>JPKZ01022848.1:884887-907387 GCA_000803305.1 Toxocara canis
CCCCAGCAATCATGTTTACCTTATCCTTACTACACATTTCATATTTCATCTGCATGCGTACATATGGTATCAGCATTTACATAGAGGCTGGTTTGTGATCGCAAACGCGAGAAGGCATGCTCTCTTGATCGAAAATTGGCACTGATATTGCAGATGCACACAAAGAGAGCATCGAAAGTCGAATCGCACTAAATGCCATTCTCCGTATAATTATGATGATAGTACGAAGGATCGAATGAGGGTAAGATGACGGAGCTGCTACGATCAGTGCTCGTAACCACTCAAACCACTGCGCGTTCGCCTATCTTTAGCAATCTTAGCTTCTGTGATGAAAGCCGGTCCTTTCTTCGTTATGTTCGACGAATCCCAGCTACAGTTATTCTTTTTTTTTGCTTAAAATTTGATTCTCCTAGAAGGCGGTCACTGAACGTGTCTCTTATTCGTGATCTTAATAATTTTTTTTAAGGGACCTGCAATTCGCTCCAAGAGGAAGGTTTAGAAAAATTAAGTCTAGAGTGGGTAATAGAAGATTAAATTAATGAGCAAAAATTTTATCCTCAGCATTTAAATTTGTAAATCTTCTTTTATGAAATCTAAAATGTCACTCGTTCACCCTACTCATCCGAACTGGTCACCACTAATGAACGAGCAGTGAGTGTGCTCACGCTGAAATGAACTCTTGCAGTCATCTGGTCGAAATGACGTTATAGGTGAAGGAAAAAGCAAAATGTAACGCAAAGTAATAGGAGCATCAAGCGGAAATGAACTGCGAACGGCAATCTTTCAACAGCTAATTTGTGTATAGCTGCAGCGTTCACGCGCAGTCGCCCGAGTCAATTCCCTCACTCGAAACGATCCGCTAACACATAAGTCTTCTTGAAAGCGAAATATTTGCTTTTAATTGTTTCGAACTGTCGATTGTTTGGGATCGTTCATTATTTTAAATTTTTCTTCTTCACCTTTTATTCAGAAGACCTATTTATCTTTTATATTTCACATTGTTGTCATGACTTTTTCAAATAGAAATTTTGAGAAGTAACTTTTAAAGGGATGCGGGGGGAGGGGGGGGAGTAAGGCGAATGGGAAAGGGGGGAACCCTTTCGATGTCTTGCTTGACCGTTGCAGGAGTTCTGTGCTATTATATTTGTTATTAAGTGTTTGTGTATATAGGTTGTAAAATCAACTAACAACTTCTGCTAACATCTGAAAATCCAGTCCAACATGATTCTTCTTACATGGCTATTAACATCTGTTTTGCTCGATCTTGATGTGAATATAGCTTTGCGTTCGCTGACCATCTCTTATCGCAGTATAAGATGTGCGCTGCAGAGAATCGGAGAGCTGAACCTTACAGTATATTACAATAACTGAAACCTCAATTCACAAGAGGGACTCGAGTATACACCATTTAACTTTTCGACCAGATGTTCGATTACTAAGTTGTTCGTCGAGCCAACTAGGCATCTTTTAGCGTTGGTCTTCTGAGAACGCCAAAGATGCAATAAACTTATTTAAGCATGAAAGAAAATATGGTTGCGTATAGCGTCCCATAGGAGCGTCACCTCATTAAAATCTGCCTTCTCAATAGGGCCTCTCCCCTTTCACTCTCATTTCAACAATCAGATGTGAACGCAAATCGTCAACGTGACAACTCTATGAAAGGAACTCGCACAACCCATAAAGATGAAAAATCGTTGCTATCCACATTGCTGCAGAATGAACCATATGATTCTTTGTAAGCTCGAATTCCAGAACAAGAGTGCTCTAAGACTAAGCGCTTCTCTTACGGGTTTTGCTGCAGTTGAAATAAAAATCGTGGCCTGAGCTCAACAATGGTTTTGATTAGTTGTGAGCTGTTTGGAACCAGATTATAATCGCAGGTCCTCCGCCGTTTGGTCTGCTCGTTCTGGTTCTGAACAGGATGAGTTTCAGCTGCCAATCGCCCCAACCTGCTGGCTGATTTCCGAAGAAGCTTTTTTCGACAAGCAGTTAAATGCTCTTGACGCGATTATATGATTTTCTTCAACTGTTTGAGGGTTTTAGGGGGGTTTTTTTTACAGCTTGAAGTAATTTTGCAAGCGTTTTTCGTCGTACTCTGTTATGTCACTTTTCTCGATATCCTCATACAATTTGCTACCGATTGTTTCTCTGAAAATTATAGAGACTAGAAATAAATACGCCGTCCCTCGACTTTCGCTTTTCTTTGAGTGCGATGAATGTAACTAAGAATGCAGTCTGCGACAGCAAAACATTTGTTATTCTGGAAGCAGTAAGGATTATTCGAGTAATCAAGATGTCATTTACGAGTGCATGAAACCTTTTGACGTTGAGGCATTTTCACCGTTAGTGTTATCACTCAACCGCATTCCTTTGAATGCTGTAATTCGTTTTTCTCCACAGACGTTATGAATGAGAGTACAATGCAGTGAAAAGACGGTCATATCAATCAAATTGTCATGCAGTTTGGTTTCTCAATATTATCATTGCATATTTTCAACGAAAATTGTTTGACTATTGCGCTATTCTTCATTTCCATTGATGTTATCGTTATTGTGATATGCCCAACAAAACGGCAAAAAAAGATAATGCAATGATAGCAAAATCACTCTTAAAGGAGAGGATATTCTTAGATAACCATAGAAATTTTTACGAACCTAATCATCACTTAAGAGCAATTGCACTACCAATTAAAACATGAGAAAGAGTTCAGAAAATGTTTGAGTGCGAAACACTAATGTAATGCAGTTTTGTGATAAGCAGTTCACTCGGATGAGAGACATTTCGTGGACGAATGAATGGAGGAGAACGTCATTTTTTTTCTGAGGTATAATAGTATGATGCGACTCCTCAAAATAAACAAAGCGACGTTCTAAAGCTTTCAAATTCTTTTTTATGAGAAACTTGCAAGAATGAGAGAGCGTGCAGTGAAACTGCTAGAGAATTCATGATCTTATGAAAAGAAATACAGCATGTCTGCAGCAGGAAGAAGCATATGAAGAAACCTATGCTTAAAATAATAACACTTTACGTTCTTAGCAGGCAAAAAGGCATTCGTTTAGGGGGTTAAGCGAAAAAATGCAGTCACGATTTTGACGTTGATAGAGAGAGCAAGACAATCATTCGAAGCAATGATGCTTACTTGCTTCACGCTTGCATCCATCAGAGTTGATGGTTTTCTTTTCGGTATCTCCGCAAATTATGAATATGTATTGGCGCGGTTCTAGAAATTTTGGAAAAAAATTTGTGAGTATGATGAGCGATGCGGCGTAACGTTCAACGTTCCAACATTAATCTGTAGTGAAAAGCGTTTACAGTACCAGATATGTTGAGTAAGTTCTTAACAATCTAGGCCAGGCGACACTCTGTGATGATGAACGGCGAAAGTTCCGTCGCAAGAAAGATAAAGAGTGCAAAATGTATAAGCAAGATTAATTCGGCGAGCGGTCCAAATTTTTCTGAACCACTATGGCTGAACGTTACAGTCCAAAAGGCCTCATTTAAGCGATATTTGCTGCCTCGAGTTTCTGTTGCACAAGATTGCGAGGCGCTACAATACTGCGTAGAAGAAGGACTTATTGTTTGTGTCTACAAAATTCTTAACTGAACTGTAGTTGACTCCAGTTTTTTAAGCTATATTGAAAAATACGAATGCATGTGACCTAACACGATACCGTCTGACGCCATGACTTTTTACACTGAATTCCACTGTAATTCGCATAGAGATGTACAGCCAATGTTTCCGGCCCTGAATAACTATTGTTTACTCGGGTTTTATGAACATTGGTGTGTTTAACACACCAATGTTCATAAGACCTTTTTTGATGTGTGTTATGTTGTACCACGTTTGCATTTTGTTTGCGTTCGAAAGTACAACGGTAAATTGGTACTTCGCTAACTCATCTGCCCTGTTTGTATGCCAATCCATAACTCTCTTCCACTTCATATCCGGATGACTTTCTGGCTCTTTTTCGCCTTAAACGTTTCTATTATTCATTCTAAGTTAAAAGTATTGCCTTAAAATGCCTGTGCAACCTTCATCTAATCGACCAGCAGCTTACATGGCTAACGTACACCGACGGCAGAGAAAAATGAGCGCACAACGATAACCGGCACCACTTAGAAAGATTAGAGACGTGGGCAATGTAAAGAATGATCGTTGCGTGCGTGTGATTGAGTCAATGTTTAGGACGTTTTATTGATGTGTGCGTTATGTAAAGAGGTCTAACAATGCATTCGAAGTCGTCCATTGTCGCGAAACATCTCCATTAGTGGGGAATAAATACGGCACAAAGTACGGCAATGCCGTTAATGTTCTTGCACGCAACTGTTCATGAAAACATAAGTACAATGAGTATCCGTCACGCACACATAGGTACTAAGTAATTCGCATCACAAAGTGGGTACTCAAGCCGAACTTGTTCTGGCACCATAGCGGCACTCATTTATTAATACTAACGCTGCATTCATCTTCTTAGTTTTTATGCTTAGTTTAGGTTGTTCCCATTCGCCCATCGGCCACTTTAGAACAACAGTATATCCTTTTAAGTAACATTATTTGTCTCATTTGACTGCCCAAGTAATCACGCACTGCATCTTGCCTCAGGGGGTTTCACTCGTTTCTGTTGAACGTAAACTTGTACTTGTTCCATTACAACGTTCTTCGCTGGTTGTGCGAAATACAGAGGAGCGTAGTAGATTTGAGTGCGCTATTAAGTGGAGAGCGAGAAAGCAGTTGGAGGTTCCTGAAAGTTCCACTGATCACATTGCGTTCATTCTAGGACTACCAACGCCCCTTTCAACGCTAGCAATTTATCCAATATTTATGCTGACCTCGAGTGCGTGAGGCAGTTCTGCTGAATACCAAATTACAATTTCTCTCAATCCTTTACTTGCTTTTCAATTTTCCTTAAGGCTTCCTTGTTTTCACACGGATTCCTCTTATCTCTGCGTAAATTCACTCATTCCTATCTGGTCGCTGATCAGCTCGCTTATACTATTCAATCACTGTCAGGTACCACACTGTAAGCATATCATACTGCATTGCAGTTTTCGTTATTCGGAAGATTATTTGCAGTGGGAACACAATCTCAGTAAAGCGTATTTGCTCGAGAAGTTTAGTGTACTTAAATTATTATTTAATAGTGCTGTTAGTATCGGATCTTCGACGTTCGCTAGAAAATCCTGAACGCTTTCTCAGCTAAATTCAGTGTCAAATTGCTGTTTTCTGATCGATCGCTTTGCGTCTGATATGAAAAACTAATTCCGACCTTAATATGCTTTTTTTTTCGACTCAATTTGCTGGACGGTCCCAGAGGTATTTCGTAAGTAAATGGTAAATTAGAGACTGCGATCCACTGTTTTCTTCGCCAATTGCCTTGTTGGGCATTCGATTTTGCGAAAAAGAAACCTACGAGCAGAATATAAATTTCTTCTTTTGAACAAGTCGCCTCAACAAATATAAATTAATATTATAATTGACTTGCACTGACTGTAGTTGAAAGTCACATAAAATATGGGAATGAGTTTCACAGCCAGAATGCATAAAAGAGCTGCTACATTCCTCTTGATCACAGCGTGTTTTGTGAGCAAATGGCGGTATTATCAGAAGTGAAGAGAAATTACCAGAACTGATAATCACTTCTGATAATGGCGCCATAAGGTGCGAAAAAGCCGAATACGTATCAGTCGTTCATTTTGCGATTGACGTTCACCACCAACGAGGTTATTAATGTTTCTTGAATGAGTGCAGTTTGCCTTATAGACAGACGAAAGAATCCTAAATAAATTACGAATATCTTACCTCAGTAGTGCAATGTGTAGCAGCAATCATCACAAAACCGCAGCATAATTGCATTATTTTCAAACGATAAACGTCAATGGAACGATAAACGTTTCGGATCTAGTGCATTGCCATGAAATAACATAGTCAAAAGCAATCAGTATGTAGCCTAAAGCAATCAGTATGCAGCCTAAAGCAATCAGTATGTGGCTTAAAGCAATCAGTATGTAGCCTAAAGCAATCAATATGTGTTTTATGGTAAGTAATTGTGCACCGAAATCGCATTTATTTCGTATTGGGAATCGCAATTGGCCAAATCGTTCGGTTTCAAGTTTATCAATTCAGCATTACAGTCGAAAAGAAAAGAAGTGAAATAAAATTTGCAATGTGATCGGCCATTTTTCATAAAACGATAAATCCCGTTAAACTGCAGTCGAACAATTTGTGATTGTGTTCATGTTCCTCGGCAAGCAGGAGCCTTACAAAGCAGATATGGGCGTTAAAATTCACGAAGAATGCTGGAGCAGTAGTGAAGTGATCTCGAAACGTAAATTACAATGAGAATGTTAACTTTCTGTTGAATATTTCGCAATAAATTTTTGTGCCATCTAGCATACATTTGCAAATCTGTTGTGCATGGTCTCATCTAATGATAGTCTAATTGGCCAATTCCCCATTTTCACCTTTTGCTTGCAATCTATTTCCTTTTCTTTTCTTTTTTCTTAGAACCTTGCGAAGAAATTTTGCTCCTTAGCTGCGTTCGTCTGAAGTTCGTTGTGTTTCTGAAATGGCAGTATCCTTCTTTCCCGAATAGCTATACGCTCTTATTAACGTAGTTTAGCTCTGAATCCATGCAGTGCTGAACTGTTTTGTAGCCGTATGCGTTTCTTTCATTGTTCCTTTTAATGAATGTATGTACTAGTTATGAAAGTATCATAAAAGTTCACAGCTCAGTCGATTTGTGATACAACAAGTGAAATACCAAAGAACGCATCACAAAACAACTGGTAAATAGGGAAGTGTGCACTCGACACAAAAGCAGAACGAATTCGGATTTCTGCAAAAGAATAAGAAATCCACAGTTAAACTGCAGCATAAAACATACACCTATAGGAATGCAACGATAACGTCGCAGAAGAAGACGATCAATATGTGATAACAAAAAAAGAAAAAAAACGTGAACTTTGATCATTCCATCGTAATATTTTAAGAATGGCAAGAAACAAGGATTTAAGCTCAAATACAGCAGAACATGCAAGCGGTTTCGTAATTTCATTAAACGATGCTTGGAACAAACAGTACAACATGGTCTGTAGTCGAAAGTAGGGCAGTAAACATAACGGACGGCTTATGCCAAACAATGAAGCACAATGGCTTACGATTGCGTAGCTTATTTGGAATGCGTTAATCAGTTGCGTGTGAACATTTGAAAATTTTTCCAAAAAAGTTTTTGTACCTATTTGATGTTAATGCTCTCATACATAATTTCCTGCAGACACAGTATGCGTGAACGCTGTAAGCTTTGGCTGCAGTAGTAATCATCCTCCTGAAAATGAACAGGAAATTTGAAAATAAACTGAAAAAGTGGAAATGAAACTTCTCGCTTTCCGTCCAAATCGTCGATCTGAAGGATCGAGCAAATTAGAAAGTAATTGTTCAACAAGTTTTCATCCGAAGCGCTCCTTCTGTGCATAGTTGAGGTCCCATCTGCATTATCGCCATGAAAATATGTGAGGACACATCCACTCATTCCCTTTCGGCTTGATCAGGACCGCATACCTCTAAAGGGTCTTCATAGCAGATCTGAGATCAAATGCAAAAAGTTTCAGTATAATACAGCTCCTAAAATATCATATTTCGCTAAGACGGTACTCAATGCTTTCTTTTCTGCAGAAGGCGCTTCAATTTTGGGAAGTTCATATACAACCGTGGTGATTATAATCCGGGATTTCTGTTCATTGTCACAAACTAGATGCTTTCATGGTAAAGCCACAAACGCAATGTGCTTTTGTTCGCATAATTTTTTTTCTTGGAATTCCTTGTTGTTATGCCTGATAATCATTTTGGAATTTTATAAATTGTGTGAATTTCTGAAACATGCTGTGCATAAAATGCCACAAAGGTTAAAAGAATTTTCTTGATAAAGAGGGTGGGTTGAAGTTATGAGTGTTGAGCGCATTGAATTGCACCTAGGGGAGGAACTAGATGCTGACTTCACATTACAAGGCGATGCGAATCGAAGAGAGTGAATATACAGCGCAATAATGCCTTTCATATGCAAAAGAATGGTGGGTGCTACTATTATTTTGCCTCTCATTTGAAGCGCACTTTTCAACGAACAGTTTCAACAGTTCCCATAGTGCAGCTTGTTGTTTATCACCCATAAATTCTTGTTCATAACTTCTCCCCAAATGCAAATTATTTTCCTTTTCAACTTTCTTGAAACCAAAGATTACCTCTCATAGCGGCTCCACAAAATTTCTAAGAAGTGAAAGTAATTTCGGGTTTTTTTTCGCGAGTGCAAGACATTTGATGCAACAGCGCCATTAAAATTCTCCGTTTTCATTTCAAGGCTTCTTGAAGTGGTAGTGTTTATGGCGGCCAATTGCAAGAATGCGAAACATAGGAGATTCCTCTATTCCACCTAGAAGATTGTTGCTCGAATGCAAGTTTTCACTGCAAAAATTAAAGATAAGTACGTTCCTTCCGCTTTCGTTGAGCGCTCTTTCAGCAGTAAGGATTCAGTAATTCCGCAGCAACAAACAAATGTGCACAGATGTATAAAAGTTTTTCGAACCGATTTTGATAAGTAGTTTGTTACGAGGAGAGTTAGATAAGTGTAAAATATGTTCTACATGAGTGAAGGTATGCTGTATGGTAGAGTAGTTAACGAAATTGGGCAATTGATGTTTATAAAGCGTCACATAACTGTGCAATGATACCATGATTCGCAAGATATGCTGTGCATTATAGGATAGCGATCGCTTGATGAACATATTGTGCTGCTTATCACGCTAGTCTCTCAACGTTGTTCTATTCCCCTACTCATTACCTGTCCTAATATTGTTTCTTCATAAATGATACATAAAGAATCGATAGATTGAATTTTTAAATCACCTGCGAACAGTTCAGTTAAATGTTAATTTGTGATTACACTAATTACGTTGTCTTACGTTACAACGAACAAAAAATTTTACTTAGACGACAAGATTTTCGAAATCAGAGTATCAACTTTTGTCCCCTACAAAGAAGTTGAAATATTGAATCATGAGTAAAAAAATTGCATTTTCTATTCGTTAGAAGACCGAAATTGACGCTTTCTGTTGAAACATCTCTTCGCTTGAATAGAGTTTGTTTACACAAATCCGATCTCTTCCATCAAATAACAATTTCCCCAAAAAAACTTGCATAACGATGTCCATTTAAGCAATCTTAATTGCCCCTAGGTTATTCGCGGATGAATTGAAGACTAAGCATTTTTTTTTTGTTCTTCGTTTATTTCATCGTTCGCTTTCGCGATAAACCGGTTCTACGTTGAACAACTTTTCTTTGTTCACCACATAAGGAGTATTCGAAGTATTCGCTTAAGCGGCTGGAAAATGTCGTTATCAACTTCTCGAAGAGTTGAATGATGATCACATACTGCTTGAAACTCGAAAGAATGCAAATGGCCGTTACTGACCGTTACGAAACTCGTTTATTGCTATGTTGCATACTAGTTTTAGATCTAGGTGGATCCTAGGAATGTCGATATTTGCTCCATAAGTTAGCGTTTGGCTTTTCTATGCGTAAGAGAGCAAGTCGATCAAGGATTACAATGTGCGAAGTTTTTACTCATCAGAGATTTGGCTCAATCAACAAACCACCTTCTAACGTTAAAAAATTGCGAGCATTTGTACAGTTACTTTTCAAGGCAAAGTATTACAATGTGTGAAGTTTAAGCAGTGAAAGAGAGAGATGAGAAGTAAAAGCTGATATTTTGCATAGGACATAGCATAGCGTAAGAAGCAATTTTTTAATGACCGCCTCTCGAGTACTGTTGAGTGACAAAATTCGCAGCCGCCATTTGGCTCATGAGAAAGTGACTAATTAATGAGAGCTGCTACAAAATGTCGAATCCGAATGAGACGTTTCATGAAGTAAAGAGTGAAAAATTCCAGTAGAACTTCTCCAAGGCTAACAAGTAGTGGAGTTGATAGGATTGCCACCTAACGCATGAGGCAAGCAGTCATTAAAAGATGACGCGATAAAGTGGGGAGTGAAAGGCTCAAGCTACGGAAATTGGTATGTGGGATCACCGTTTCATGTGTAAAAATAAAAAAGGCTGGTGAGTGTTTCAATGGAAGCGTAAAAGTAGTTTTGGCGTAATAAGCAGTTCGGAAGTTAACTGTTGTGTTTTCAAAAATCGACCTATCCTCAGAACGTCGCGAGATATTAAAAGTTAGTCATTATACTTCAGACAACTGACTAGAAATCTTCAGCATATCAGTCCGTAACTAAGCGTTTAGAGTTGCTGTCAGTAAAGGGATTAGATATACCAGACTTTGGGTCAGTATGTTTACTAAGAATTTCTGGAAGGATTGCCCTAGTCACAATAGCACACGATCGAGACCGTAGCTGCTTGGCTATCGCTTCATGTAAAGTCTATGTGATCCGTTACGTTTCGGTTACGATACTCACACTAACCGTGAGATGAGCATCGAAAGCGTCGAAACGACCTCGTTATTTTATATAATATCGCTTTCGACTGACTGCGCGCCATGTTAAACATCTATGAAAGGGATCTATTGAGAACATTTTTTGAGAATTGATTTTTACCTTTGAATTCTACATTTTTCAACAATAGCCTCATTTTAGCTGCCCCAGCATAAAGAGAGAAAGGGAATCGACTTCCATTTCACTCTAGTGACGTCTCATCACTACGGGCATGAGCATCCTCTAAACGATATATATCCATGGCTGAAACCCATTATACAACGTTTATTCGACCTCTTAGGTTCAAGATAGCTTTTGATGCCGTCACTTTTACTTATAGGATAGTTATCGATCTCTATTTCGGCTCCTTTGAGTGCACACTAATTAGCACCAAAAAAAGCCAACAACGTCACATCGTCTTCGCATAGCGTAATAGCAGGTGAATTTTCGCCTCCTTCTATCAACAGTGGCGGTCGCAAATTAAAACTTTAACGGGAAGAACAACGCAAGCAGCAGAAAATAATTTAGCTAAAAAAAATGCATACTTAAAAGATCACCTTCCACAAACAGCGTATGTTGACAACGCATTTGTTAATGGTCATTTTTGTGCGCACAAATATAAAAGCATCTATTAGCAAGGACTAGTAGTTGTTAGTTTGTAGAAATTTTGCAACGAGCACCAATGGCGATTAATTTAATTCAGTATGAATGATGTAATATGTCCCATTATGCTTGCTACGGAACAGTATCGTTTATATTTGGAGATGGTTCCTTGTGGGATCAAAATTACAGCATGCATGACAAGATGGAAGTTTTGATCGACTTAAAAGTCTCTCAAATGTCATCGTTAAATACAAGATATTCAGACTCATTTTAAATGATGATTCAGACGACGTCGGTTAGCGCCAAATTTCGCTACAGCCTACCCTTGCCGATTTGGTCGTAACTGCCAGTCGTGAGCCGTAAAAGCACAGTAACGAGTTGGAACTATGCAACATTTTTAACGAATGAGCATCTAAGTAGCAGTCGCTCAACGACAATGCTCAGCGTCAAGAAAAAAAAATCATTTTTTGTTGTCTAGTTGCGAACAAATTCTTTTAATAGTGGAGGATATCGAACCAGTGAACTTGTGCTAGTTGCGGCATTATTTGTGCGCTGTGAGTTTGATTTGTTATCGTTTCAGACGTCATATTTCGGCTAACACAATTACATTTGCGAGATGTTGCGATTTTTTTTTTTTGGCGACGAAACCCTGCTAGATTCTCGACACTCAAGACCTAAGTCTGAAACCAGGTTCCCTTCGAGACCAAAAGATTGCAACAAATTTTTCATTCTTCCCGAAGCATAGGGAGAAGCAAATTTTCGAACTTGTATATCATTGGCAAGCAGCTCTATTCGGCGAATTGCTTTTAATCGTATCGTCATCTCCGGTGTGACGTTGCGAAAAATGCTTATAACTTTCGAAATGCTTTTTTTCTTTTTAAATCCATTTTGGTCATGGATCATGTTCCGCAAAGACCACGCTTGCTCCTCCGATAACGAACTTCTCGAAAATGGAAATGCGTATCGGGTCGTTAATTGCAGCATAATTTACCGGCCATTGACATAACAACAAAAATGTGCGAGAGCAACCGTTCTCATCAACTCCTAAAGATCTAGAATCCGTTGCTTAGAATGAACTGCTTACTATGTTAAGCACTCAGGTGTTTTCATACAATACCTCCTACTCGTTACCTACCGTTTAAAGTTGAAGAATAGATGGTTGCAAGTAGTGAAACATTCAAGATAGGGCAATAGCCTCTATGTTGTCAACTGATATCGATACTTCTCCAGCAGCAGCTCTTAACGGTTACCTACCTCATGATGCCCAAAAAAAGAAATAGAAGAGAATAGATCCTTGAAACTCGTAAACTAGTTAATGCATGAGGTAGTTTACTAAAAAATAGATTACTCACTCCTCCATGACGATCTACTCAGTTTTTCTAAATCACTCGATATTGTGCAGGCAAACTGCCTATTTTTCTCATTACCGCATGTCGAAGTGAATATGTTGATGTGGGAAGCGACTGTTTACGTACCCGGGAAATGTGAGCCTGCTTGCTAGTTGAGATGGGCTAATTCTAGCGAGTGCCATGTAATTGTTTAACAATTTAGGAAGCAGGCGGTTGCGCTCTGTTTATTCGAAACTTCATTCGACCTTAAAATCGAATTTGCTATCTTTTACGTTTCGGTTGTTGTTCATTTTGTGCTAGTTATACTTGGGCAATCTTTTTGCTGAAATGCGTATCGCAGTCGCTTCCCCCATGCGCCTCTCCACTAATTGGCACTCCCTCCGCACCATGAACAACGTCCACTGTTGCTCTGCGCAGACTAAATTATATAAAACACACTGTTACGCAGTATATTTGTAAATGCATAGCCAATCATTGAGTCCTTTCTGGCATAATTTGCACTTTTAGCCGAATTCATCGCGGAGGATATTCGACTTGCGACCGCTATAAGGCTGTCTTTTACCTCCTGTCAGCTAGTATCAGTGAAGCACACAAATTTTTGCTCTTGTATTTTTTTCCCTAAAATAATGTTTAAAGGAATTTCTTCCCGTTAAAAGAACGGCTCATGAAAGCTGAATTGCCTAAGAAATTATTGTTTTAGCATTTGAAATCGCAGCAGTTCCATTTTTTTTAGCTTGTTCTTTTTTTTTCGGTAGTGTACGGATAAAGCAATAAGTGTTCAAACCGCAAATTCGCATTTCTTTCACCGAATGACGAAATAAATCATCATGGAAATGAAAAAACTATTTTTGAAAATTCTTTCAGTGCATGAGTTTTTGACTGAACAAGAAGTATTCTCGAAAGATCTCTTTGTTTACATTGTCACTAAATATGCCTATTCGTTTCGAACACTAATTTAGAACGCAACCTCTTTTTTATGGTTCTTCGAATTTGTCTGACAATTAGTTTATGCATCGTTTTTTCTGCGACTCGAAAAATCGCTTTGAAACTCAACCGCTATATATATATATATACATATATATATATATATATAGTTTTATTTTAAAGCCATCTGTTTTAGGTGCGGCTCACACCACAATTCATACTGTCAGAGGGCAGGGGTCAGACACTATATATATATGTATGTATACATATATATATATATACACATATATATATATGTATACATATATATATATATATATAAACGTTGTATACACATTTTTTATAGTATCATACATGGTACACAATGTTTTATTGAACGGTGCAGTATGGTGACGCAGATCAACAAATATAGTATTAGGATGAAATAACACAAAATACATTATCTCTTATAAATTCGTTTGCTCAGTCATCACGACCCCTTATGCGTTTATATAGTGCAGAAACCCTTCGTCGGTTCGCAAACTCCTTTGGCTTCGCTCGTACTGTTGTTTTCGCATGTAGAGTTCGTTTGCAGTTTCGTGAAAAGACGGTTTTTATAACTTTATTTCTCAACCTTTTTTTACGCAATCGCATGCAGTGGTTTATTTCAATGTAGAGGAATTCTTCTCGAAGCGCTGCAGTGAATTTCAGTTTAGTTGAGCTAATTGCGATTGTTTTATTCATTTTCAACTTTTGAGGTTGAATTTTTTTGTTGAAACGATTGTTGAGTTTCCGTCTGAGAAAATTTTTCCATCTATATAAAATCGAAACAGTAAATGCTCTTTCTCGCAGACATTCTCTCCAATGTTCGTTGTTCCATCGTTGTGTCTTTTCCACGCCTTAACAAACCTATCTTAATGAAATTTTTGAGCAATTCTTGTTCACTGTTCCGTTTGTTTTCGTAACAGTTTTGAAATCGTTCTGTTGCCTTATAACGTTCATTGTCTTCTAACGTTCTTCGTCTGCACTTATGTAAAATGAATACAAACGCATCGCATTAACTATGAGCTGTTCTAATTAGTGGAGTCGGGCGGAATACCCAAATATGTTAAAGTGATAAACATGTTGAATAGAACTGTAGCATAACACATCTCTTACCATGCGTAGCATCCATGCCTAATACCTACCTTAGTTCGTGCGTAAAAGTTCATTGAGCTAGCTCTGTCGACACTTTCATCGCGTGTTGAACTGACTGTGCCAGATGGACCGATCAACCGTACAAATCTGAAAAACTCACGAATGAATACTAACAAAAGAGAGTGATTACTTGCAAACGAATATTAACTATTACTTTGAAATTTCGTCGACCAATGAATGAGCTATACATAAATTCGTTCTATGCCAACATAGGGGCTTTGAATGTCATATCGCTATCTCAATAGACAATCGAAATGCGTTTTTCTAAGTTGCTGCATACTCTATTGCTATCCTAGAAGTTGATAAAACTAAAACCATGTGCAGTAACCACATTTAAAGGTTCTCGTTTTGCGAGTGCGAAACGACCAAAAATGACCAGAGCAGTTGTATGGTTCGTTTGGTTCGTCTTTTGGAATCACCCTTCTGGTAAATATACGTCCGAAGTGTTTGTAGAATACTTCTATTTTGTCGATGAAGCGCACGAGTGCTTTGGGTAAATAAATTTGTGGTGAACAAATTTGGCTGATTTCCAAACGTATTTCGGGAGTTGAGTATGTCGCGCATCTTTCATAAATTATACTTGAAAACACATATGCAACTGCTTTAATTGCAGTTTCTGTTCGCCGTTAACAGTCAGAAAATAATGAAATTTGCTCTATTATATTTTGTATGCTGCTTATATTCTTGCCTAACAAATTCAGCTGTACTGTTCAAAGCCAATTCATTCTTTCCACATATTGGCCGACTGCGCACAAATATCTTTCAAATGCATATTTCTGAGCCCTTCTACATGCTATGTATCTCATAAAGTTTACGAATCCGTCTAATCTACACTACAGGATCAGTTCGCTTATATGCTGTGGCCACTATTTTAATAGCGCTGGCTTCAAAGGCTCTCGAGTTTATATTCTCTGTCGGACGAATGTGCTCTCTTCCGAAAAGTTTGCTCAGAGAGTAAATTCAATGGATTAGCTGTCTGGAGAAACCGTTAGGCTCAAAGAATGTCCCTTAGTCAACGCCTTAGGTAAGAACGAAGGAGCTAAGCTTTCGTCGAAAACGACATTAGCGATGCACTGACGAAATCATCGTCTTGTTGCCGTTCATCTGCGGGAAATGGATAATTTTTCCAATAAAGAATTTCTCACATTTAATGCTATTCATAAAATTCGGGGCTTTTTACTTCAAGTGATTTATTGAATCGTGGTTACATCCGAGTCAAATATTCATTTGTGCATTTTTGCTTTGCCGAATCTTTTGAGGAATACAATGAAGTGGAAATGAGCAATGTTCCGCCCAAGAGGTGGGGTGGAAGTGGAGGGAGGGGGGGAAGGAGAAGGATAGGGGAGTCCTAATTTCATGTTTGCGCCAAAATATATATTTTAGTATGAGACTATATGAGTGAATACCAAAAGTAGGCGAAAATCTAAGCGTGTATATGGGACCAAAAAACCTGTATTCGAGGACATTGAAGATAAAAGCATCAAAAGTGCAACGATGAGAGTGCACCAGTCAAACGATTTCCTGCGACAAGTATCGGTTTTAGCTGAGCGGATTGGGCACCCTCTCGGAGAAATATTTGTGTTTTTTTCGACGTATTTTCAGTTCGTTTGCATACGCAGTTTGCCATCTCAGAACCTCGTTGTTGAATCTTCATACCTTTGTCTATATAAGGCTCTATACATATCGGTTTGCTTAACCGGTAACTTCAACCATATGAGTGGAAATATTTTTTCCAACAGACAAGGGTCTATTCATTCAACGAAAACCAGAGAAGGTATACACACCAACTTACCAAAAACGGTTCATAGAAGACTTAAAGTAACGAGCTTTACTTGCCAATGACTTCGGCAGTCTATTTTGCCAAAACTGTTGGCATGTAGAGCTGGTCATCAAGAGGGTTATTCAAAATTTTTCAGAAGGAGTCTGTTGGAGGATGGCATTTTGAGGAGTTTTGCTGAATTCAGCATTTTTAATGAGAGGTCATTACTGCATTTTTTGCTACTTTTCTAAAAATAATCAACTGGCAATTTCATGACAAGAAACTCTTGCCTTAAAAAAAATTAGAAGTTACGACTTAGATCATGACGTGAGTCTTTGTATAGTTCATATTCAGCAGTTTTCTTGTCTTGCTGTTTGTAATGAATTGTGAAACACAGTTATCGCTTGCTCCATTCGCTAATTCGTTCGAAGCTTGCGCCATCGTTTTCCAAGAATTTTTCGCGAAAAACATCCGTTTCTTGTTCAGAAATTTACAGTCCGAGCAGCGCAGCACCGATATTTCCTACTGGTCTTCATCGCATGCGACCAAATTTTGGTTCCAGTAGTTGAACATAAGGGGAATTATTCCTCTGGCAAATATTCCTCACCTGAATCGTTTTCATGCGCCATTCAGTACTCGCTCAGAAATTGGTGAGTCGTAAATAAATTTTTTTGAGGCAATACAGTAGATTCAGCCCACCAAATTTCACCGCGCAAGTTTTTCTAATTTTCGAGTAGAAACTACCGATCAGGCAGACACACAGTTCACTGTAGGAGAATACGATACAACCATGTATCGGCGAAACTAATTGTATGTGAGTATTTTTGAAAGAGATCCAGTAGGGTAATTGCAGTAAAGGTTGAGGTAACGCTGTTTTCGCTAATGGGCGGGCGCTCGCTCATTTGATTTGGGTTGATATCGCAAAACCTATGGCTAAGCGGACAGAAACGAGCAGCGCTATAGAAGCGAACCGCGCTTAATGCTCACTGACAACCCATAAAAAATTTAGATGATCTTTCTGCTCTTGCGCCAGTTCAGTCTTTCACCTCTACAGAATGAGTGAAAAAGTACACACGTTTGTTGATTCTTCGTCTCACTAGAGCTGCTGAAGCTGCTAGCGTCCATTTTTTTGGCAAAGTTCTTTGAAAATAAAGGGCACTCGCTAGAGCGATGTTGGGCCCTATAATGTGCAGTTGGCGCAAGTTCAGTGACCGCCTTTACTTTGTGGGTGGTCATTTGTCAGCGACGATTAGTGAGGCTGGAAAATCATAAAAATCGAAGAATAATTCTCGCACCAATTCGGTTCGTTGTTTTTCATATATGATGGAAGGAAGAATTCTCAGCGCATTTGATCACTTGTCAGCTGGACCGTGAAGTTGGTGGTTTATGCATATAAGATGGAACATGCGAAATTGCTTGGAGGCGTGCGTTCACTGTCTTCTTCTGCCATTGCGCCCTCATTCGAGGTGCCTCACCCAACAGGAAATGATTCATTCCTTCCACTTCTAGAAACATTTCATGCTAACGCCGCATCTTAGCAACATTTTTCCATTTGTAAGTTTTTGTCTTGCTTCGTTTTTCATAAGCTTGGTGATTTTACACATTTCGATTGGATTGTAAAGAGAGCTTAATGTATGCACGAGTTGCATTCATCTTGATGTGGTGCATACGTGCATTGGTCAGAAGTTGTTTTTGTGAAACACTGAAGGCAACCACCGAACTTTAAAAGTTCAAATGTTGCACGACTATTCAGCAGAAACCCTTCGCTCCTCAGCAGAAGCCTTTTACTTTCTTACGCGGAGCTGTGAAAGCGAATAAGGCTTCTGTAAATCGCCTCTTAGCTGCCCTAGAGAAATAAAGCATGATAATGTTCTCATATAGACTTTTACTTTCGAGAAAAGATTATGTTCAATTCGATTTTTTTACATTTTGTTGTTTGCGCTACGTGTGAGTGTTATCACATTAAGCTCTCACTGAGGTGGAGAATTAAACTCCCTGGACTGAAGGCATCGTCAAAATCTAGCCCATCTCCCATTAGAGACTTTTATGGGCACGAGGAGTGCTGACTTCCATGTGATAACAGAGTTAGATAAGGACGGATCATAGGGACAATCAAGTGCTTAACTTATCATTTGAATGAAATAGAGATCCCTCTTGTATACGACGTAAGGCGGAGGCTCAGCGCATGATGATAATTCAATGAGAAGGACAGTGAACTAGTGGAAGGAGAAGCAGAAGAAAAAGAATATGTATAATTTTTCGAAGTACTTACTCTGACCATTTACTCCCTTTTTTTAACGGTGGATTATATTGTTTCAATTTAATTCCCATCCTGTGCATGTCTCCTCGCAGTGCTGTTGGAACTGGCAATTCATCTAGTCATCTACGGCGGGTGTCTTTTAGTGTCTTTCCTTGCTTTGATGAACAGTCGAAAGATCCGCACAAGATTTCGAGTAGATCTCTGCAGTGTTCCGAGATATCCCTTAATTCAGATATGTAGTGGTCAGCCGCTTCCCCCCACATAAGCTTCCCTGAACTCGCATTAGAGTTCACGTTTGTTGAAGGGATAGGCTGTGTGAAATTTTATTCGGAACAGTGCTTGCCACACGCTTTTGCCTAGGCCTAGACGCGTGATTACGGTGGATGAATGGGTAAACTACTGAACCAGATGAATTAATAGGTAAGTTACTGAAGCAGACTAAGTCGTTTATGGTGCATCAGAGCAAATTGGAGACAAACTGGATCTATAATGAGACGCAGCCCGTAACCTGTTTTTATTTTCAATATTATCGTAGTACTGAGCTTCCTTTGTAGCCGTTCCTTTCGGCAGTATTCAATGCTGATTTGCTACACTGTGTTTGCAGTGCTTTTGAGGCGGAAAGTTCGCTATCAACATTTTCATCTAAATAGGTTGCTCTATTCTTGTGACCACCGTATGCTGCACGTTTTTACGATGGTATAAGGTGCCAAAAAACTCGAATAAGGTTGTTGATGTGACGTAAGATGCCGAAACGTTGAGTAAACAGGATTTATTTTCACGTAAAAAAAGTGAGTTCGCTAACAACGATACTACTACCTATCTCTTTTCACGTTGAACCGCATTTGTAGAAAAATAGCAAAACGCGAAAATTTTTCTTCAGTTCAGGATTACTTAAGATACTCGTAGGTATGACAGTTTCCACATGCAGTCAACTTAAAAAGAAACAATAGGAATCATTGAAATACGCGCTGTCTCGAATCAAAGCAAGTCCACCACCTGTTTATGCGTCAAAATCACACATTGAAAGTTCCAATCGGTACTATCAGTTGTCAGCAAAGTGATCAGAGTCAGTTTTAGAGGATTTGTATAATGAGGGTGTTGGACAAAAAAGGGATACGAAAAGTGCAGCATAATAATTTTTTTAAACGGCTAAAAACAATGTATTAATTTTGCATCCGAATATCCGAAGTAAGAAGGCAATCTACATGATTGATTATATCGTTTTTGTCACCATTTGTAAACCATTTGATTGTACTTGAAGAAGGCGAATAGAAATAATCTCTTGTTTTGTTGGACAAAAGAGCTGAATGCTTGACGACGAAAAGTTTTGTCGATCTAAAACGATTTTAAGAGCAATGATGTTACGAATGGCTGGCATGAGAACGAACTTGATTCTTTTTAAATTCGATGTATATACAAACGGAGTTGTGCTTACAGCACTTAAGAGGACTGTAACGTGATCATTTTAAAAATAAATAAACTCGAAAAAGCGCATAATGTGCTTCATGCGATCAATAGCAGCAGTTCGCCATGAATCTGCCTCCGCGCTGCTCAGCAAACTTCCAAAAGTGATGAGTGCTCTAATCCCCTTTGTTTGATTACGGCAATTTTGAACTAGAACAATTTTTAATTTGACAAACACAGATTATTTTCAATTGTTATTGAGCTCGAACTGCATGCCTTATGTCAGTACCAGATGATATGTGGAAAGCAATCATTTCTTTTTTTTAAAGTGCTTAACACGTTATGAAAAAATATGCAACGGTAGTGCCAGTTCACAGAACGGGTCCTCGCAACTTTTCACTGTGGACAAACTCACCGAAATCCTTGATGCGATCAACACACCGTTTTCAGACCTGACTCGACTGTGTCAAGCTGCTTCTAAGATAAAGCAACATTACTGCGAAAACGGCATACGAAAAAAAATCCAGTAAGAAAAGTGGCACATTGGAAGCAGGGGTACCAACAAAAACATTGGAATTCTGGAATCCACTTCGATAGCACTTCGATGATCTGGTGTGGCAACATTGCTCTGGCGAGAACCTTGTGAAGGAAGAGATAACGATTAAAGCCACGATCCTTCGCATGCAGTCAAATAGGATCAGTGAACCCATTCAGTTCAAGCTGCTCTCTGTTGACCTGTCTTATTTAGGCTTGCACCACTTCTGATAAAACTAACTGCTCAAGATCGAAAAGGCTGCTTTGAGTATCATATTATAATTTGATTCTACCATATCTTTGTATCAAACTCGGCAATCGAGCATTTCATTAGCTGATCGTTTTAAGTTCATACCGTTTACGATCGTCTTGAGCGCCTCGTTGAAAAGGCCCGATTTCGGGTATCTGTTGGAAGCGCGACATTCTAAGAAAAGCTTCTCGCTTAACTATTTTGGATTGAAACTGCGTTCGGCACTCATTTATACCTACTTTGTGAACATGGAATGTTAGTGCTCCATGTTTGATATATGTGAAAACATTACACAGTCTCATCACCGCTCCGTTTAAATAATGACTATTGCAACAGTATTATGGCCATTTTTGCGTTTGCTTTTGAGCAATATAGTTGAGAAGCCGTAATTTGGTTGAGTTGAGATTTGATAAGAGAAATTTTTTGAAAACATGGAACTAAGAAAAAATTGTGACTGGATTGCAATTAATGATAGCAAATGAATGGATACCATGTCGATTAAGAAAAAACACTATCGAACGAGCAAGCAGAGTATGCGTGTGGAATGTGTGTGTGCGCGCACATGCGCGTGTGCGTGTGCGTGTGCGTGTGCGTGTGCGTGTGCGTGTGCGTGTGCGTGTGCGTGTGCGTGTGCGTGTGCGTGTGCGTGGGCGTGTGCGTGTGCGTGTGCGTGTGCGTGTGCGTGTGCGTGTGCGTGTGCGTGTGCGTGTGCGTGTGCGTGTGCGTGTGCGTGTGCGTGTGCGTGTGCGTGTGCGTGTGCGTGTGCGTGTGCGTGTGCGTGTGCGTGTGCGTGTGCGTGTGCGTGTGCGTGTGCGTGTGCGTGTGCGTGTGCGTGTGCGTGTGCGTGTGCGTGTGCGTGTGCGTGTGCGTGTGCGTGTGCGTGTGCGTGTGCGTGTGCGTGTGCGTGTGCGTGTGCGTGTGCGTGTGCGTGTGCGTGTGCGTGTGCGTGTGCGTGTGCGTGTGCGTGTGCGTGTGCGTGTGCGTGTGCGTGTGCGTGTGCGTGTGCGTGTGCGTGTGCGTGTGCGTGTGCGTGTGCGTGTGCGTGTGCGTGTGCGTGTGCGTGTGCGTGTGCGTGTGCGTGTGCGTGTGCGTGTGCGTGTGCGTGTGCGTGTGCGTGTGCGTGTGCGTGTGCGTGTGCGTGTGCGTGTGCGTGTGCGTGTGCGTGTGCGTGTGCGTGTGCGTGTGCGTGTGCGTGTGCGTGTGCGTGTGCGTGTGCGTGTGCGTGTGCGTGTGCGTGTGCGTGTGCGTGTGCGTGTGCGTGTGCGTGTGCGTGTGCGTGTGCGTGTGCGTGTGCGTGTGCGTGTGCGTGTGCGTGTGCGTGTGCGTGTGCGTGTGCGTGTGCGTGTGCGTGTGCGTGTGCGTGTGCGTGTGCGTGTGCGTGTGCGTGTGCGTGTGCGTGTGCGTGTGCGTGTGCGTGTGCGTGTGCGTGTGCGTGTGCGTGTGCGTGTGCGTGTGCGTGTGCGTGTGCGTGTGCGTGTGCGTGTGCGTGTGCGTGTGCGTGTGCGTGTGCGTGTGCGTGTGCGTGTGCGTGTGCGTGTGCGTGTGCGTGTGCGTGTGCGTGTGCGTGTGCGTGTGCGTGTGCGTGTGCGTGTGCGTGTGCGTGTGCGTGTGCGTGTGCGTGTGCGTGTGCGTGTGCGTGTGCGTGTGCGTGTGCGTGTGCGTGTGCGTGTGCGTGTGCGTGTGCGTGTGCGTGTGCGTGTGCGTGTGCGTGTGCGTGTGCGTGTGCGTGTGCGTGTGCGTGTGCGTGTGCGTGTGCGTGTGCGTGTG
>JPKZ01022848.1:912387-916763 GCA_000803305.1 Toxocara canis
TGCTATTTAGTCGCCTGTCAGTATCTAAATTTTTAAAGAAATGGACTTTTGCAACACTTGACCACTTTTACAAGAGTTAGTGGGACGTTTCTTAACAATTTTCCGCTGGGCGTTTTAAGCGCTTTCAATTGCTAGCGATAAGTTTCCAATAGCATTTCTCTCTTGTCATTTACTGCATAAGTTTAAAGGTAGCCCTAGATTTCTCGTGAGATGTTGCCGATGTGCGACACAATGTGCTGTCTCAGTGACTCTCTAAGCATGGATACATTTCTAGATTCATCGCTACCTCTTACTCATTACTTATTGCGTGAAACTGAAAAGTAGGCCATCTCAAACTGTGGGCTCTTCGAGAGAGATGGTCATTTGCATGAAATGCTTTACTCAGAAACTCATAATTATGCACGGAGTTTCAAGAAGATCGATAATTTTGTGCTAAACTAAAGAATGGGTGTTTTGCCGAGACGAC
Source organism: Toxocara canis (assembly GCA_000803305.1). Taxonomy (NCBI): domain Eukaryota; kingdom Metazoa; phylum Nematoda; class Chromadorea; order Rhabditida; family Toxocaridae; genus Toxocara; species Toxocara canis. The sequence goes on from JPKZ01022848.1 coordinate 912,854, forward strand.
GAACGACTAGTCGGGTTAATGGGTGGTGGTATCCGTGCACTGATATGTGGGGCTGATTTCCAATTAGCCATGTGAATGTAAGGCATTCTGAAAAGATCGCACTTATTTTTCGCGAGTAACATTTCGGACGGAAAAATGCGCCGTGATGGGATGTAAATAGATTACATTTTTTTCGATATAAGAAAAAAGAAAAACGTATAGCGATATGACATCCGCCACAGTCGCCGTGACCTTTAATAGCATTTTCATATGCAAAATAGCCAAACCGCCAATTTAAAAACCGCAGATACAAACAGTATTTTCCCCTCCTCTCCCCTCCCCCTCAAAAAAAAAATTTTTATGGCGCGCTTATGTGCTTGCGTCGAACGCATATCGCATGAATTTTATTGATGCTTTTCTTAAATCACCTTCTTGCATGAAAGCAGCCAATCGCGTAGGGCGTTCGCCAGCATAAATTGCTTTTCCGCTGTCAAGTCATTTATGTTCAACTCAGAGGATAAAATCTCTCCCAGGTCCTTGTATGGGTAAGAGGGCAAAATGAAGAACAGTTGAACAACTGAAAACATGGAATGGAATGCGATTTGGTGGTGCGAGAACAATGAAACGTACTCCTGCTTGAGCATATTCAAAGCACTCTTGACCGACTGTTCTCTTAGTTTTCGAGGTTTCTTTTTGCCGATTAGCATTAATGACTATAATTTGTGATTTATAAATTTCTAGATAAGGAAGTTTCGCATTATGATGTTAGAACTGAAAAAAAAAACCTTGAGCTATGCAGCTAACACGTGAATTATATTCCTTGGCAATTCGCATGAGCTAAATGTGTGAGCATCGTAAAATGCTTTCGACGATTAAATTTTTCAAAAAGTTCATTTCATTCGCTTTCTTGTTGATTTGCTGGTGTTTGTGGAATTTTGCTCAAAATTTCAGTAATTTGTCAATTTGTGTCGTTGTGCGCATATAATTTAGGCGATTTTTAGAATGAAAAGATGAACATAATATTGAAAAGGCAATGATAAAGAGTCAAATCTCAGACGAGTACATTCGTCAAGCGTTCAATGAGTTTGATTGCATCATTCATACATTTCCTGATTGTGGAAGGCGGTCTTGCAATGATGAATTGAGTCATAAATTCAATCATATCCTTTAAATAAAAATATCCGAAATTCTTGGAAATTTCTCAATTACCACAATCGAAGTAAACATTTTATGCGTAGCATATGCCATTTCTTAGTTGATATTAGCCTCATTACTCGTTTCTTATTCACTTCAGCAACGAATTTTTAGTAGCATAAATTAACTTCATTTTTCTTCGCATCGCTAAGCCAAGCAAAGTGTTGTGGGATCGCTGCACAACTTCCCTCCATTATTTACCCACCTTCCTTCCCACATCGGTAATCATCATGAAATCTTTCTGCGCACATAAAAACCGAAGCGCAACATCCGGGTAACTAACAATGACATTTTGGCATATTTTTCACAAAATCGATTGGAATGTCCCATGATAAGACGATGCTAAAATCGGTTGAACTGACCAGTTCCTCCACCTGTTGTTTAAACTTATTGCTTTAAGAGTTAAACGAAATAGTTTATAAGAGTTTCATTATCTCGCTCTTTCATTTCTGTAACAAGTTATTGGAAAATGATCATATAAAAGTAACTATGATGGCTATCAATGTTTGTCATTTTAGTCGAATCGAAACAATTAGCGACAACATAGATAAACGAATAATCATAATCTAGTGTTGTTTGCTTAGCTCACTTTTCGAAATTCGACCTTTTTTTTCCACTCCTTGTTTTCTGTTCTCATTTATTTTGCATCTAACAGACGCTTTTTTTCCCGCACTAGTGGCCAAGTGTTGGTGGCCAAGCATTGGTGGCCAAGTACTGGTGGCCAAGTATTGGTGGCAGCGAAGCAGTGCAGGAGAGCTTGTTGTAGAATCAAAAATTTTTAGTTTTTAACAGAAACTTTAGGCAGTTTTTTTTTTGGCATTCAACAACTCACGGTTAGTGAGGCGCATTAATCGGTTTGCTTTCCTCTACTTTATGATGTAAAGCTATGTTACTAATCTGATTCTGCGCAGTTGATACCTTTTGTGCATGCGTATAGCGTATCATTACTTTTGTGCTTGTTTGTCCATATTTGTCAGTTAACCCATAAACATTTTAAAGTTATCAAGCATTTCCGATGTCACTGTATTCTACAGCATTTTCTCGTGTATTAGAGACGAAAGTGTTGTTCGTCTTTTATTCATCATTCACTTCCTTCACAAAAAACACCTTCCGCATCATGAGAGATATGAGAAAAGTTGCATCGATAAGTTGTTTTGACGAGCGCATGCCAACAGATTTGTTCGTTTTCACATGCTTTTCGCGCTTTTCGCGCTTTTCGTCATACTGAAACCTTGCCTTGGATGGACCATATGTATGCTTGTATGTTTTTGTGCTTATCTCTGCTCGATAATTTCAATTAGCGAGCTGCTCGAGCTGCGACGATTAAATGTGGTAATGATAATCTCTGGCTGTGTGAGGACCTCCAAACAAAATGTGTGGAAGACTCATAGAGTTCAGAATGAATCAGGACCCATGGAAAACGAACAATCGAGGGAAATAGAAAACTCATAGAAATCGGCCAGCACCAAAGCAACAGCAGTTCTGATCTCAAACGAGAGTCGTCTGATGGCCATCAAGCTTTTCGGTTATGCGCCGCTGAACGTAACAAAGGACCTGCAGCCGCATTAAACCCAACAGGTCAAAAATGGGCATGAATGCTGCAGTCGCCCTCATTTAATCTACTTCGACGACGTCCCGTTGCACAGTCCCTAGGTGGCAGGTCGGACGCGTAACGGTTGATCAAAATTAAAATGGACAGAGTTGAGCATGGGGATTCGTTCATGTTCATGGTGAGAGGAACATTGGCATGTAGAGCCTCATATTGGCTCGCATATTGAGGGCGGGGGAAGGCGACGCGGAGGGATGGGAAGTTGGTTCTGCATCTTTCTGTATCACCATTTGCACTAGGAGCGCAACTTTTGCACTATTCATCAGTTACCTAGTAGCTGGCCTCTGCCATCTTTACTTAACCTGAAGCACTAGTTCGAAGTTCACGAACGCCCTGTACCTCTACCTCTGGTGCAATCATCGTCAGTGACCTATGTCAATAACGCATTGTTCACCGAGCATTTGTACCAGACGTCCCATCTGAGCATGACATTTAACCCCTTCTGCAAGGCCTGTTGAGAAACTGCGTCGCTGGTACTGTTCTCACCAGTGACCTCTAATTGTACCAGAACGTTGACCAAATGCTTGTATTTGACCTACCTCATCTGAAATCAACATGCGTTTGTTGCTGTGCAGAAAGTGTTTCCGACCTCGAAAAAGTGAGGCCATTTCTGTTGCAGTTAATGAAGTCCCATACTTTGCTTATAGCGTGCTCAATCAGCAATATCAGTCACGTGTGTTAAAGTAAGTGAGACAAATTGAGGAGGGTAAATAATGGATCATGCAAATCAAATAAGCTTATTGCCGGGTATGCGAGTTTTCCCAACAATTCCTTGCAGAAAGTAAAACAAAAAAGAGATGCGAGGCTTTCGAACATAAACGGTGCTGGCAGCAAGACAGTGGAAAGAGGCCATCAAATATTCAAATATTCAAAGCGACACTGAAGTTGTCACATTTAAAAACAATTTTAACATAGCAAACCGCAATCAGCTCTTCGAATAAGCTGCAGGCAAGTGGAGAGCTAAAAGAATAAGCATGCTGAACCAGCATAACAATGAAGCACTTTTCTTACAAAGTGGATAGATTGGAATTTCCTGAGAAGCCCTTTTCGCTACCGATAAGGCAACTTCCTCTTTTGATTGTATTCATGCAAATTGCACGATTTGATTTTGTGATTTCCGCTCAGAAT
>JPKZ01022848.1:926671-974317 GCA_000803305.1 Toxocara canis
AGGGAATACGTCAACTGAGTCATACACTCACCGACAGACGATAGAAGATGGAATTGATCTCCTCAACATGTTTACTAGCTCCTCCTCTATCTCCCTACGAGTTCTAGTCTCATTGACCGAAACTGAGCACCTGCTACTGGAAAACATTAACGGCTGTCGATACGTCACTTCTCACAAGTTCATGTTTACTCTAAAAATCACTGTCATTCACTCGAAATATATTTCCGCATTTCCTAAAATGAGTTCATTTGAACACCTAACTCTTTTAAATAAACTTACAACTCAGCATAAATTCACTTTATGAAAGCAATATTCCGCTTCCGATAGCACAGTTTCAGTCCTTCGCCGTTCTAAATCACTCATCTGACGCTCACCGTCTTAAATCATGTTGTTCCTGAACGTCTCGATCACTTTTTCATTCTTACTATTAACTCCGGGCATAAGATGACTTTTGACATTTTTCATGACCTTACCGTTTATGGAAACTAGCTTACTAGCACTACGACGTTTTTCTGGTGACTGCTTGGTTTTGACTGATAACACTTCACCTTATCTCCAGTAATTGTGTTCCAGTGATAATGCTTCGCTAAATGTTACATGTGTTTTCGGAGAATTTTATGTTTGTAAAAATGGTCGCACAGTTTATACAAATATTCCAAAAATTTAGGTATAGAACCAAAAATTTAGGTAAACAAAAAGTTTATAATTTTCGTTGTACTACTAAACTGACGGTATTGAATATAAAAAAGCCTCCTTAACGCGTTGTACATTTCTTCGTTTTACCTACTGATAGCCCTAATGATTGTGCTTTCAATACTTTTCGCTATACGCTTCAAGAATACTGGAAATAACGGCAGAATACACGTATCAAACAATTCTTGCAGCGCTATGCATCGCACATTTTTTGAATGACTAATTGCGACCGACAATCAGTAACTCTTTATTTAATTTTTTTAATTTTCATCATATTTTTCGCAGCACCATAAAGATCGCAATGTTTGCTTTTCTTGTTGTGAATTATTACCTGAGAATAACATAGATGAATTTATTTTATGGGCACTTAACAAGAACTGATCGGTAGACTAGTACGACCAATGTAAGCATGCTTTTTCGGCAATGTCACTCTTCATATCTTTAAAAAAATTTTTTTCTCATAGCTTGTTTGTTTCTAAAAAAGAAAATTCGTTTTTTTCTTTGATACGACAATTTCCACATGCTCGTTTCTAGTTCTTCATAAAACTTTTTTTTAATGAAAGTCGTTCAGTAATCACCCGCGTTGACGCAGTTATGCCGTCCTTTTCACCATTCCATTCCATTTTCTCATCCTTTGCTGTCCATTTCATTTCCTTCTTTCTTTGGCACCTTTTCAGTACAAGTTTGCACTATATGCAGTACTTTCTATGCATTTTTTGCGTGATAGAAATTGATTAGGGTGTTTCTTCCTCATTCGAAAGTTTAGAGACGATTCCTAATTTCCAGAGTGATTGATTGAGGAGGAATAGTAATGTGACGGGAAAGGTAGATTAATGAAGCTTCTCGTCAGTTTGATTTTCTTAGATCAGAATATCAACTGCTAGTAGTTTGGAGCGGAGAACGATAAAAATTGGAAAACGGTTAAATCGGTGGGAGAAGTTCGTAGCATGAAGGTGTCAAGTGTCCAGAAAACTTGGAATCTGGAACAGAGACGAGGAAGAGAACTTTGGTAATGGTCACGCAAACGCATGAGAACGCTCGAATCATTCAAGAAAGAACTCGAACCGAAGGAAGAATTAGAAGGAGTATAAATTGAGAAGTGCTAGGAATTTCAGAACTAACAGGACGTTTACATCAGCAAAAGTACCCCGCTGTTCAAGTTGGTCCCTTCAAAAGCAAAAACAGCGTTGCCACGTATTCGCAAGAAATACATTCCAAAACGTACCGCTGACGACCTGACGACTGAAAACCGCAGAAAATAACGAGCGCCATCTATGAACGTGATATAGATAGCGTTATTTTTGTGAACAGTGCGTGCATATGATAAATTTTAATTCACAAATTTATGTATTATATGACCTTACCAGCAGGAACTACAGTAATAATAAAGAATTGTACATTGACTCTTACTCTTAAGGGCACCGTACTTGACAGTAGCATAGTGGAAAAGAAGTGAAAAAATTTCGATAAAAAAGTACCTGCTCGTTTTTTAAGTTCATTCGCTGTTGACTTGGAGTGGTGTTGATTAATAGCGTCAAGCAGGGAACAAAAAAAGAAAAGTTACTGAAACATTGTATGTAGTAACTGGCTAGAAATTTGTAGAACGTTTTGAAGGATGACTGCCTACGAAGAAATTCGAAGTTTGTAGCATTGCAAATTGAAACAGCGCTTCAACACTCACTTTTCAACATTCAATGACTCTTGCCGCATTTTTGCATCGATAAAACCGTGGGTAGTTGATTTTTCATGAATGAACGAGGTTTACCCAAAAAATTCGAAGAAGTGATCCTAAATTTCGGAGACTGTTGAATCCACGAAGTCTGTAGAGAAGTCGGAGACTGAGAAGATCGGAAACGGGGAAAATCAGGAAGCAAAGTATCATGAGGAAGGTGAAGCCGGGAAGGGGGGGAAGGAGGTGTGATTTCTTGAAAACGACACAATCCTTAAAAAGATAGAGGACAGCAAGCTGCAGCATGCATTAAATAAGGCTTCAAATGTGATTTCCTGTATGAGCGATTAGAAATCCAGAGGAAAGGGGCGTGAAAATGCCGGGAATATGGGTGCACAGAGCGATAGCAGTTGCGATCTCATGCGCATTTCGCTTTCCTACTATCGCTTCATAGAGTGCGTCAACAGCAACGCTGTCATCGTCGGTGGAGCGAAAGTTCCTTATTTGTGGATGTGTTTTTCATGTATTGCGCCACTACCCATGGTGCGTTTCTCAACTTGTTAGCCTTATTCTTGTAGTAATCGTCAAGCAAAAGGCACTTCACGTCACAGTTTAACGAAGAGGTGACAAGAGCTTAAAGGTAAATCATTGCAGAAATCATGAGTTATTATCGCAGAGACTTCACTTAACTGGATAGAACAGTTGTGGCGGAAGATTTGCCAGTCTGTCCTATGCCGGTGGTTGCGTTATGACACACGATAGAGCTAAACATTCACCTATCCATGCCTCATACATACTTCCAAATTATGTTGTGTTGTGTCAACATTAGCATTAGCTAGCGCATAGGATTTACTAGCAAATATTAGGAGAAGCAAAGCATGCAGTGGTGTTATGAAAAAAAAAAGAACCACTTGCCAGGGGAACAAAAATTTTGATCTCCCCTACTCTGCGCTCTTAGCTCCGACTACCTATATAGGCGTAATTCTTGGCGATTTTTTTAATCAAGTAAATGTGATGATCACAGCCAAAAAAGGGTATTGCTGAATGGTTATTCAAAATAAAATAATTGTGTGGTAAATGTCGCATCGTTGCACTTGTATTGAACGTTTAACTAAATCTATTTGCGGAAAAGGACGAAACAAAGCAAATGTGAAAACGCTTCATTGATTTGAGGGCATCGTGCCGTTTCATTTCAACTAGTAACGAATTCCGTTGGCTTTCTATCTTGAAACGCAATATATATTTCTCAATCAACGTCTCATTCTTCTACTTACCACTATTGAAAATTTATTGCCTAAAATTGACTGCAATCTATTTACTACTGTAATATGTTTTCCTACATTGCATTCAAAATAACTGTATATTTTCATTGTTTGCCCAGTGCAGTACAGTACATTTTATCATTCGAAATTTCCCTTGCTCTTTTGAAGCCTCATTTGGAAAGCTATGAGCTTCGAAGCATTCGAGAGTTCTATCCTAGTTGATTCGTTATGTTATTTTGATAAAAAGATAATTTATTAGGTTTGCTAAGCTCGAGAACATAGTACATATACTCTGTCAAATTCCGGTAAATCAGTAGCATTGTTTTTGAAAAGTCACATAAGGATGTCTATCTTCAATAAGGTTTACAAATGAACATCACATATTTAGCGCTTTTCTCTTTGTTCTCGCATCTTTGCTTAGTAACGATGCTTCCTTTGCGTAATGTAAATGTACCACTAATAGGGACATAATGCGCACAAACAAAACTCGTATCTATAACTGATTATATCGTGCTATTAACTTTAGCTTCCTACAATCCCTTTACCCCGCACCCTTTTGTTACAACAACAAATATCCTGGGCGACGAGCTTATGCTGCTCAGTCAGGCCAATAAATTTCAAAGCACGTTATTTTGTAAAGCAGAATTTAGTTCATTAGCATTCCTGTTTTGAGCAAAAATCTCTCAATACTTGCTGAGTTCATAGGCGTTAACACGGAGTTGTACTTCATTAAATGTTTCGAATTACAGCAACGCATTCGCTGAAATTTGAGAGTGGACAGCAGCCCAAAGTCAACAAACGGGCCTATCAACAACACGTGGAGGCCCGTTTGTTGACTTTGAGCTTTGCGCTTTTTCTTAAAGCCTGGGCCTCCGCAACGATAGCTGAGCGGCGAAGACCAGCATTTTCAGAAACCGTGTAATAGCTGCTGTCGAGTGACAGTTAGCTATCATAATCAAATAGGAATTAGCATATCTAAAGACCAGTTTATCCATGCGTTCCATGTTTTTCGTTTTTTTTCCCTTTTTTCGAGTTCTGTCGTAGTTGGAATTTTTCGTCAGTTCCTTCTTGACTCCCAAAGCTTTGTTAATAGGCGCTAAAAAAATAGTTTTTTGGGTTGCACACTCACTTTTTAGAATTAATTATAAGATTGAATTAAGAAATTTTAGCACTTTCAATCTTTTGGCCATAACTCGTTTCAGAAGTTTGTCAACTTGGCAAGTTTTTTTCTCAATTGGAAGCGTTAGTGAGGCTACTCTTGCTGCAATGTGCAGATCCTCTAACGTCCAAGCTTCGTCATTAAATGAAATTTAAATATCAAATTGAATAATTGCTTGCAGCTTTGCTCAAAACGCGTATTACGCGTCAGTTGATTTTAGCATTTCGTGCGCTTTCTGGATATCTTTGGCTGTGTAAAAAGAACTGCGCTGTTCAGCCGTTCTTGGCATAGGCCGGAATATAGGCCGGACGTCGCTATCGACTAATTGCAGTGACATTACGAAGCCGACTTAGGTAGTGACACTACAAAAAAGTTGCGATTAGTGGAGCTGAATGACAGGAACGGTTTAATAGGCAAAATAAAAATAAACCCCCTCCTACAATGATCCACCCCGGTATTCTATTCAGTAGTGCTCAGATGGTCAACATTCTTCAAAAATGCAATTTTAAAGCATGGGACTGCCAAAAATTCTGTCGCTGCGGAGTAAACCAAAAGCGAGGTTTCTCGCACCTTCCTCGAACCTTGCACGTCAGTATCATATTCTAAACTCTTTAAACAGGCACAAATGGATAGAGCGCATAGTTGCCATATATGACCTTCTTAAACCAAATCATTAAGAAGCATATGTAGAGAACCAAATAAGACCCAAATTTCACCATGGAATCCCTCGTAGAAGATCTGGAATACCACTTACAGAGAGACATTTTCGAACGTTTTGTTTTGTTATCGTCTAACCGCTTTACGAAATCCCACTTCGTACTCTGCCGTGTCGTTCAGTTCCCTAACTGTTTTAATGAAACGTTTGTCTTTAGCTGCTAAAGACAGAAAAACTTTTCTTTAAATTATACGAGTGTTCGCAAAAGCAACCAGCAAGCTTTCCGCTATAATTTTGAACTTTTTTCGCGATTTTCTTAAGTTTCACAAAGACACTTGAAAGCCGTTAATGAAAATAACACATAGTGGAAGCATCGAAGCTTAACGTGTTCACTTCTCGGCCCGATTCTAATTGAGTCTATAAAATGCCCTTCAATTCGTCTTACTGCGGCTTATAGCAATAAACTTTCGACTTGTTTTATTTGTTTTTTAATCATTTAAGCCTATAAAACACACTGATACCTGACTATTGCAACGAAAGATTAAAGAGAAGAAGGTCGATATCGAAATGGACGTTCCACTGAGTAGAGGCTTCAACGCAGTGTTAATGGTAAATCGGCATTCATTATTCATGCCATTTGTTATGCGGCATACACTTTTACAGACAACTTTGCGAAACAGCTCGTGAAGGGAAATTGTATCGCTGAAGTAATTTGTGCTATCATGAGATCAACGATTCAACTGGGATCCTTATCAATGTTGCTCGTATGACTAAAATTAATTTTTAGTTGAACGCCGCCTCAGAATTCTTATTGCCTCAAATAGAACTCCATCTTAAATGGAGACTTTCTTCGAATGGACTATGGCTAAATACCATCGATAATTAAAAATGTCATTTCTAAGTTAGAAGTACAGTCCCTTTTTTAGACATTCACAACTGCGCATGGTTTTTCTTCTGTGTGTAACGAAGTGGACGTTTGAAGTTTTTCTTCGTGACTATTTTTTTGAAGACATAAACAAAAATTCTGCACGTGTAATTTAGATAAACTGTAGCTTGACATTTCTGCTAATTGTTTCCTTAAAGACTGGGTGGAGCCGTGATGATCAAGATATTTCACCCATAAACTGCTCTTTGAGCAATTACCCGAAAATTTCCGAAACAAATGTAATTAACAAACATTTTCTTTTTCTGTTTATTTTTGCGCTCATTTACTTTTTTCATTTTCTCTTGATGCTATCATGCTTGCTCTGAAAACTTCTTTTTGATCACTATCGAAATGATCGCCTTTGCTCTCCTTAGAATTCTCAGTTTTTCGACTTCATTGATAGGGTCGGATGAAGGCAATCACTTAAGGGAATAGAGAGAAGGCATAAACCGGTTGTAGCCCCGTTAATGGAGGCGAAATCCTTTCCCCTGCTTCACTTTTATCTCCCGAGGGGTAGAGGGGATCTTGCACTTTACGGCGCCACTGAAATGTTTCTAGCACACGCATCTTCGTCCCATTCGGGGCTGCTAGGAAATTATGAGGAGCCTTCTTCCCAGAAACATGGTGCAGGTAGCTTTCGAGCATCCTGTTCACTAGTTAACTTAGGAAGTAGTGAGAGAAAATGATCCCTGTAGCCTTGCCCCGCTTTCTTCGCAAAGAGGAGGCGCCAACCATTATTAGTTCTTTGCAATGTGTAAAAGTTCGTTTTGGAATTCCAGAAAGAAGCTGGAGTAGCAGCGATGGAAATTTATCTTTCATAAGAGCCTTCTCAAGCGGTAAAGAGAGCACACCAATGTTTTAAGTGATCCCACAGCAGCAGCTATAATCGAGCCGTTGAAATGTTCACCAGAGTTGCAAGCATTTTAAGTATGGTAATGCAGAAGTTCATGTCATCTGTAATCACTTTTCTTCAATTCAGAAGCTTTGCACAGCACATTTTAATGGCTGATAAATCGTTTCTACAAACTTTACTTTTTAACGTTCCAACCAAAATCTCAGCTTCAGTAGTGCACGTTCTCGTTATCGTCAATCCCGTTCGACAGCTTACAATAGTTCAGTTCAACCGTCAATTCGAAACGGTTAGTTTCAATTCCCAACACAAATTCCCGTCAGAAACAGAGAAATGACAATTAGTAAGCAAATTTTTCTTTGCTTGGAAAACAGCTTGACTAATGATACAGGCTGGGAAACACCCTGATGGTGGCACATATACGCACATTGCGAGACAGACTAAATTGTCTAACCGAATAAAACGTGCTCCGCCATCCATCAGCATTGGTCCTTGATCGGCGACTGAGTAGCTTGTGTTGACGAACAGTCTGAACTGATTACGGTTGAGCGATTTGTCCACGAGACCGTAAACTGTTGTCACTGCTGCTTATTAGTCTCTCTGAATTTTCGCAATGTTTTTCCCATAAGTTCCCTGTTCTGATTTAAAATTTCACTGGTTCATATTATAGTTTGCAGGAAGTGATGCGCCAGCAATTGAGCATGAACTGATGAGCCAGCAAGTGAACTTGGGGGAGGGGGGGGGGGCAGAGGGGGGGGGGGGGGGGGGGGGGGGGGGGGGGGGGGAAGGGAAAGAGATAGAGAGAGAGCGGGGAAGGGCTGAATTATCTCTCGGCCTTACTTTTCCGACCAAGCTATTTTCAATGCGCGAAAGCTCAAACCGAAATAGGTGAACGCCCTCAAATTTTGTTTTTGAGCTCCTAAGATGCCACAAATTATGCTAACAAGTTATAAGTGGGGTAAACTTTAAGTTTTGTTCTTTGAGTTGTAACATGTTTTGTACTCGGAATGTTTTCGGATGATTAGAACCGATCTGGCATCGGAATGCGTGTGCGTGAATCCATTATAGATATTTTTGAACATTCTCCTACGAAGGATCAGTCAAACACCAAAATGTTCGAAGAGACTGCAAGCCGTTCAAAAAACGATGACAATTCTCCCCACTTTTAAACTGACTCTTCATCGACACCACTAATTAATGCAGACAGCTAAAAACGTTGCAAAAATAAATTAAATGGCCAGTCTGAAATTAAAGTTCCATGCTGACAGTGAGCAGCCCCAAAGATATGAGAAGTTATTTCATTGATGCTAGGCAGTGCCTTAAAAGTATATACTGTGAAGGTATAAGCGACCAGTTATGGCAACAGAGGGGCTACGATGAGTCACCAAATAGTAGAGGATAGAGCAAAAAAAAAATCGCAGACGTCCATAGATCCATTAGAAAAATTTAAAGTGAAATGGGGAACGAAAATAATTGAGCGACGCGGTAACGTAGTTCAAAAATTTCGTCTCCGATTTGGTACCTCACAGTCTCTCCTGGTGCAGTCGGATCTGGTTTCCCGAACTGTGTCCATACCCTATCGGGATTTCGAGTGAATAAATCAAAAACGCTTTTTGGACATGCTGTTGGGCAGTCGATAGACAAACGTCTCGGCACTCGCCCTCGTTTACTGTATAAAGCGTATTAGAACGCTACTATTAGATCAGTCAATGGCGGCGAATGTTATGTAGTGTTCCTACCGATGAACGAAACTGATCGCCAACAATAAGTACGATCCACATAGAAATTTAGATCACGTCAGACGGCAGTCTACCTGCACATCAACACATCGCTGCGCACCGTACACGTATTGGGCTGCTTGAATCCAAAATTACTTCCGTTGTTCTTCTTTTTGTCGTTCCCGCTCCGCTTAATCCATTTGACGTTTCTAAAGACGACTGAGGCGATTACCCTCTCTGCAATTGTGCTACAAAATAACAGCTCTATTAGTTTAGGCAAGTGTCAATGCACTACAAGCGACGATCGTGCGACATTATTCGCACGTGTGCATCTCTACAGTATCGCAAAAATAAAGAAATCGATGTATAGATCCTTGACCCTATGCGCTGTTCTACTTGCGCGTGTTATCGCTTTTGTTTAGCAACTCAAAAAATTGCACAAAACTGCAAACCATAAACGAGTGGAGTTTGTTTTTTTTTTCTCCAGATGCATATGCGGAACATGAGATTAATTATTTGGGAAAAAAATGATGAAAAAACACACAATCCATCTTGTTTAACGTCGGCAAGGTTGCACAATCGTTTTTGTTAGCGTCAAAAGGTCCATTTCGAATAAATAGGCGATAGAAGATTAAAAACAAAATGAATGGCCAAAAGGCGAACATTTAAAGCTACTTAACAGAGGTTATGAGAAAAAGAATACGAAAAGAGATTTGAGGGATTTAGATTAAAGAAAGGCATGAAATTAAACTAAGAGAATGAAGAATTAAAAATGTAAGAAGGCGGTAAGAATTTGATAAGAAATACTAAGCGCGCCGAACGAGAAAATGAACTGGATAAAGCCACTGATTGAAAACAAAAAAAAACCATTTTTCTGTATTCTCTATGCTCGCAATTGCATTTTACTGTCACGCTTGTAAAAGCAAAATATCTTCAACTGGTCAATGAGAACAGCAGTAAACTGATAATTGCGAAATTACTTTTCGAGAATCACACGATCTGTTTTGCCTATTTTGGCAAACTTTTACAAAAATTCAGCCGTTCGTTTGAGTCAAAATAGTTCCTCTCAAAAAGCGCTCAGTGGCAGTCACCGATGCTTGAATTTGTTGAAAAATTAGTGTCATAACCTCATTCATTCATGTTCGCTCTCTTTCTTTATTTAGGTTTCCTTTCGAATGAATCATCAAAATCATCCAGGAAATTTCAAGAATTTATGAAATGCATCTGTGATGGTGTTAAATAAAATCTCTAAGCCTTATAAAGCGAAGAAAAAAAAAGAAGAAAAAGAGCAGAACTTGGAGCAGTTGGACACAGATGGAAAAAAACAAACTTGAAAAAAGAAACTGCATTTCGTAGAGGATGCATCTGAATTGAGATCTCTTGCGGAAAACAAATTTGATGAGTTCTGTCGGAACCATCGTTTTCCAGTGGCGAAATTCTACAAATATTTCGTTTGCCTCCATATCTTTCCATATTTTTCCGCATCAACAATTCCATTCTTATTTTTTATCTGTTGCTCGCCCATCTGGTCGTTTTCTTACCACTGAATCATATGCGGACTGTAGCTACGAATGATACGTAGCACTTTGTATGGCGATGCCAAATCTATAGAAGCAGTCAATAGTTTAATGAGAAAATGCTAATAAATGTGAAAAGATTAAATAAAGTATAATGAACTAGGGGTGCTGTAAGCGGAACGTATAAATATTATATATATATATATATATACATATATATACATACGTATATATGTACGTATATATATGCAAAGGGACGCAAAGGAAGCCGTAATTTCATCGACCCCCGTACCGATGCAGCTGACAACCATGGCCACGCATGACTGTTTTGACCTGTTTTGGAATGCCTGGTGGTCAGCCTGCTGGCGATCCGTCGGGTAAGCAGCCGGAAATCGAACCCAGGTCTTCCCATATACGAAGCGGGAGCTCTACCACTGAGCTACTGCCGCCCATATATATAAACAGATATACATTATATATATATATACATTATATATGTATATATATATATATATATATTATTTATACGTTCCGCTTACAGCACCCCTAGTTCATTATACTTTATTTAATCTTTTCACATTTATTAGCATTTTCTCATTAAACTATTGACTGCTTCTATAGATTTGGCATCGCCATACAAAGTGCTACGTATCATTCGTAGCTACAGTCCGCATATGATTCAGTGGTAAGAAAACGACCAGATGGGCGAGCAACAGATAAAAAATAAGAATGGAATTGTTGATGCGGAAAAATATGGAAAGATATGGAGGCAAACGAAATATTTGTAGAATTTCGCCACTGGAAAACGATGGTTCCGACAGAACTCATCAAATTTGTTTTCCGCAAGAGATCTCAATTCAGATGCATCCTCTACGAAATGCAGTTTCTTTTTTCAAGTTTGTTTTTTTCCATCTGTGTCCAACTGCTCCAAGTTCTGCTCTTTTTCTTCTATATATATATATATATATATATATATCTTTATGCGCATTACAACAAGTCGTGAATTCAAACTTACGTTAACATATCGTCAGATTTAAACATTTTATTCGCTGAAACTATCGTAACTGCCATTTGCGTACTCTCATTCGGCTTGATATTGGTAAGAGAGTAGGGGTTAATGAACATTTTCGGAAATTCGTCCACGTTTTCAGATGTTTTTCGATCGAATTCGCTTTATGGATAGATTTATGCGAATGTTCGCTTCGACGTCGTTTATACATTTTTCATCATCGGCGATTCTCTCTTTCAACAACTGCTTTTGATGTACATAAAACAGTTTTTCAGTAGTTTGTGCCAGCCAACAAACTGCCAAATAGCTTTTATATGAATTCGTTCGGACAATTTAACAATTTCGGCAAGCCAAATCCTAGAAAAAGACGAATGAGAATGAGAAATTGCGGTTTGTGCTACATTTTGCCACACAGTTAAAGTTGGCATGAATAGTAGCACCTTTGTAATTTTTTCATCATCCCATCTAACCAAACACAATCAAGCATACCCAAAATGAACCCGCTACCATGAAACATGCACTCAATGGATTGTGCGAACGTCCTGAAAGAAAAAAAAATCTGATTTTCTGCTCGATCGTTGTTCTGACAGGTTAGAGGGTTAGAGGATCATTTCACCAGCTTCGGAGATGCGGAATTCCTTAACCATTGTTATGTGTCCTAATCTACTGTGTTAGTGAGTAATCCGACACGAAGACCCGCATGAAAGGACTACTGTTCTTAGTTACGAATAAGTGGATCAAACTTGATAATTTTTAGTTCAACGTTTTTCGACTTGAAACTATCATCACAGGCAGATGCAACATACAAAACGTATTATTATAGATGTAAGCGGATGATAGATAGCACTTGATTAGTGCATATTAGAGCAAACTTGCGAGAGGATCTAAAAACAATTCGCACAGCTTCATTAAGCGAGCACTTGCGAAAGCTTTTTATGACTACACACATTGTTGATGTTGTTGATTGTCGTTGAGTGTGATCGTTTAAGCGTTCCATCCATCTCTCCATATCTATCAATTAGAAATAGCTACTGAAATCGGGTTATATCGAAATTAGGAGCAGTTTTTCAGCGTTGATGTTTTTGCGCCAACTTAAGTTCATCTAGTCCAACTGTCGCTAGTGCGTTAAATTAGATAGCGGATGGAGCGGAACATTTCATTCAATGAGGCCTAGCATCGAAAAAACGCGTTGAGGAGGATGCGCGGGTGTGTAGCAACGATTCTCTTGTGGTTCATTAATTTGTGCGAACATTCTGAATTGCATTCAGTTCGAGATGTTATTTTGTTATCAGTTGCCAGCATTGGCATACGAAGAAGAGAGTTTCATAAGCTCCAAACAAAATACGATTTTGCTTCCTCCAACTTCCCCGCTCACCTCCTTCCACCTCACCTTCCATTCCCACCCCCTCCTCTCGCTCACTTTTGGCTTAAAATTAATCACTCTTTTTGTTTCCTGTCATTCCTCACTAGAAAAATTAAGAAGTTGTTCGTTCTTGACTTTGGTTATAAATGAAATTGGCCCAGGAAACTGAAAATTTTTTCCTGGTTGATCGATTTTTCTCTTTTTTGATAAAAAACTGTTTAGCTTAATATTTAATAAGCAAATGCGGCCAGGACATTTCATCTTAACGTTTATAGTCGCTTTAATTTATGTGCAATTTTTCACAGAAAATCGTCATTTTCTTGTACACGCCCAAGAGCGTCGTCGTTGATTTTCCATTTAAGTTTATTGTCTAGCATGAAAATGTTTTGCTGTACACACGCTGAATATTTGACTAATCAGTGGGCGCAATTGTAATGAAACCGCATTGCCGTAGGCATTTTACTATCGGGTCGTTTATCGTTTTTCTCAGCGATTTTCCATAAAAGCCACCAGCACACTATAGTCGTATACAATTCGGGTAACGTTATACTGAATGGCATATTTTCAGTGCAATCAATCTCCCTAATAATGAGCTTAGTTAGCACTATGCGGCTTAGGTATGTGAGACTAAGGAAATAATCGACCAAGTGCATGTTTCCGTTGACGTGCACAAAAATGATTAGTAGTTATTTGTTTCAAACTCATTTAACTCTGAAAATATGTTTATTCCAGACCGTTAAATGTGATTTACATTTTCCGGTTCTCAAAAATCGTTTACTTTCATTTCAGTGCTTTATAAAGGTGTTCTACCAGTTCCTAAATTGCTCTTTTCGAATTTACTGCTTCACATTTTCAATTGATTTTGTCCGTTCTTTCCGAGGAGAAGACGTGTTCAAATTGTTAAGTTTCTTTGTCTTGTTGCCATTTACCCGATCGAGGTTCACCTTCTTTACATCTTTCACTCGATTTACAATATCAATCGATGTTTGTATTTGTGTCACTTCACAATGCCTCACAATATTCAACTCAGCATTCCTGAATGTTTTGCTTAACGATTCCCCACAGAGCTGTAATGCTTTTCAGAGGGTCTGCGGTGTGTGTTAATCAAAGTCATTTGGCGAATATCCTTCTTGATTAGGCGGTTGTTTTCATCGCCCCATCGTCTTGCCTTAGCGATAAAATCTCTGAAAACGCGGCTCACTCCATATGAATTTTAAAATATTAAAATATCCCTCGACCATGTATGTTTCGTCGCTTGCTTCTCGACCCATTACACTTCCACTGTCATCATGACTATTTCAGTGAGCCGAATTCGTTGTATTGTTCGAATTCGGCTCATTTTGCCTTCGCAACGAATTTCGTTTCCTTCTTTTTCAGTTGTGCGTTTGATTCGTCTCAGAATCTGAAATTCTTGGAAACAGCGAATTGCATTTGAAATTTCGAGCATCGAAATAATAACGACAAGGAGGCTGTTTGGTAAGTCTTTGAACCCAAAACAAAAAAAAAAAATTAAAGAGTACTTGGTAGGTTCTTTGCTTTTCCCTTTCGGCCCTTCCCCTTCTCCTCTCTGAGTAGGTGAAATCAGCAATCTATGTCATTTCGGGCGTTTTCGAATGTCATGATGGCTTTACAAGTGTTTTGCAATTTTGTTGGAATCGTTCGCTTGAGTTGCGTCCTGAAGTGGTCACTTTGTCGATTATCTGGAGGCGGAAGCTTGGCATGAATATTAATTAGTTCCTCGCACGTCGACAGCGGGAGCGTAGTGATCATAATCCACGACGTCGCATTATATTTTGGTTAGTCTGAACGTCATATGTCACTGATTTAGGAGTTTGTAACTCTCATCAAAATGTATTGAGAATTTTTTATGGGGCGGGTGCGTCTTTGGATATTTTGAACTTTTGAGCCCATTCCTTCTTCCCGAATCTTTACGCGAAAGAAATGAGTGAATAATCATATAAGAAATTTCGCAGAATTTTTTGATTAAACTACGCTCACTGGTCAGTGTCATGAAATGTCAATTGCACTTTTATTTATTTCTTCCCGGCGCTTCAGTTTGCAGTTATAATGAAAATCATATGCTAAAACGGAGCTGTGTACGAACAATGGCGTATCAATATGCGATGTTCTCGGGGTTGCGATCCCCTCTACGCTTGACTCAGACGGTTAATGTTCATCCAGAGAATTACGTATTAAATAGTGCTCAGTAGAAGTTACTAAATATTTGGTAAATGACTGCTAAGCTTACAGTTCCTATTGCTAACATTCGTTCTATTCTATCACAAAGTTGCCCGTTTCTGCTGCCAATAAGCCTCTGTTAAGCCATCCCCCGACAACTTCCTTCACTCAGCATCAAGTTACGCAGATGTGCTTGAACGGCTTACATCACTACTTCGGTATGCTTTTGAGAAAACGGTCGAAGTGAGCTGCACCACAAATGAGGGGAAAAAAGACATTAAAATAACCTCTATTGAGCCTAAGTTGCTAGGAAAGCAAGAGTTGCAGTTGTGCCGTTCATTTTCAGTACCATAACGTGTCGCATTGGCAACGTTTTCTCTTAGATGCCAAAGTAGTAACCGTTGAGGTGCCAACTTTCATTTTTCAAAAGCCGTGAATCTGTACATTTCTAAACTTTCTACTTCGCCACTGGCCAAGTTTAAGCGCCAAAGAGACGTTTTATTAGTTGAGCGAAAATTGTTTAGGATGTGTTCTGTACCGTGCTGGCATACTTGATCTCGGCGCAGATCTGTACTCGGTACACTTCATGAACTACAAAAGGGCTTTTATTATATCAGCCGTACTTTTGGTTTTCAAGCGTTTTACATGAGAGTTTTAAATTTCATTCAAATAATGTATTTCGGGCAAGAAATAAGGGTTGTGAAAAGTCCAAACTGCTCTAAACTAATCTACTTTCCACTACAACCATGTGTTATTGTTTTTTTTTAAACTAACAAATTCGAAAGCGAGAGAAGGTACCGGCGATCGCGATATCCGCTTTTCACAATTATGGCTAAAATGGTCAAATTCCTTTCATAAATCTTCGAAAATCAAATGAAGAATGCTTGGCTACTCACAAACGTTTTTGCTCCACTGGCGATCAAAAGGCTGCCTTTGTGCGCGTTCTGAAGCAATGACGATGAAGCATTTGTTCAAGTGATCAGAGCAACTATCGCTGGTGAACGCTGCTGTTTTCAAAAAAATTTTTCACACTTCCCCAAAAATTTCCCCTTTTCTCGTCCAATAAGAGGGAGATGCTCATGTGTGGCCTCTCCCCTGCATTTTCTTCTACGATCATCGCCATTGTACGATTCCAAAAATATTAGAATGTCGCTCTTTAGCATCAGGAAATTTCTTCATAAAGCATAAAGATTGAAAAACATTATTACATAGGAGAATGCGGATTCAAATTTCTGGAAAGTGAGCTTAAAATTTCAATGCATGTTCCTAATATACAAATAAAAAGTGTTTTATGAGTGAAAAGTGGAAAGCACTTCAGAAACATTTTTAAATTGCCTCATTTCAGTCGAGTTCCTTTCAAATATTATTTCTTCTTGATACGTTCGGTATTATTCACCGGCCTCCAATGTACAGCTACGGGTATTTTCTGTTAGACATAAATGAAATTTACTGTTCGTCCGAAGGGTAAAAATTGTATTAGTGTTTTCTGTGCTTCTGGGAAATGTATGAAAATACTGCACAGTACACAACACTTAGAATTTTCAGTTCAGTAGAAGTAATGTACTCGGCTGTGTACAACACAGTACAGCGTGCATTTTTGCAAATTATTTTGGCGCAAATCACACCATTGTTGCAAATGCTGATTCAGAGTTGATCCAAATACTGTGGAAGTGTTGTCACCCGATAATAAAATCACCTATGATGAGCACTTAGCGTGAGTACGTGAGCATTAAAGTGTAAAATTGGTGTCGAATGATGGTTTAAGATGTGCCATTCATTTATACGTTACAAGTGCATTTGTGCTGCACTTTTAACCGTATTAATAATCATAACATGCTCATCACTTGGAAATTATAATCTGCTTGAATTCCTATAAAGGTATTATACGCACTTTTCATGTTTATCCATCTTGTATTGCTATTTTTTGTTTGCCTCATTTCACTTCTCGTCTGGAACCAATAGACGATTTTATTCACACCGCTTCTACATTCTTGTTGTCTCATGTCATTTGCATCGATAACTTGAAATTTCAAATAGTGCTACATCGAATCTATGGTCTCATATCAAATGAAAAATAATAATAAACTCAAAGTGCTTTCGGCTTTAGCTCATTTGCCAGTGGCACTTTTGTCGCGTATGTCTCAGTACCAGATCTTTTCATTCTTTTCAGAAAACCACACAGCAATAGTTAGAGTAGAGAATGTGTTCTTTGAATGCATATAAGAACGGCAACTTCTACCCTTCTATGATACGGTTACTGTTCACAAAGGCGCGTTAAAATAGATGCATTTTGATGTCTCAGTCGAAATATTGCTCATATTAAGTGTTAGTCGTAATAGCTAAATTAGCTATTTCATCAGCTTTTCATAGTTTGCTTCATATAGTAGTTGGGCTTCTATGTATAACACTCCGCAAGGTCAAACAGTTGTTAATCTGCTAAAAGCTCATATGTTTTTGATTCAGAGTGGTTGTCGTTTTGAAATCGCCGAACTCTCGACAACGGGATACGCAGGATGATTCTGGCTTATTCTGAGATACACTGAGAAAAGTCGAGCATAATGAAATCTCTTCATAACGTCAATGGCCAGTAGAGCACATTCCAGTGTAACGTGGGTTTTATTCAGTAATTTATTCAACGAAGCGAGCAAAGAAACTAAATTATGCAAGTTAATGAAGATTTTGGCGCTTTAGAACGACCTGCGCCGGAAGAACGAGTCTTAAAAAATTTAATGAAAGCAATTCGTCAAAACATTTCTCGTCCGAAATCTTATGGCATCGGAAGTACATTTCCTTCTTTATCCCCTTCCCACTCAGTTTCTCAATCCTCTCTACTTTAATCTTTTTTTCGCCACCCTTCTCTTGTTCCTCCCTACTGCCACAGCGTATATACTGCAGGCGGTAACCATGCAAACGGTAATCATATAAAATACGAATATAAGATATTTGGTATGGATATTTGCCTTAAACATGGTCTTCTTCAAGTGAATCAGTAATAGTGATCATCATTGGAAAGAGTAATTAGCCGCTCTATGGGAATTTTAATCAACATGTTTAGTGGTTCGGAGTATGATTGCAGTGTTGTCTAATCAAACTTTATTTGTTCATTTGCAGTAATGGAAGAATCTGGACAGCTCGGAGTGTGCATGAACACATCGCGATGTCGGATCATTTCAATCAGTTCACAGGTAACTAAGTGCTTGCAGGATCCAATAATGCGAATGCTAATATTGTACAGCAATTCAGCTGAAACTTTACGAGACGTTCTTTTTAAATAAAATGATTACATAAGAAGTCATTTCCAAAGGCACATTAAAGCAATCGGCGAACCACGAAAGAATCGATTATCTCAGTCACTTCACTGCTTACGTGATGTCTCAGAAAAAGTTTAAAGGCTAATTTTTGCCTGCTCAGTTTTAAAAAAATATTTTGCCGACCTATATCACTGTTATTGGTTTTTTCGGTAATTGAAAGGGTGTTTTTTTTCTGCTTTGTGTAGATGTATTATTTTTCTTGGCATAATTTCAAAGAATAATCTTCCTTTCGAGGAACCATAATTCTGTTTCGTAGCCCTTATGGGAAGAGCAAAATTTCTGTAGTTTGTCGAAAAGATATTATTGGTTAAGGACTTAAAGACCAAATTAAAAAGTTACTGACAGATCAAAACTATTTCCTAGCTGTCTCATCGTTCATACGAATCATAGCAGGTAAAATAAAATTTAACATAAGCGTATCCACATCCTTTTATCACTATTTTCTCCATATAGCTACACATGTATACTACACGGGTCATATGAGCCGTACTGCTAATGTTCGACTTTTACCACTTTAAAAAAGAACCGTTAATGAGATTAGCTTACGATTTCAACGCGGAACCGCAATCTGCAACTTCTAATGAGATGCTTTTTCGACCATCAAAAATAAAGCCCAAACATCGTTGTCTATCTCTTTTCCTCGTAAAGAGGCGAGAGTTCGCAGTTGTCCTTACCATGTGACCAGTGTCCTTCGTACGCCATTCGAATATTCATAGGTAAGCATGTTAAGAACGTTCTGTTATGTACAAAAACTTCACTTTGCGACTTGATGTTGTTATCTTATAAAGATCAGCATGCATATTTTGCTCCTTTTCTTCTCCTCCCACTCTTTTTCCACACCCCCTTCGAAAGACAACTTAACGTGAGCCTTTTTCGCATTACTCACTTTTACGGAATATGCAATTTTGATGCTCAACGTTTCATATTAGTTGGCTTCTATTCGATTTGATAGCTTTATAGGTGCCTTTATCATGGGCATTACCGCTATATGGTTATGTGATGCCCGTTATTGTGAACATAACTCTAGCGACAAATTCGTTCATTGTGATTGTCTTGTCGAAGAAAGAATTACGAACACCTACGAACTACGTCCTCCTAGCTATGGCTCTTTCCGAACTGCTCACAGGCCTCTCATGTGTTCCGTGGCTTCTATACTACTATACCTTTCAAGGCAGGTGGCATTCTCAGGCTCTTGCATGCATTGGCGAGTTTAGAAAGTGACGGAAATCGTTCGACATCTACTACTTAAGCAATTTAACTTGATTATTTACAGTTCTCTTCAACTTATCGCCTCTAAGTTAAGTGCCAATACCAAACTGATTATGCGCTTTTGAGTTAACACGACAAAAGAATGATGGAAATGAATTTCTACTGAACAGCGTCAAATTTATTTTCATTATGCTCAACGAAAACTTGGTATAAGGCCTTCTATTGCAATATTTTTCTCAACAAAACGCTAAAACATTTTGATCATTTACCTACTTTTCTTTGCCATCAAAAAGTGTTCGCACTCGAGTTGCCCCTCCAACAAAAAGCAATTTTCATTGTGCACTTCGAATAGCTGTTATTTAGACACAGTGAGTACGAGAGTGCAATTTTGTCAACTGAGCAAATAAGTGTGCGTGTTTGTTAAGCTTCAAAAAAAAATAAAAACGATATTGGAGCTCACAATCATCTTATTTGTTTTATTCGCTGACAATAGCCATGTTTGTCGCTTGACAATAATTGCTAAAGAAACGACATCTATTAAGGGTATGTGTATATTCGTAATGCTAAATTCACTAAATTTGCTCCGATAAGGAAAATTATCCCATTTGAAGCGTTTTTGAAATAGATTTCAAAAATGAAATAAAAACAGATAAAGCATGAAGTAATTACTAGTAGAATCGAAAATGAAGGTACTTTTATCGTTGTGCAAATTTCACTCTTTCTTCATTAGAAAACGGTTTTTTTTTTTGTAAATGGCTGCAAACCGCAGTGCCAAAGAATTGAGAGAGCTTAAATTCATAGCTACTGAAAAAATGTTGAGAATTATGTGCGAGTGTAAACAATGATCGCTAGCTGACAGCATATTTTCAACAACCTTCACACGCTGCCCAAACAGTTCCTTTCAATGCCTATTTGCTTTGGATGAGCTTCAGCTATCTTCGCATGACCCACACAGAAAGGGCAAATGTCTGTACTGTCATAAGGCAACCATAGCAGTAGAGGTACGGGCACAAAGTACAGAACAAGGTAAATAACAAAATCGCGCCGAGTCACATAACATAAGAGCACATACAGTGCACCTTCGAGCATGGGATGGTATTAGCCATGCATGGATGCCATCATAAAGGGATTGGCCAATTAAATGAGTTAATTGTTTTAGCGCAGAATATTTTCAAGTCATTGGAGGAATTAAAAACAAGATATGTGCACCCCTTGAAAACTTCAACAACAGACATGTTAGCCCTCTAAAATTTTGCGCTTTCCAGTATTCTCGACTCTTCGCGCATGAAAAACTTGTAGCTTGTTCATCTTGAAATGTTCCAGTTCACTTCGTCAGTGCATTAATTTCAGCTTTATGAAGCAGTTGCTTGCATGCGTAGTCTTTGCTTTGCTTCTTGCACTCTCCACAAAAACATCGCTTATGTTATGCCGCTAATTCATCTATATGTTTCAAAATTTATGTGAAAAAAAAACCATCAAAAAATATTTCTAATATTTCTGATGTGAATAAATTTGTCTGACAGAGTCAATTGTCATCTTCAGGCTTCGAAACGGATCATGAAAATGGCCTACCAGCGTTCTGGTGTATGATGTTTCCCTATATGGCGTTTATATTGCCGTCTATCTTTCATACAGCTGCCATTTGGTTAACAGTTTATCTTGCCGTACAACGCTATATTTATATTTGTGTGCCAAAACTCGTACGCGGTTATTGCACCATAAGAAGAAGCAAGCAGGTGAGTTTTTCACTCGTCTCAGTTCGGCTGAAAAAATGGTCCGGTGCTGTCCTATGACACAACAACGTTTTCAATTTGAATTGTCTTCAATGAACGATATTTCAATTATTCATTACTTCTTATTTCTTATTTATTACTTATTACTTATTTCGATTGATCGATTACACTAAAGCAGCATCAATGACTGAAATGTCTTCTTCCTATGAGTTTGAGACGATGCTCTGCAAAAAAAGCAAAACCCATTCAGGTGAGTTTTCTATGACAGTAGGGAGAAAAAATAGTAGTACAAAACTTAAAATACTATTATACTGGTGTCATTACAGCGCCACAGCCTCCGCCTCGAACAATTTCTCCCCTCACCCCCAGCCCATGCGACCTTTCCCCTTCTCCCTTCCTATCCTCACTATCTTGAAGGTTGCGAAATTATTGGCTACGAGGTGTTTTATTCGAGATATTGTGGCGTACATGCATATCATCACACATGCAGTACGCAAGCACATACAGTTATGCTGTCGTACGTTTCACTCTCATATAACTGGCCCTATTTTGATCCTGCTAACATTTTCATCTACGGAACTGTTAATCGTTCGATCAACTTTTTGAAGGTCATAGTGATGATTTGTTTCACTGCTGTCTGGATTTATGCACCCGACACGTTTGTCACCTACAATCGATCGTTTCCAGCGTTCGATCATCGGCTTAATAGTCCGTTACTTTTTAATTTCTTTTTCGATTCCGCAGCATATTTTATGAAGGCCTTATAGACGTTGAAGAGAAGTTAGATAATGTAAGGGCTATAGGAATTCGAAAACATAAGTGCAGCTTGTTAGTGGCGCGTTTTGCTCAAATGTTTGCTCACACATTTGCTGCTCATATGGCAGGCGTCATATGCATATGCACGCCGCATTTCTTATGTTTTCGATTTGTTATAGCACAACTTTAAGCAGTAAATTTATTTTCACCAGTCATTAACCCATCAAACAGCAACCAACTTATACGATAGGAAATTTAGTAATTTGAGCGATCAGCACCTCCCTTACATTCTTTCCGATCAAACTGCATAAAATGACCGTTCTGTATGTGTCATATTATTATGCTCAGATGTTCACTGTCCTCGTTTATTTAAGGGGATTAGAATGGCTGAGTTGTTATTAAAAGACCGAAAAGAACGTTTTGGAACCCCCCCCCCCCCTAAAAAAAGGAGAAACGAATATCAGAACGAATTAGTAAGCGATTAGAATAAGGAAGTCGAAATAAAACGTATGTAAAAAGATTCGTAAAAATCAAAAGAAAATGATGAATCAATTCGAACTATTGAGTGAGCGAAAGAAGAAGAACAATGTAAGCCAGTCGAGAAATGAACGACGAACAAGCGATATTTATTGGTACAGAAGACAATTTTACATAAATTTTTATGGATAGCAAGGAAACAGGCGTTTGTATGAGACCTGAAAAAGAAAACCAGCTAATTAGTGCGCAGTTCTATGATCGAGAATATAGTGATCAAAGTGACGTTATTTCAATGATTTCAAGCAGAAAATTACTGTTCATTGCTTTACAAATTTTCAAAACTTTCAGCAAGTATCTTTTTTTCTTCGTTGGTGTGCCACAAATTTGGCTACCAAACTGAGCCGTTATTATTCGATAAAGTGCTAGATGGCTGAACAAAACCGCAAACAATAAACATATGACCGAAGGCGCATGTGTCAATCAAAAAATTCTATAATGGCCCCACATTTGTCTTATGTTGCACAACACGAAACATTAACGTCAGAATAGAATTTTCTCTATGGTGACATGATAAGCACTTGATCATTGTTTTTTTATTGTCTCACCTTCATGAGTTTTATTGATTTTTTTTTGAAAATGTGAAACGTTTTTTTTCAAAAATATACTTGTAAACATAGTCGTTTTTCAGTGAAATGTGCAACTCATAATTCTTCCACAAATGTTGCACTTTTTTGCGTTATAATATCTCATTTCATGTGTTCTAATGAATTTTCGTAGTTTAATCACTAGAGTGATCGATACTCGATGTGGAACCAAAGCTCAAAAGTTACAGTAATGGGTGCAAACTATATAATACTTGCATTCTTCCTCTCACCGCATCGCAGAGATTGTAAATACCCCATAGGCACGCAGGGCAAGAAATTACAACGTAAAAGTCGAACAATTCATCAACTAAAAAGAGTTCAGGAAAAGATTCGGTGAGCGATCGCTGAAAAAGCATTCCGTCATTAATCTTTTTATCGAGATAAGATTGCTCTGGTCACAGGATGGGAATTCGATCTGTTGGCTAACATGACTGCAAACAGTTTTTATTTGGCTAACTACAGTGATTTTCATTTGAAGAAGAAGAAGAAGAACAAGAACAAGAACAAGAACAAGAACAAGAACAAGAACAAGAACAAGAACAAGAACAAGAACAAGAACAAGAACAAGAACAAGAACAAGAACAAGAACAAGAACAAGAACAAGAACAAGAACAAGAACAAGAACAAGAACAAGAACAAGAACAAGAACAAGAACAAGAACAAGAACAAGAACAAGAACAAGAACAAGAACAAGAACAAGAACAAGAACAAGAACAAGAACAAGAACAAGAACAAGAACAAGAACAAGAACAAGAACAAGAACAAGAACAAGAACAAGAACAAGAACAAGAACAAGAAAAAGAACAAGAACAAAAACAAGAAGAATAGTCTTTATTCACATGAATAAAGAAAACTGCACTGAAGTATAGTTTTCTTCGTCGTGCTTAAACAATCTTTACTCTTCAGTAGATTGCCCCTCTTGGGCGCTTACGCTGATGGTATCTCAAAGAACTCAGCGCAACTTAGATCTCATATTTTACCTACTTTAAATATACTTAGCATTCCAAAACATTAACAACACAGCAACTTATATGTAGGATCGGTGCGGCACTGTGTGCGAATGCGGACTTCGTTCATCGATGCACTCGGTGATGACGTCTACTACTTCATCGTTTACGGGTTGCACACCACATTGGTACATTTGTTGCCCTCCATCCTCCTCGTCATTTTCACCTGGAGCCTTTTGCGGGCGATTCGTATCGCCGATAAACGACACGCAAACCTTCTGTCAATGTGAGTAAAAAGTGCGATTATGGCAAGTTTCAGCCTTAACACAATAGAGCGTTATTTTTTGTGCTTTTTCTTTGCTAGCTCTTACACGTTGCGCATTTTACATTGCAGATAACAAATGAGCTAGCCGTATGCTAGGAAGAACAATGGTGCTGATTTTGTTGCGACTGTAATACAGGGACAGGAAAACAATGAAAATCGATCCCTAATTGGGCACCCCTTCCTCCTACGACGTTCAATAAAATTCAAGCATTAAGGGCGTTTGTTGACGTTTTGCTATGTACCGATTCCAATATCCTTAATTAAAAAATGCCTCTCGCATAATAGTGTCTAACTGCTATCCAAGTGCCTCTACGCCGGTCTCAGTTCTTTCTCAAAGCACGCGGTCAATGAATTCTCGCCGCAAAATTCTCTCTTCCTTCCGATGGCACCATATATGCCGAATCGTCGTTTCAGACTTAAAATAAAATTCGAAACCCATGGAAAGCAGCAGGGAAGGAGCGGCAGGGTGCGAAGAACAGGCAAAAACTTTTCAACGAGTAATGCATTAGCGGAAAGTTCAAAACTTTTGATTTCTGAAAAATTGAACATATTTTTGAGTAAATTTCAAATAAAAATTTTGGATCGGCCACCATTTTTATCCAAGATTTCTACAGTTGGTTAAAATAATTTTTTGTAGCTGAAACCTCCTGACCAAAATTTTAGCACCTCTTTCAAACGGTTATTTGCGGAAGAGGGGTTCGAGTGCCTGCCACCCTCCTCCCTCTCCAATACCCCCCCCCTCACCACCCCCAAGCTACTGCTGTGAGTTCACAACTGGTTGGGGCTTCCGCCAATATTTCGCTTCATTCACATCTGCTGACTGCGCATACTCACCTTTGTTCACTTATCCAGTAATTTTAAGTCAAACCTTAGGAGAGCTACCGTGATTAAATTTGATATGTACTGTAACGAGAATGTGTGCCCAAATAGAATTCTGGTTCGGAGTATTAGACCAGAACTCAAATGAATTCTGGTTGATTGAGGTTTCGGATAATTTCGCTAAACTAAAAAAAGGATGTCCCGTTCGAGTAAAAAATTCATCTTCGATTAAGGGTTTTTGCAATTTTTCTAGCATTCATCTGGAAACCAATCCACGCAGAATTACGATATAGCTTATTAGCTAATCGTCGGGACCTATCTGCATTTTATTTTGAGGTTTTCGACGCCAACTTATTATTGGTTAGGTGTTAATTCATAATCCTACAACAATGCTCAATACGATAAGACAAGCGAAACATATTACTACTAACGTAAAACGTAAATTTACTACGGCTTCATATGTTGCGATATTAAATGATTTTAGAAAAGCAAATATTGCCTTAAGCACTACAACAAACTCGACATCACCACTTATATAATATGTGCAATGTACGATTGTTCGGCAAAATATTTTCGTATTCGAGATGATCTGAGGAAAATAGAGTTGGCTGTGTGCAGAAATAATCGCATCCAAATTTTTTAAAAAAATAGGCATTCAAAGTGCATTTTGTGGGCTTCGAATACACAATAAACTTCGAATTGTTGCGCATATTTAAGGCCCGTAAAGTATAGTTGAAGAGGAAAATATACCTTGTTTGACGTACATTCGTTTTAATGCCGAATCATCTCACATCAAATCAATGCAAAAATTTCTCTCTCTGTAAGCAGTACGATCTTATATATTCGTAATTTCTCTTAATAATTCAATAAACTAATTTGAACATTGTTGTAGGTCTTCTACAAGACGTAAATACTCTGAAACGAGTATGGGCCATAAAGTCATCGGAGACAACAACATGAGGCGTCAACCTCGTGTTTATCGTCTCAGAAGTTGTATATCGGAGTCAAAACGGGTTCAAGGCCTTAAACAGGTTGGATAAATTGAATCTACTGGCAAGCAGTCGGCTCATTGCCTATGCTATTCAGTTCTACTCTATGGAAGTCATTATGCTCTGATAAAAACGTCTCATACGCTCTATAAGCGTAACCCAAAAAAGTTTTGCTTGCAAAAATTTTCATGCCGCATTTAGTTAATTCGGCATATATTTTTTATGTCAGTTAAATACAGTAGGCGATTATCTTTCTCTATTCCATTACTCAGCTGTCCTTCCAATGCTCTAAACATCTTTTGCTGGAATCGGTCTTCGTATGCTTAAGGGAACGATCTATAAGTTAGAAAGAAACCTTGTAGGATTTTAGGATTAATGACTCAACAAATTTGTCATAGATACCTTAAACGAAACCATTTTGTTGAACTTCATTGTTTGAAAACGCTTTTCAAATATCACAGTAAATATGAAACTACATTCATAAAATGCGTTAAGAAATTACTTAAAAATATATCCATGCTAACGTTTCATTTCTTGAGCAGTATAAAAATCGGCAGTAAAACATATATCCTTCATAATGAATATCCTTTTATGAATGCTTCCCAAAACACTGAAAATCTTCAGAAATCATTCATAAGTAAATTCGAATTTACAAAGGGAATTTTCACTTTTTTTTAAAAAATTACGCACGAATTTCTCATCTTGAACAATTTTCAGAATACACGTATGCTGATCGTTGTTATATTACTCTTTTTGTTCACTGAAATACCGGCCGCTTTCATATTTGCGACACACGTTGGTGCTGTTGGATTTCGCATCAATGCTGTTCTTAAATACTATGGTCTTATCAACAAATTACTTATTGTTAGGTAAATGATTAATTTGTAGTGCATGAAATGAGTTTTACTAGCAAAAACAATGCATGAAAGGCGATACGAATTTGACGATTTGAATAATAAACCACTAAGGGTTGTGAATAAAAATTAATTTTAGGTAATTTCTAATGCTCTCAAAAAACGCATTAGAACGTTCTGATGCAGCAAAAAAAGTGCAATGGTTAACCCTTATCACTGTCGAGAAACGCTTTTTGCAGATAAACTAGATGACAGATGGCTGCACTCTAAAAATGCTCAATCACGTCAAAAAAATTCTGATTGAATTTTTTTGGGGCTTACATCTTGCACTATGTTTAGGGTCGCTAAGTTGGGAGAATTTTTGACAAACTCGATAAACGAAAAAAAAAAACGTGTTGCGGCCAAATCACACAGATTTGATTTACAGTTCACACGTAATGCGCTAGCAGCCTTGCGATAGACACTTTTTAAGTAAAAACGATTTTGGTGGGTGCATCGATCGAAAAAATGAGTGTATGCAACATGTTGAGATAGCAGCAATAGCTTAAACAGCTCAGCGCAAGATATGAGGAACGCTAACAATTGACGGTAGCTTTGGATTTGTTTTAATATATGGTTCGCTATGTGACACACACAGCGTGAATCATTTTCTTTTGTTACGCTGATATCACTGCTGAAACATTAAAGATATTATTATTAGGTGCACCTTATCTCGGCTTTCCTGATAAGCGATTCTTATCACCTGAAGAGACTCATGCATTTGAGGTGAGGGTAGAGTTACGGATATGGAGGGGGAGGGGGTGGACGGTGGGAGTGGAAAAAGCAAGCAGATAGTATCTTACTTTTGTAAACCTATTTCGTAAGATAATCTTCTCCGTTTACCTTTTGGCATAAATATGCATAAAGGTAAAGCAGCACTAAGAACTATTCGCTTTGCCAGCTTAAACTTCTATTGAAGAAAAAACGCACCATTTTGCTGGTCGGAAATGGGTTTTTGTTCCATTAATTTTTCACATATTTTCGTAATTTTTTTTCTTTAGAAATGTGCTTATTGTGATTTCATATCCCTTCCGTTTCGCCGTTTACTGCGGTATGTCGCAGCAATTCAGGGAGGTCTTTCGGCAGATGTTTACCAAAAAGGTTTTCTTTTATAGTGTCTACTATTTCATTTTTACAGTCTTTTCCAACCTTTTCCTAGCTGACAAAAACGGATGTGCAAACAAAAGCGGTGTTAATTATCATAGTTTTTCGATTATCGCATACTTTTTTTGTGGAGCGGTAAATGCTTCAGGTAGTGGAGCTGTATAACTGTGCTTCAGTTGAACGCATATGATGAATTAGAGTTCAACACACATAATTGGTTGGGCCTTCTTTTGCAGAATTTTGTGGAAGAAACTAGAAAAAAAAAACAGCAGGCCGGTAAGTTCAATAAGATATAGACTGTACTAATCATATCTAACAGACATTACCAATGGTGCCTCTTCCCTGATGTGAACCTTGATTTAAAGACATGCACAAACAAACATTTTTCCGCTGTATCGCTTATTTCCAAATGAGTTTCTCCACAGAAAAACTATTCTGATCATGCATTTTTGCAAAATTTTCATGAAATATACATAATGAAAACAATGATGTTTCCGAAATTTCTTTTCGAGAAGTCTTGCAACGACTTTTGCCTTAAGATTACTACTAACAATGTATTTTCAGGTACTTTTCTGGAAGAAGTTTATAGACGAAAGAGAACTCAGTTCATCGTCTTATCGTGGTCGTCATAGTCTCATCCCAGATAAAGAGATTAGTGATGATATGGGGTAAGCAGTTTTTTCTTTTTTTCGTACCTTGGCAACGATTCTTTTCAGCGTTTCTAGTTTCCGATTTTTTCTTTTCGAAAACGCGCTCTGCTTAGTGTCAAGCAAACTTCCTATACTCAGAAGCTCGATTAAACGCCACATAGCCCTCTTCGTTTACTGCTTTTCATTTTCTATGGCAGTTCATCGTCTTATCGTGGTATTAATTACTATTCTATTCAGGACCGAGAAAAATTGTTTATAACCTTTATGGAAATAAAGGTCCAAAAAGGTTAAGAGTCACATCGTTCTAATTAATATCACGTCGATAAACCAATTTCTTTGGTCGTTTACAGATGTTTATTAGAATTAGGAACAACGTCTTAATATGAACTGAGTAGCACTTGCGAAATATGAACATGTTGAAAGGGAAGCTCTAAATTTCGTTTGAGATGAAATTCCCCGGTTGCCAAATCGTAAAAGCGATGCGTTTAGAATCGGAAACGCCGGTATCGACACTGCTAATGCGAATATCTCATAGGGGAGGGGACAAATGTTGTGCGCGTTTCATAACCAACTCGGCCAGATGATATCTCATTTGCATACATCGCATTTGCATAAAGCACTCTTGTAAAACTCGCGTATCATTTCGACTTGAACGCAGCACTCAATACTTTGCTATTTGCCGTATTCAGGAAAAAAAAGACCAATTAGCCATTCCTGCAACTTCCTGATACTTTACTAACGTAGAAAAACAATTAATTTGTTGAATTCGAAGCGAAGCAAATCGAAAACTTGACTGCTTGTAGCAGTACTCAGTGGCATCCCGATAGAGGCAACAATTAGCAATCTATGACGCAGCAAAAAAACTTCGTGAAGGAAATTAACATCAAAATTGTGCAAAAATGTGAAAAATTATATTACAGTAATCAATAATCGAAATATAACAACTGAAATACGAATGTTAAACTCAAAATGTAACCATTGCGGAATAGATTGGTGAACTTTGAGGTGCTGAGAGAGCAAAATACAATTGTGATTACACGCTTTATTTGAATCATAACAAGTTGTACAGTTGGAATGCTTGCTAAGATTTCCAAATATCGGATACGTTTTTTTCTTCTTATCATTCCGTTCATCCGCTCGTTGTATACGTATAGGAAACAAATCAAATGTGCATTCTTTTGCCGGTGTTGTAGGTTTCTAACGCGTGGACGACTCACTAGTGAGGCAACATTTATCGAGTACACAACTGGAAGGGAAATGTGACTACGTGAACATTAACTTCGTTTTTGAGCTCCATTCGTTTACGTAACGTAAACACGAGACGATTGTTGATCAAATCAATTCAATTCAATTTAAACTGCCAAGTTATGAGACAATTTTCACTAATATGGATGCGCTGTATCGCAAAAGATCAGAGAATAGTATCGCGTTTCGAGTTGTGATCGTTGGCGAGTGACCTCGATGTGTTTGTTGCTCGCTTTGTTCAAATGTTGTGCAATTTGCGACAATGATCTTTTACATGTGCTGATGTCAGTATATTGTGTAAATCCGTTCCAATGCACCGCAGCGGAAATAGTAGCAGTGCTTTACATGTATACCGTCCAGGCGATTCTCCCTATTCCTCTCCTTCACTGGAACTTTGATGGTCTTAAGAATTCGCTCAAATGCTCATCATACGAAATGGAAACTTTTCATAGCTTATTTCGCACAATGATTTTGTTTCATGAATACATCTTGTCCCCAATAAAAATTGCTCTCCCAATTATACTTAAAGCTGTTCATAGGACTTTTCAACTTCTCTAGGCGATATCGCCTCCTCTTCGTTCTTTGAAAAAAAATGACATGCCGTACTGTATGGAAATTGAGCTGACAACCCCACGACAACATTAATACTAAATACCAACGATGATGAGCACAGCCATCTAACTCCAATTTCAACTTCACATTTTCATTTTAGCAAACGAATAAAAAATTGCACTGCTGCTTACCGACTGCACAATTAAATAAGATTTAGAAGGTTGTATTTGAAATGCCGGATGTAAATCGTTTACGGTACGACTCATACAAAGAGATTCGCTCCACAAATCGAATGCTGTAAATTTCGATAGTTGGCCGGCCTGAATCTCCGAAGCTCTTAAATCGTCAAACATTTGGCTTGACGAAGATATTCAACGATATGGCTTCAATTCCTCAGTGTTTTTAGCGTGTATATCCAGCAAGATACGCTAGTAATTCTCCTCCCCCTCGGTATTATCGCCTCCTAAACTCGTAAGTTCCGTGGTTTAACTAGGGAAGGAGCGCTATTTGTCCTGAGATATCGAGAGAGGGTCTTGGTCAGGATCGCACGGTATGCAATTTATGTTGGAAGAATGTGGAGCTGTAATCATTCCTTTTCAGTCTGTGATTTCTCTTAGGTTGTAGAGCGGATTGTGATAAAACTTAAATGTCGTTAATCATCTTGGTGTCTTGATATTTAATGCGATGCACGTTAATCCCTTATTTCGTATTGTAATGCTGCGTAAGAGCAAGTTTTCTGGATCGGAAAGACCCTACACCTGAGAGAAAAAAGGAGGACGAGCCAAGAAGGAGCACCTCGATTTCGTTAGATGGTCGAGAAAACTGCATACGGAATATAATTCGAGGTGAAACCAAAGAAATCTTCGGTCCTCAGTAGAGAACTTTTTCAGTATGTTTTTGCTCTGAAAAATCAAAAAATGTTAACGCGATAATCATCATCGTGAATGCTCGCCAACATCAGGATTATAGTGAAGCGTTCATCAATTGAATGTAATAAGCAGGAAGCGAAGTAATACCTTTCAGTGAGCCTCACAAGTTGATGGATCCATTTCACGTTGATCATTAGTCTTATTCAAAACAAGCTCATTATTTGGGACGCCCATAAATCGTAAGGAGAGCAGCATCACGACGGTTTTGTGTCAGCATTTTAATTCCTCAAGGAAATGATGTAGACAGGTCGGATGATTCTTGAATGTTTGTTCATGGTTGGGGTGCATGGGAATATTGGAGGTTTATGAGGGATACTGAACTGAATGGCTGTTTTAAAAGATAATTATCTCTCGACTTACTAACACAGACTACTGCATGTAGATCAGCGTTTATTGCAAATATTGCAATTGCTTCAGGTTTCCGTACTTGTTCTTGGTAACTGATTGTGAGAGAATGCTGAAGTTCAGTGCTTTGCCCGAGCTGAAAGTTACGTATGCTGTTCCAGCTTTGTTGAATGTATGCTTGCAGTAAGTCCAAATTTTGTTTTATTTTGGTAAACGCAGTTCACCAACTCAAAATGATAGGCCCGCAAAGTTTAATGTTGTTCACAGTTTCTTCGGTATTGTTAATTACCGTTGTGCTAGTGTAAATAAAGAACACAGGCATGTGCTGCTGTTTAGCAATGGAGTGCTTGCTGTCTCCGCTTTCGAAATTTCATGCTTTACAGAATTGAAGTGTCTGAAGCAGCGCTGATCGTTGGTTGCCTTGCCTCTGATGCTCAGATCAAACAACGATCCAGCCGTGCCGCGATATAAGAACTGGCCGGCAAGGTAATCGCTATGGCTTAATGCGACATTTACGGCGGTCTTGCAGCGGTTAATTTTTGCACTTAGCTATTCATGGTTCTTTTACAAGTGATAATACCGATATGAAATACTCTAGTGTGGGTCGTTTTTAACATACGTTTCTAGACTGTTACGGAAGGTAAGACATTTAAAGTACGAGTCGATTTTTGTGAAATTGGCGCTGATGTTGGCCAACCGAACAAGTAGCCGTGTCATAAAACTCTGCTAAGTGGTTCTTTTATCTAACGGAAACGCTTATCGTTCCGCACTGGCATCTGTACGAATGTTTGCTCCAATGAGTTTTCTGTTTGGGACTTTGCAGGGGAGTAGTATTTAGAGGGGTACAACTAACTAATCGAGCTGTGAGTGTGCTGTTAGGTTCGGTCAAATATCTCGAGGAGGTTTACTGTAAGGAAAACAGGAGTAGGAAGTGCGTACATGAACGTCATTGGGATAACGCGGGTTGTACATGAGTGTTTTCATCATTCATCGAGAGAGTTCGAAAGTTTCATATTAGTTGATTGAGAGGTATACATGTGTAAAGTAACCAATGTTGACAAAAATCATGGATAATGCACTAAGGCCACCTACCACCAGATGCTTTATATGGAACACATCTTTATGCCATTTGTGGTTATGTGCAATTCTATGGGATTTACAATTACACATTGACTTACATTCCCTAGAAAACGTTTTTTTTTTCAGTCGCTCGCTATTCTTTGGTCGAAATTTTCAGCCCACGGGACGTTTGTTAAACGGCAATTTTGTGAACGATAGGTCTTTGGGAGATTATTATGGGCGTGCCGTTGGGAAGTGCTAAACAACGCAACTGATTATCAGTTAATCAAACAAGCTGTAAATATGAATTGACTTGTTGAAGGCGTTCGGATACTGATATTTTCACATTCTAGGAGCGTTCCCTTCAGAACTGTCAAGGTTTCGATCTTTCCAATCCGTCATTCAGAAATTTTCTACTCTATGCTCCTTCAGCAGCTGGTCCGTCCTTGATGTCGGTTGTCGGTTGAGGAACAGTGATCTTTCTTTACGTAGGATCCATCTTGAGTGGCATTAATTCTATATGGATTTAAATGTCAATCAGAAGAGTAGTAGTGACGACAAGCAGACCGTTTTTCTAGGCAGAATATGTATTGCATTTTCCCTGCTAATAGTTCCGTTGTTTCCAGCATCTGTTACTTCCTTCATGTCGTGTTATGTGAAGTGGATGTAATATGGCGCCTTTAGAGCGCTTAGATTTGGATATGGTGCAGCTGAAAGGTATCGAACTATAAATGAACCCATTGTGTTATTTTTGAGCGCATGCTGAGGTGATTGTTCACGGCAGTAAATGCTCCATTTCACCGTTCGCTTAACAGCGCGACAACCGATGAAGGCCCGTTCGGTCTCTGAGACCGAAACTACGCAATAACACAACATGACCATTGTGTTATTTTTGAGCGCATGCTGAGGTGATTGTTCACGGCAGTAAATGCTCCATTTCACCGTTCGCTTAACAGCGCGACAACCGATGAAGGCCCGTTCGGTCTCTGAGACCGAAACTACGCAATAACACAACATGACCATTGTGTTATTTTTGAGCGCATGCTGAGGTGATTGTTCACGGCAGTAAATGCTCCATTTCACCGTTCGCTTAACAGCGCGACAACCGATGAAGGCCCGTTCGGTCTCTGAGACCGAAACTACGCAATAACACAACATGACCATTGTGTTATTTTTGAGCGCATGCTGAGGTGATTGTTCACGGCAGTAAATGCTCCATTTCACCGTTCGCTTAACAGCGCGACAACCGATGAAGGCCCGTTCGGTCTCTGAGACCGAAACTACGCAATAACACAACATGACCATTGTGTTATTTTTGAGCGCATGCTGAGGTGATTGTTCACGGCAGTAAATGCTCCATTTCACCGTTCGCTTAACAGCGCGACAACCGATGAAGGCCCGTTCGGTCTCTGAGACCGAAACTACGCAATAACACAACATGACCATTGTGTTATTTTTGAGCGCATGCTGAGGTGATTGTTCACGGCAGTAAATGCTCCATTTCACCGTTCGCTTAACAGCGCGACAACCGATGAAGGCCCGTTCGGTCTCTGAGACCGAAACTACGCAATAACACAACATGACCATTGTGTTATTTTTGAGCGCATGCTGAGGTGATTGTTCACGGCAGTAAATGCTCCATTTCACCGTTCGCTTAACAGCGCGACAACCGATGAAGGCCCGTTCGGTCTCTGAGACCGAAACTACGCAATAACACAACATGACCATTGTGTTATTTTTGAGCGCATGCTGAGGTGATTGTTCACGGCAGTAAATGCTCCATTTCACCGTTCGCTTAACAGCGCGACAACCGATGAAGGCCCGTTCGGTCTCTGAGACCGAAACTACGCAATAACACAACATGACCATTGTGTTATTTTTGAGCGCATGCTGAGGTGATTGTTCACGGCAGTAAATGCTCCATTTCACCGTTCGCTTAACAGCGCGACAACCGATGAAGGCCCGTTCGGTCTCTGAGACCGAAACTACGCAATAACACAACATGACCATTGTGTTATTTTTGAGCGCATGCTGAGGTGATTGTTCACGGCAGTAAATGCTCCATTTCACCGTTCGCTTAACAGCGCGACAACCGATGAAGGCCCGTTCGGTCTCTGAGACCGAAACTACGCAATAACACAACATGACCATTGTGTTATTTTTGAGCGCATGCTGAGGTGATTGTTCACGGCAGTAAATGCTCCATTTCACCGTTCGCTTAACAGCGCGACAACCGATGAAGGCCCGTTCGGTCTCTGAGACCGAAACTACGCAATAACACAACATGACCATTGTGTTATTTTTGAGCGCATGCTGAGGTGATTGTTCACGGCAGTAAATGCTCCATTTCACCGTTCGCTTAACAGCGCGACAACCGATGAAGGCCCGTTCGGTCTCTGAGACCGAAACTACGCAATAACACAACATGACCATTGTGTTATTTTTGAGCGCATGCTGAGGTGATTGTTCACGGCAGTAAATGCTCCATTTCACCGTTCGCTTAACAGCGCGACAACCGATGAAGGCCCGTTCGGTCTCTGAGACCGAAACTACGCAATAACACAACATGACCATTGTGTTATTTTTGAGCGCATGCTGAGGTGATTGTTCACGGCAGTAAATGCTCCATTTCACCGTTCGCTTAACAGCGCGACAACCGATGAAGGCCCGTTCGGTCTCTGAGACCGAAACTACGCAATAACACAACATGACCATTGTGTTATTTTTGAGCGCATGCTGAGGTGATTGTTCACGGCAGTAAATGCTCCATTTCACCGTTCGCTTAACAGCGCGACAACCGATGAAGGCCCGTTCGGTCTCTGAGACCGAAACTACGCAATAACACAACATGACCATTGTGTTATTTTTGAGCGCATGCTGAGGTGATTGTTCACGGCAGTAAATGCTCCATTTCACCGTTCGCTTAACAGCGCGACAACCGATGAAGGCCCGTTCGGTCTCTGAGACCGAAACTACGCAATAACACAACATGACCATTGTGTTATTTTTGAGCGCATGCTGAGGTGATTGTTCACGGCAGTAAATGCTCCATTTCACCGTTCGCTTAACAGCGCGACAACCGATGAAGGCCCGTTCGGTCTCTGAGACCGAAACTACGCAATAACACAACATGACCATTGTGTTATTTTTGAGCGCATGCTGAGGTGATTGTTCACGGCAGTAAATGCTCCATTTCACCGTTCGCTTAACAGCGCGACAACCGATGAAGGCCCGTTCGGTCTCTGAGACCGAAACTACGCAATAACACAACATGACCATTGTGTTATTTTTGAGCGCATGCTGAGGTGATTGTTCACGGCAGTAAATGCTCCATTTCACCGTTCGCTTAACAGCGCGACAACCGATGAAGGCCCGTTCGGTCTCTGAGACCGAAACTACGCAATAACACAACATGACCATTGTGTTATTTTTGAGCGCATGCTGAGGTGATTGTTCACGGCAGTAAATGCTCCATTTCACCGTTCGCTTAACAGCGCGACAACCGATGAAGGCCCGTTCGGTCTCTGAGACCGAAACTACGCAATAACACAACATGACCATTGTGTTATTTTTGAGCGCATGCTGAGGTGATTGTTCACGGCAGTAAATGCTCCATTTCACCGTTCGCTTAACAGCGCGACAACCGATGAAGGCCCGTTCGGTCTCTGAGACCGAAACTACGCAATAACACAACATGACCATTGTGTTATTTTTGAGCGCATGCTGAGGTGATTGTTCACGGCAGTAAATGCTCCATTTCACCGTTCGCTTAACAGCGCGACAACCGATGAAGGCCCGTTCGGTCTCTGAGACCGAAACTACGCAATAACACAACATGACCATTGTGTTATTTTTGAGCGCATGCTGAGGTGATTGTTCACGGCAGTAAATGCTCCATTTCACCGTTCGCTTAACAGCGCGACAACCGATGAAGGCCCGTTCGGTCTCTGAGACCGAAACTACGCAATAACACAACATGACCATTGTGTTATTTTTGAGCGCATGCTGAGGTGATTGTTCACGGCAGTA
The DNA here is from genome assembly GCA_000803305.1 of Toxocara canis. Classification (NCBI taxonomy): domain Eukaryota; kingdom Metazoa; phylum Nematoda; class Chromadorea; order Rhabditida; family Toxocaridae; genus Toxocara; species Toxocara canis. The sequence goes on from JPKZ01022848.1 coordinate 963,686, forward strand.
AATGCTCCATTTCACCGTTCGCTTAACAGCGCGACAACCGATGAAGGCCCGTTCGGTCTCTGAGACCGAAACTACGCAATAACACAACATGACCATTGTGTTATTTTTGAGCGCATGCTGAGGTGATTGTTCACGGCAGTAAATGCTCCATTTCACCGTTCGCTTAACAGCGCGACAACCGATGAAGGCCCGTTCGGTCTCTGAGACCGAAACTACGCAATAACACAACATGACCATTGTGTACTGTTCACCTTACCATCTCTTTTGCTCTCCATAATATTTCTCCCGTTATACGAATAGCACTTAAGACGTTACTCCATCCCTAAACAACAACACATGCCTGTGTTCTTTATTTACACTAGCACAACGGTAATTAACAATACCGAGGAAACTGTGAACAACATTAAACTTTGCGGGCCTATCATTTTGAGTTGGTGAACTGCGTTTACCAAAATAAAACAAAATTTGGACTTACTGCAAGCATACATTCAACAAAGCTGGAACAGCATACGTAACTTTCAGCTCGGGCAAAGCACTGAACTTCAGCATTCTCTCACAATCAGTTACCAAGAACAAGCACGGAAACCTGAAGCAATCGCAATATTTGCAATAAGCGATGCTCTACTTGTAGTACAACAAATCTGCGTTAATAAATCGAGAGATAATTATCATTTAAAATAGCCAATCAGTTCAGTATCCCTCATGAACCTTCAATATTCCCATGCACCCCAACCATGAACAAACATTCAAGAATCATCCGACCTGTCTACATCATTTCCTTGAGGAATTAAAATGCTGACACAAAACCGTCGTGATGCTGCTCTCCTTACGATTTATGGGCGTCCCAAATAATGAGCTTGTTTTGAATAAGACTAATGATCAACGTGAAATGGATCCATCAACTTGTGAGGCTCACTGAAAGGTATTACTTCGCTTCCTGCTCATTGCGTTCGATACGCGAACGCGTCGCGGAAATCCTGATATTGCGGAGAATTCATGATAATTATTATGGCGTTAACTGTTTTTGATTGGCGGAACAGAAACTTCCATCGAATTCAATCATCTCCCACGAAATTCCCCCTCCTTCTCCTTTTCTATCGTCAATCCTGCATTTTACGAAAAAGTTCTATACTGAGGATCGAAGATTCCTTTGGCGTGTCCTCGACAAGTATGCCGCATGCAGTTTTGTGGAACATGTGACGAAATGGACGTCTGCCCCTCTCTTCCCTCAGGTGTCCGGTTGGGTCGCGCTAGCCCAGAACAATTTCCCCTCCGCAACATCAAAATACGACACAAAGACAACTTGCACCACGATAACCAACGAGACAACAAGACGAATAAAGACATTCAAAAACGATCTGCATCCATCTTGTAACCTCGCAAAAATCACAGATCGAAAATTAACGATTATGGCTCCACATTCTTCGACCAGATTTCGTAAACCACGACACTCTGAATAAGGTCTCCCTCCGATATCTCAAAAGAGTCTTTCCTCTGAACAGACCTTCAGTCTCGATAAAATGCAACCTAATCGAGACCTCGTCGAAAATACTACCCTGCAGCTTCATTCGAAGCAATGTCATTTTTCTGCATTTTTTTTTTGGTTGCAGCCGCTCGCAGGCTTTCAATCGTCTCTTAACCGCTTCTTCCTGCACACCATTTTCTTTTTTTCACATTCTCCTAAGCATAGACTTGGATTCAGAACGCAAATGGTCATCGCTTCAAACTCAAAATGGAAGACAACGTGCCTCCACAACTAAAAACTGTAAAATAAGCAGCACATGCAAAGAGCCACAAAAAGATTTCCTACCCATATGAAACCTCCATAGGAACTTTCAACCACTGACGGAAAAATGCACGTTCATTTTCGCGAAGGGGCGGAGGAAGTGATGAATAGATGATCGTGGAACTTAATTTCAAAGATGCGCCTCGATTAAATAACTAATTTGCGGCCGAAGAATGCGAAATCACTAAAAGCAATTTTAAAAAATGAAGATCACAAATTCTGAGTACTTGATTAAAACATTAAAAGCGAGCATCATATATACCACAAATACACGAAAAAGCAAATCAACCACCGCTGCCACAAAAGCAACAATCTGCACTAAAGTCACGTCAGTTCAATGACACGATCGCCCTCCACTGTCCCATCCTCCTCGACTCATCGGTACGCTAGTGGTTAGTGATCATTATTCGAAAAATCTTGACGTTTTAAACCGTTCGTCATTCCTAAACTTTTATGTCAACAATATTGTGCGAAACTGGCGACCTGGGAAGAAGCTCACTGAGAGCAAAATTCGACCCTTGCAGTTAGCTGGAAAAAGATGAACATTCTAACTCGATAATGAAGAATGACGAACACTAACTGGTCAATGAAAAATTTTTGTGTTGGAAACACCGTCTAAGGTGGGACAAATACACCATCAAAAATCGTATGCAACTATTCGAGTTCAAAGTACGAGATTCCGCAGTTTCCCTGAGATCATGGGTCCACAGATTTCGGAACGGTCGATTGAGAGATTCCTGTATAATGACGACCTTTAAAGGCATATGTATTATGCGTGCGGGAAAGGGATACTCGAAGATTCCAGCCTCTCCGGAAGAACGTGTGTGCGACAGGGAAAGGGATACTATCGCGATTATAGGGAATGTCCTATATGCGCAGACATGGAGTCTGTTTCCTAAGCTATCGCAAAATTTCTCTGTGAAGTTGCATATGACAGAACTGTAAAAACACCTCCCTCCCACCCCTCAGCATTCATGTGAATTCGTCAACAAGGACAGAACAGCTGAAGGAGAACATGCACCCATTCTGGCAACTTCGTTCCGAAACGAACTTTTAGGACTCTGCGTATTGGGATAAGCAACAAGCTGCCAATTGGCAACGAACTGGTAGAGAACAACAATTAAAATCATTCAATTAAAATCATTACAAGCCATTGGATGATCATAAAGTGAGCTCATTAAATGCGGTGATGGCAGGATCAGTAGACTGAAACAAAAGCATAAGACATATAAGGACTCGAAGGATTCTGGTTTCAAGTTTCTCTATCATCTTCTACTCCAGTTTTCGCCAATCGGCACCGTCATCAGTACAACTTTGTAAGGTCGCCCAAAACGCACGTTTGCGATGCGCGCTTGTTCGCCATGCCAGGCCGCTTGCGCCTTGATCATCTTCTTTTTAAGCCATGAAGGGTATGTTATGCGAAACGCATGAGCTTCATACATTACAGTGGTCTACTGAATGGGTGTGGTATCTCTATTTTCTAGCTACAAATATTCCTGTATCTGGAATATTTGAAGCTGGAAAACTAGCTTCAGCCACGCCGTGGTACAAATGACACTGCATTCTCGTTTCTGTTCTCCCTATAACGACTTTAAGCGCTTGTACGATAAATACTGCAAGTAGTTGCAAATGAATCCATTAAGTCTACAATCACCTAGGTTGCAACTGTGGCGCATATAACGATTGCAGTCATGATAGCGTCTGTCTCTGAGGCGCGATAGTAGCACTCATGCACATAGGGAAAGGTTCTTCGCTCAAAGCATACGGACGAATTAGATCCATAAGCACAACTCTGACTAAGCGAATGAGGAAATCGGCATGCCGCTACGTATTCATAGAACTTCGCATAATGTGACATATCGACGACTTTTACTTAGACGATCTCAAATCGAGCTCGACAGTTTTACTTACAAAACGATGGAAAACCCAAATCATGTTTCAGTCAGCATATGAGTGTGCAATACGCACATTTATGAGTGCTATGACTCCGAAATGCTGTCAACATAACCTCTTATGAAAACTGCACCCAGTTGCTTCTCGATGCTTGAAGGCTGCAATTTTCCTCACATTTCATCGGCTCTTCGCTTAAGGTCGACCCATCGATTTGGTTCTCTTCGTGAGTATCACTTGCTAGAGCACTGGCGACGAAATCTCCAACCACCGACCTAGCACAACTCACCTCGTCCTCTCCAATCACGTTGTATGTTTTGTAAAATTCCATCGACATCAAATCCTTGTACTTTGGTCGTTCCTCTTTACCTTTAATTAGGCTGAAACGAAACATTTCCGACGGCGCAAAGACGAACTTCGAAAGACGCATGCTCTCAGCGAGTTTAAAAATGTGAGATATTTTGAGGGCAACAGAAAAGATATTAGAAGATTTCTGAACACAACTGTGTCAACTAACAAACTAAATTATTAACAAGCTACTATCTACTCCGTCACTTGTAATGTCCACTAAAGCGCATTCGAAATGAAGACAATAATATACAGTTAAATCTCGAATTTCTTCCCTCTTCACTCTCTGGCCGAAATGTTATAATCCCCAAGGACAAATCCGAGGCTTTACAGTAATAACAACGCTCACTACACTCACACCTGTGAAATCTCTAATGCTGTCGTTATGCCGGCGTCATACAGCATCGATATGCTTCGCATCAACTACGCTTTATTTCCCCAATCCCCCCCCTCCCCACGGCCCTCGGACGAAGCGAACTTGCATTCTTCAAATGCCGAAAAAACAACCAATTGCTTCAACTTCCTCATCAGGCCAAATTTCCACTACGTATTCGAATGATGTCTTAAGTTTTGGAAGCGAAAACAGATGCATAACCGGTTAGGTTCGGCTCTTCATATAAAACGTCCCTCAAAAACAACTGAAAAAACCACCACTGGACCCACACTGCTGAAATCCCGCTGCTTTAACCACTACAGGCAGCAGATCGGTTCTAAGTTATATCCGTCAAAATCTACTGTACTTAGTGTGCCATAAAACGAAGATGCAGCAGTAGAAAAGAACGTGAACTCCCATTTGTTGAACTGCACTGCTGTATGCCGTTTGGCAACGCCGAAAACTGAACTGAAATCAAGGCAGTGAGGCAACAACGGATGCACTCACTCTATTACCATATGACAAGCGTTGCTCGAGAGGACCCCTTAGCACAAAATCCTGACTTTCAAGCCCGGAGTATGGCAACTAGCATCTTGCACTTTGGGCATCTCAAAAACAAACCCATCTACACATGCGGACGGTGAGTACAGAGTACACGAATAGCGCAAACTACTTGCACAGAATGGGCACACACCAGTGATTGACGAAGGTGACTAGGTGGGCAGAATAACTGCCCGGTTGCATAACGGGTGGCTCTCCGCTGACAACCTCTTGTAATTGCTGGAAAGGCGAATCCCATGCCGAAAATGGAAATCGACCTGTCGAAATTTCGAACTGAAAAACTATAAAACAACTTCAAGCGTCTTTGGAAGACCAATAATGTTAACATGTGAACTGTGGATAAATAGATTCTGTTTATTAAGGTTTTTGAATAGCAAACGCATTGAACCATACCCCCACGCCCCTCCCCTTCCCGACTGTGCGCCAGTTAGCCCAAAACTGCATTCAGTGCAATAACTGAGAGCAAGAACCATTTTCTGCCTCAACTATTCCAATGGAGCTATTCGGTCGTTCGACATTTTAAGATATATAACAGATGAAAGAAGATTTGTGATTTCCATCCCACGTCGACCTCTGATCTTTTTTTTTGGAACAACTTTGATAGCCTGAAAGGCAATTTAAATACCTACATCTCACTTATAACAGAAACGATGAAGATGCGGAGGACAGAGTGTGATTCTGCGCCCGCGTCGAGATCTCTGAGACTTAACAGAGAAAAAAGATCCACGTGACAGCAAAAAATGCACCATTGAAAGCCCTTCACCCACCGTTACAGGACCAATGCAAGAAAGAATCGATGATCTTCCTTAGCAAGAAAGATGATTATTTTTTTCCAAACAGCATGCGCCACCAGCTTTTCACGTCGCTAGAACAAGCCAGAGTCATGCCTAAGTCAATTTCAGTTTGTTTTTATTTGTCATTCGCCTGAAAGAATTCACAACCGAGTAACAAAACAAGCGTACTCGACGCCTCCTTGCTGAAAACGGTTATTCCATTTCAGGGTCGCCTATTTTCTCTGCTAATTCCTCGTCAACCATGACGAAAGCCGGACGATGAACAATGCAGTACTCCCCAGCAGAAACTCCTTTCGCCACCCATGACACTAATTTCGGTGGAATTTTCAATCTTACACACCCCACATTAATTCTTGTCTCGGCTTGCAAACTCACCGCCTACTTCCACACAGCAAATAACACTCACCAATGTAATACCGAGTGACCATACATCAGATCGAACATCATACGGATCGTTTGACTGAAGCCGCTCAGGCTAAACAATGCAACGTTAATTTAAGCAACGAATGATGATAATCAATGAAATCACCGATGATTGAAATGTTCGAACGGTTTTTTGTTTTTTTTTCTCAACGATTTTGATCCAGCACTTTTAGATAACTGGGAGCAATAGCTGCTGTTTGGCTGCATCGATTACATAAAATGCCAGAAATTTCAATACATCATTTCATTGTTCTAGGCAGCAAAGTAAACTGAAAACTTGTTCGTTCACTTTCTTCTGGCACAAAAGGATGCATCCCTGGGGTATTTATTTTAATCCGCTCCACATTTAAACCTTTTCTCACACATGAAAATCAATGCTATTTACGTAGTGCTAGTTGAAGTAGCTTCTAGCATCTTCTTTTACCCATCAAAATCAACAGCACCACACAGCGCGAAGTGACTCATGCATTGCCTGTGGCACAGTTGTAAACAGCGCAACATCAGTGGAACGCTACACAAGTAAGCTGCCTTCAAATTCGATACCGCTTTTGCAACAGAACTCTCTCAAGCTATCATAATAAAGAAATTCCGCCAAAAAAAAATTCTCTACGAGTGGCGTGTAAGGAGGAGAATACTTCCTTCAGACGAGCTCGCACTATCCTAGATTCGGTTTCCCACAAAAGCCCGAAGTATGCCGTTCTACCATCCTCCCTCCCACCCCACTTCCTCCCACTAACCCTCCTTCCCAACTTGCAACCTCCTTCCAGAATCGTGTGAACTATATTTCCAACCGTGAAACAGTTGTAGTGGATGCTTCATATCGAATTAAGATAATTCTAAGGAAAATAAAGGATATCAGTAGTACGAGTAGAACGAAAATATTAGTTCTTTTATTGACTCCCGCAACAATACGAAGTATAACAGTTGGCCAATTAGCATTTTTAAAAAATATGAAAAGTGCAAAGAATGAGCAATGAGGACAAACCGCCATATATGGACGACATCCGGCATCTTGAGTTTTGGCTATAGAGTCTATCAGATGGCCTGCGATACCAAAATCACACAACTTTATATATCCCTTACGATCGAGCAAAATGTTCGAAGGCTTTATGTCTGAAACTGATGTTCGAAGGCTCTATGCCCTTTCTCAAACGCCTCCAGTACATTAAATTACGCAAATGCTTCAATTCGCATTAAAACAAATCGGGAAACCTGCTGGAGTCTAACTTAAAACAATCCAGTAAATGCCCGAGAACCAAGCAAATTACGCTTAACTAAACAAAACATTTCTGCTCAATCGGCCATACAACAACTGTTCTTGACGACAATTGTGAATGGCGGCAATCGCGCAGTGAAATGTGAAATCAAAACTGCTGAACACTACTATCAGCAACTTTCCCAAAATTCCAGTGCTCGTTTCCTGAAATTTTCTCATTTATCATGAAAGAAATTGCGACTCCCAGCTGTGCCTGATGCAAGCATACTTTACAACGCTCTGTATCGTATAAGGCCAAATTTCGGACCCAGAAACTGCTGAAAGCTGACACTCCCTTCGCCTATCTTTCCCAATAAGTTATCGCCCAACAGCCATAACCTACCCAGAAATTTATAAACTGCAAACAAATTCTGTTCAGCAGCCTTGGCTACATCATAAATTATGCTTTAAAATTTCGTTACAGCATACGTACATATACACCCCATAAAGACCTGACAAGCTTACAGTGGGCTTTCGTTTCGATGGAAATCGCGTAAAAAACTTAAATAGGCCTCAAGTATAGAACAAAGCATTAGCCGACGCATCCAAAATATTCTAAAAAACTCAAATCCGAACCGTTGCTTGCATCGACGATGAAAATACACGATCCATGCACGATAATGCTAAATAAGTACAAAAGCAACAATGCTTCGCATACTTTTTTTTTCAAACAAAATAATCTCGAACACACTGCCCAGGGTTCCTACTTTTCACGATATCACAATGGGAGGCCCCTACTCCGAATTCCGGTTTTATTCACAGAAGAGACTCTATTATTTCACGATGCTTGAATGCACACAACTGAACGATTTACGCTGAGTGATCCCTGGCTGTGTAGCTCGATACCTTAGGTTACGACCTACGCCGCCAGTAGCTTCCAAACCTAGTCTGAACCCATGCAAACAAATATTCCAAAACTCCTTTTGTTTACGCTTCCCTTTCGCAACGGAAGAAAGTTCAGGATGGGCCAACGCCTAAAAAAAGTGATGTGGAAATCGGAAACCGCATTTCACAACGATACATCTGCATGATATCCGAACGAACTTTCGTAAGATTTAACTGCTATTAAGAAAAGAACCCTTTCACCATGCTGAGAACCATGCTGGATTCGCAAGTTCGAGAGTGGATATAAAAGCTCTGATGACGCAGGTCTTGGAACAAGAAAATGAAGGAACTGCAGCAGTGGACACAAAGAGTCCGTAATCATCAACGAGTGGCTAATAATGAAGCTTGGGATACGTAGCTAAACCAACATCTGTACCAGTTCACTCAGTGAAGTTTAAAACTGCACAGAAATGAAATGCACACCGACTATTCGTCTCCGTTTCTAAGAAATGCAAGAATCGCACATCATCAAAATTGGTGCTACAAAGGCCGATGGAGCTCAATAAAAGTATACAATGTGAATGAAGAAAAAGCACCTCTGTGAATAATCTTGAGATGTTCTTTAAGATAACTGAGCGCATTCACTGTCTGAAAATAGGAAAAAATCGTCAAAAAAGAAAAAAGAAAAAAACCTCACATGCAAAATATAGTGAGTGAAACAACAAATATGGTGCAGTAAGCAAAACAATAGTTCAATAGTTCACTTTACGGTAATCGTGTGATTTGACATCAAGTGTCAGTTTGCATCCTGATCCCTCATTAAAGCGGCTTGATTTAAAAACGTTTAAAAAGTGCAAGTTTAAACAACTCAGCTCGTTTGAAGGAAAGGATGTGTCGAGTTTATCGAAAATCAGTGATCATTTATGATAACCAAATTCCAGGAAAAGGAAAAGCAAAACGATTAAATCTTCGAGAATAGTGATTAAAACAGCAACTCTGCAAAACAATAAAGCTGAAAATAAAAATAAAAATGACATACCGATACAGCAATATAACCAATAATTTCCTCGGGTAACTGCCTCTGTTGTTTTTCGTAAACGACTTTATAGAGCTTTTCGAGAGATAAATCCATCATTTCCATACAAATCCAACAATCACCCTGAAAACAACGATACAAACTTTTTAAAACTATCTGTTATAGAAGCAAAAGAATTTACGAGCCAAAAATCACATGCAAAAGCACCGCTTATTTGATACATTGAAAAGCAATCAGATCAGCAAATTTGCAGTCGCATACAGAATACATGTTCAGCTTCTGCCAAATGCCACTAAGATGGAAGGGATAAAGAGCTGTAAAATCAGTTAATGAAGGCACTGACCGGCATCTAACAATTTCGCTAACTAAGAAGGTATAAATACTATGGAAGGTATTACGAGCAGTTTGCAATGATCGATAAGAGACCTTTCTTATACACTGTTTTAAAAAAATTTTTGAAGAAATACTTCTAGTTGCTCTCAAACGATGAACGAAGCAGCAGAGAGAAAGGAGTGGTCTTCATTCAACAATAATGCGACAGCTACTAGGAAACCGAAGCGGAAGCACGTAATAATGGTCAAGAGGACGGTAGTAATTTTTGAGAAAGAGACAAAAAGTTGGGATATGCAACTACAGAAAAGCAAGAACGAACGAATAAACACAGACTTCACGAAAAATAGCTCCATAGAATTGCACGATATTTTCGCACTGGCTGTTCATAATAGCCTCCAACTCCATCAGTAGTTGTTTTTGCTCCGTTTGATTGACCGTATTAGAACGAATTCGCTGAAATACGGCAAAATGGTGCGCCGGACGACACTTCAATTTTTGAAAATAACTTCCAAACGCCGGATTTTTTTGTTTAAAAAAAATGAAGAGCAGATGCAAGCACTGCCAGTCATGATCGTTAGTACAACTCGCAAACTAGAACAACAATGCAATACTGCTTCCATAGGTCAATACAAGCAGCCAAGGAGAACATATCCATTTCAAACATATTTGCGAATAGGTTTGTTACTATCAAATACTGTGCAACGGCACTTCACTCATTACATTTGCCTGCAGTGCAGTACAACATCACCATTCCAGCAGAGCTCTGTGTGCCTATTCTGCGGCACAATAGCGGAATCCTTAGATAACAATCGGCGAAAAGCCTTTTACGGAAGCAGTAAAAATTCGTAAGTGGCAGAAAATGCAGGTTTCGTCTTTGATATGATTTTCAAAAACAATCGCACACTTAAGGGATTTTATAACTTCAACATTCCCTTACAAGCTGAAGCTGTCGACATCAGGTCATGAGTAACCCTTCCACAAGTAACCCCCGTCCCCTACCCTTTCCCA
>JPKZ01022848.1:978250-999489 GCA_000803305.1 Toxocara canis
GAAAACGAGTGCAACGGCATTACAAGTTATCCACCGACAGAGTCGCGAGTCTTTGAGATTTTCTTCCATCAGTCAGTTATAATTGCTAGAGGCGTTTTCCACTTCCAGACATTGGCTATATAAATCATTCTTAGACGTTCTCCTTAGGGGTAGATTGGCGTGACTATTTAATATGCACTACTTTTATTTTCTTTTTCGAGAGAGAATCTTTATTTACAATAAAGAAAGCATGTAACAACGCCTCCAGAAAAAAAAAAGTATACACGAAAGTTATAATATATTCATAAGTATAAACACTGCAATTAACCATGCGTTTTAATACCCATAGACATTGATGAGAGTAGAAAAACAAGAGATCATAAGCAATGGACATGTAGGGATGCATAATAACAGTCGATAATGAATTACAGCCGGCAAGCAGCAGGTATTGTCGTTAGATCACACTGCTTCAAGCGTCGCTTAAAACAAGACAAATTACCAGCCATAACGACATCACATGGCAAGGAGTTCCAGATAGGTACAACACGAAAAGCGAAAGAGTTAAGCACATCAGTTCGACTCGTTGTCTTCCTTTCGATTTGCAGAGGGTGAAACCTCGAGCGTGATGCAAACTTTGCAAAAGAAAAAATGCTCTTGAACGGAATTCCCGAAAAACCTTTAACAATCTTAAAACATAAATGTAGGTCGAACTGAGTTCTTCGATACCATAGAGGTTTCAAATCAAAAATGCGAAGTCGCTGCTCATAATTGGGCTGGAACGGCCCACGGGCGTTCCTCCCATTGTTTTCTTCTCTCTTCAGTCGTTAAGGATGGGCGGATAAAAACATGTCTTAATTTGTCGACATGTCTTTTTCTATATCTTAATTTGTCGACAGTACATTGCATGATATTCTCTTTTCTTTTTTACTGTGTTTATATCGAACCCGGTCTAAATTTTATCGTACTAATCCTCAAAAATCAAGCAAAGTACATTAGATTAAGTTTAAGCACACTGCGAATACCGGCGACTATGCAATTGCCAGCGGTGCACAATGTGGAACGCTTGCCGAAGGATTTCTTAACAGTCTTACATTGCATGTTAGCGCCTACTTTCCCACAATTCTAACACTCGTTTACCTGGAATCTTTCGTCTCCCTTTGCTCTTCTTTTCGTCTTCAGTGTTCGTTCATAGTTGTCTTAAAAACATGCTGGAATTAAAATGAGTCTCAATATTATATTTTTGCTGATATAGAGATGTTCCATCCAAATTCACATCCTGGCACTTTATTTATTAGCGGTAAGGGGCGCTATAGCAAATAATGAGTTCATATTGCGCGCATTATTGAGGAAAATGCGCAATTGAGGATGCTTGCCAAAATACAGCTGCTTGAAGACAGCAAGTTGTTTGACAAGAGGCAATATGGTCCTTTCATTTGGATGGCAATTATGAAGCTCGACGATAAATGAAGAGCATTGTAGTATGCGGAGTGGTCGTTCAAAGCACCAATATCGTATGGAGAAGGGAAAGTGCTAGAAGCTGCTGCAAATAACAAATCCTTATCAACGATAAACAGCAAACGACGACAGTGACCGGTTTTGTAACCCGCAGCTTCCGCTCCTCCTGCACTCATGTACGAATGTTGAGTGCGACTTCGAATACACGACGAAGAAGGATGAGTCTGATTGCCTGGGGCGACAGCAAGATCGTATATAGCAAACTTCCTATATATGACGACGATATCTGACAACGATTAGGTGCCATTCACTGAGAGAAGCTTACGTAATGAACACTTTATTTTTCGCTTATCATTAAAGGTGGGTTAGAACGGCGTTTTCCGAAAACTATGTAAACAGATAAAGCAAAAGGAAATCTCAAATGCCCACGTCGAGACGGTTGGTCTTCCCTTATCCTCTTCGTGAATTCCTCTAGCATCTCTTCCGCCAAGCATCTCGGCCGCTTCCTTCTTTCCTGGGGTGCCTGGTCCGGCTCATTCGACGGCCTCGATTGTGGCTGGTCATCTGCAAATACTACAACTTACTTTTGTTGCCCGACTTAGCTCAATAAAACCACTTCAGGTATCATAAAATAGTAGCAACAACCATTAAAGTGCAGTAAGAATGCTGGCTGCAAAAGATCGGAAATGCGCGACAGTGAAGTGTGCAGACCTACCCGGAAGCGGAGCCTGTTCTGCCAATCTCCAGAAGTCGCTGACTGGCGACGTCTCCCTCTCGTCCTGTATCAGCTCGCCCAGCTCATAACGGATCCTCTCGCATCCTCCCAGCGTGTGAGATCGCACACAGGCCTGAAAGTTGACAGATAAAATTTTCCGAGCTGGTAACTAAAAATATGTCAAACAGTGGTATGATAAATGAGCAAGCCGTCCTGCTCTATGTGTATGTAGATAATTATTATAAAGTTATTTTCCCTTCCTTGTAACTAGCCCTTACTTAGCAGTCAAAACGACGACAAGAACAAAAAGAGAGCATTAGAACAAATGACCATTCAGCGACCGCAAAAAAAGGGCAACCTATAACGAATAAACAGTTCGTACCTTGATGTGTTCCGCTGGCATACGAACGGGCACCTCCAGGAATCGCATGCACTGGGTGCAGAAACCTGAAAATTGGTTTCGCAAGTTTGAAAAACCACTTAAACGAGGAACACCATCGAACAGTTCAATGATCTTCAAAAGTGCAACAAATTGGGCGATTTCTCGGTGACACTACCGAAAAAAACGGTTCCTATTAGATTTTCTCAACGAGAAGCTTTTCCGTCCATTCCAGAAAGATGCTAATCAGCATCACATTGAATTTGGCAAATTTGTAAATCACAGATTCATCAGTTGAAAACTGACCTGAATTTTAAAAAAAAATGCAAAGTGAAAAGGTCTTACCGGTTTTCAGTTTTTTTCCTAAAATATTGATGCACCATCACAACAACATCTTTTATTAAAAGACACGAGTTGTTACGACTCCGTCTGGTGCTGAGGTGCTGAAACAAATTAAAAGTGAACTGAAGTTTTTAACATCAACGTTGTGCGTGCACTACATGACAGGATGCTCAGGTTCCCAATAAGGTGATCGGGATCGTCGTTTATAGCCTACATGTTAACGTTTAAGGAAACTCTGCAGTAGTGTAGCCTATTTCACCTGCTATTCAGCGACACGAGTTTAGTTTTTGTGCACTGCCCGAGAAATTTTCACATTGCAACTGTTGCATTGAGGCTTTCAGAAATTCTGTAAACCTATTCAAAACAAATTTCTTTAGAAACGATTTCATTAACCATTGGTTATAGGATTGGTTTTTGTTTCCTTTTACTCATGCATGGACATGGCAAGATACGATACACCTTTGGTCACGGTAAGCTTATTGTGCAGTGAGTGTTATAATTTCTAATTTAAATGCAAACCATACACATTCTATTCGAGGTGTCTATTTAGTGAGTGATTCGAGTATCTTTCAGCGACCTGAAAGAATACTGCCACGTTCTGCGGGTGACTGCTGATCGACAAGCGCGATCTGGCCATTAACGGGTGTTCTTCCCGTAAATAATTACACGATGTATTGCGATTCGAATAAACATTTTGCAATAGCTTATGCGCGCTTCCAAAACAGTGAAAACGGAACGAAAAAATTAAGGCAAAAATTCAAGCCCAAAGCAGCTCACGCGCTTCTTCATACATCTCGTCTGCAGCTCTCGCACCGCCATTCGCGTCCTCAAAACCATGATGTGAAGAAATAATTCATTGTGTGGGAATAATGAAACTGCGTTAGTTGATGGAATCAAGAAAATGCTAAAACGAGCGAACTTACTAGCTACGAAAGCTCAATTCAATTTCGAAATAAAAACTAAGTGACCGTTATCCAGAGTGCTGGAACGAGAATAAAATTACAGCCACATGCCAGAAGGGAGGGGATCAGATAGCCTCATTACCGTCAAACCAGGATGAAGGAGCCTTATTACTGCCAAATCAGGATAAGTGAGCCCTGCTACTTGAAAGCAGGATGGGGGAACCCTATTACCATCAAGTCAGAACGGGGAGCCCTAGTACAGTCAAAGCACGATCGAGGAACCCTATTACCATCAGCTCAGGATGGGGGAACCCTACTACCATCCGGTCAGGATGAGAGAGCCCCATTAACGTCTCATCAGGAGCATTATTCCCGTCCTTTTACAATAAAGCAACGCTATTGCAGCCCTGTCATGATAAGCGAGCCCTATTACGGTCCCGTTAGGCGAGGGAACCGTGCTATTGTCCGACCGACCTATTTTGTATTGGGTCTGAGAACATTTTGCACTGTGCATTCAACGGCAAATGTATTAGATGGCAGAGCCATATCTACTGACCCTTCACTATCTGCTGGGAAGAAAATGTTGAATTAAAATGGAGCTTTATACATTACGCAATATAATCGTTTATGACATCATGCAAAACGATACGATGTCACACACCATTCAACTAGATATCTGCAACACATATCGTATGGTCAATTCCTGCATACCGTTATTCCCACATAATCAATTGTTTAGATTTTTTTTCTGGGAATGCACCTAATCTGATGCGTTGTTGCGAATAATTTCGCTCTGGGTCACACCTTAAGTTAATTTAACAGATGTTTGAAGCGACACTCGCTGTAGTGGGAAGCATTTAGGTTGTTTATGAGTTGTTCATCGCCCTCAATTTTTTATTATTATTGTTTATGCAGGAAACTTTAGAAATATGAAAAGTTGCATTAAGAAATTTACAGCGATCGCCTGATCAGCAAAAGATAACTAACAGAAGATTGAATGGTAATAAATTTCAGAGGGGTCGGACTGACAACAAAAAATAAACCACTTTGGTGTCATCAGCTCCAGCTCGGTGACGTTAACAAGATGTGTCGGCGAAAAGCATCCCAAGACCACTGCATCACTGATCCGATCTGCCAGTGAGAGCGTCGAGCGTCCATCGCTTTCGAAAATCTATGAGACGAATATACTGCTAGCGGACCAAAGATTAGGCCGAGTGCATCCGATGTCATTCTATAAATGATTCCATCCCATCCGCTGTACGGTACTGATTTTAAATTCCCGTAGAGAAACGCAATATTCTGAGTTGGCCAAAATTTTTCATCAGGCACATTTCGCCTTCGGTTACATTACACAACTCATCGTATGTTCGTTTAAGTACAAATCGACTCCAGTGCTTGAACTAGCGCGATCTTCGGATATGATTGTTTGGGTGGCTATCGCTTCGTCCAAACCCAATTTCTTGATGCAAAAGATAGATGTAAAGGAAGGAAAATAGAATGGACTGTTGCCGGAATGACATCCAATAACGAATATTGACTTGTTTCGCTCAACAGATGATCTGCGATGCCACATATCGATCGCAGCTTCCGAAATCGCTCAGCATAATTGTCTCATTAATTGGCTTACCAGCCTCTATAGAGAACTAGCATCCACCCCTCGAAGTCACCATAATGGTGAGAAAGGACCAGTCATCCCGCAACAAAACATTGCTTACTTCCTCGCTCCCATATCGGGCAAACGGCTAGGAGAAATGTGGGCACTAAAGCGATGATTTAGAAATGATTTGCTCAGTTCGCTAGAATAATTGCGAAAATACAACTCTCTCTATTCAATTAAGCTTCGCCTAAAAAAACTATGCAGATCTCCACTACCTCAGTCCCCCCCCCCCCATCTCTTCCCCTTCTCCTCATACTAGTCTGAAGGGTCTTATACGGGGATGGGGAATTTCGCACGTTCAACTCCAGAAACATGCAGGACTGTTTGCAAAATCTGTCTTGCGACATTGAAACATTCAGGTTGCCTTCAATACAAACTGGTTAGTGGGGGTGCGAGGGGTCAGGAGTGCGGGGTCGTGCGGGGGAGCGGGGGTGGGGGAGGAAGGAAGGGAGTAACGGAGCATCGGGTCGCCGAATCGCGAAAAATGTTGCAGACAGTATGATAATTAACGTTGACAGTCAAAGCATTCTCTGCCCACGTTGTCGAGATCAGCCGATTTTACCAAGTTGCTATAAGCCTACCTCTGACGTTTACAGTTCAAAAGTCCAGCTGCTACAGTAGTACTATTGCCAGCAACGCGTAGAACTCGGAAGGCATGCGAACTCTGTATTTATTTAGGTCGCCACATCGTCTTCAAGTATTAGTAAAATGCGATCACAAAAAGTTTAAACGCTTTTTTTTCTTGTGACCGCCTATTGATGATACATTCCCGTGAGGCTTTCGTTAAGTATATCATCAACGCATTACTTTTGCCACAGCCGTCACTGCAAATGATCCCATCTCACCTGTAATCATTTGCAGAGTACCATTATTAAAAAATATGAAGTGCGATAACTGACGCACGAGGAAAATGAGTCGTCAATGCCGAAACGTCTCACCTACCAGGTTCGACGGAGAACAATTGTGTATGTGCAGATATTTTCTTTGGAATTTATATGCTTTAGTTTGAACAATAGGGCCTGCTAGTAAGTCTCATTTATCTATGATCTTAAAAAAAAGCCGCTGTTTTCTTAAATCCTCCACTCTTAAATTTTGAAATACCGAGTCGCCTAAACGTCCATTTGAAAATAGTGAAGTGCAATTCCATTTGGAAACAATACTGTAGAGTACATTATCGGAGCGCTTTTATAGGACGATAACATGAAGATGCGATTCTGTGTGATTCACTGATAGCCCGTTGCACACTTTGAACTGTGCTCCAAGTTACCAAAACAAAAAAAAGTGTTTTATGAAGTATCTATTGAACGTCAACGCTGTTCTCTGCTTGTGGCAAAAACTAGTTACAGTCTCGTACAGCACTAAACAATCTATGTTTATCAGAAGCTTCTTCACATTAGATTATGTTTGGTTTCAGGAAATCGAATAATTCATGCGGTGCTAGAGGAAGAGATCGTAAACCATAACAAAGTGATAAATTTATTCAGAAATAAGTGACGATTGCGAGGGATAAAATGGCGATACAACGAACGAGACCCGAACATAAGGGATTCGCAACTGCATTATATCTGATCGCATCAGCACACACCGCTAATGATTATAAAAAGCATAAAAAAAACCAAATGATTATAAAAAGCATAAATACAATCATCGATTTCATACAAACGCTTCATATACACAAAACAAAAGACTAACGCCAAGGCACGCTAATCCTATTCCGATTTCAAGCACCTCAAAACTATCGTAGTCAGCATTTCGCCATGATGGATGTGGGTTCTGACAGCATAAGAAGGAATAACAGGATGACGAACAGCCATTTTGGGTTAAAAAAATTAGTCAAAACTGACTAATAAGAAAGCAAATGTCTTTTTCCTTGGCAAAAACAAATCGCACTATCGAAAAGATTCTCTAAAATATGAAAAATTTCCATCTCAGTAAGGCTCAACGAGCGGTTCTCATATGCTTCCTACTATGGCAATCTCACATCACCATTAGCTGCGCACAATGCCGTTAATAACAGGTTATAATGATAAAGCGGAATTAGCTGTTGCCTCAACATTAACTAAAAAAAATGAACTCCCCAGCAAAGATGACAAAGCGGAAGGAGGATCTCATGGTAGCAACTCCAGTTCTATTTCCGAAGCTGTAACAGCTCAGAGCCTGCCAATAACGGTTTGTTCTACCACAGTTCTCGTAATTGTATTGTTCAAACATGAATGTCAATTACAACAAGTGTGAATTGTGTTTATGGCATGCAAACTGCGATTCGAACGCCGTACCGAATAAGCGCTGATGGCGGGCGAAGGCCAAAGATGAGTCAACTGAAGCGTCGTCTCTATGCAGGTCACGCGCATTGCAAGTTATACGAAATGCTGCACCGTAAACGCATGATTGGGTAGCAGAACAATTAAATTACAGAATGCCGTTTCATCCGGTTGCAAAATATGTGCAAAAAATAACGACACAGACGAAGCAGTCAAAACAAATACCATGTGATCCTCAAATATCACCAAAACGTTGCGCTTTACATAAAACGGCAACAATAATGCGTCAAGTGACGCCAAATTCGACGTAAACATTAAAAAAAGAAATAAAAAGAATCAACCACATGTCCCAGTAAGGAAAAAAATGTCAGAATTTCACATGAAATGAACAAGAAAAGACAACAACAAAAAACTTATACGTTCGCTGGTAGGGAAAGCAGCATAGAAAAACTCATATAAAACAACCCGCTGGATCAAAACATCCCAAATGCCGAAGTTTTGAACGCCTTTTTTTAAAGCATAAGGCGGCTCTTCTGCATCGTTTTGAAAGCGAACATAAGAATATATAAGTCCGCTGGATACATTTTGAGTCAAATTTTGCAACTAGGTTAAACCGCAGATACCTTCAGTTTAGCGCACCCGTCGTCAAGACACTGGTGAGTTCATAAATTATCGCAGTTATAGCGAAATGAATACACAACTTTTCAAAAATTTTGGCCGAACAAAAAACTTCCACTACTTTGGCCATGACCACGCTACGATGCGATCAAATCGATTCCGAACTTTAGAAATTTGCCAGGGATTATCCCTTAGATTTCAAAAATGCCACGTTCGCTCGAAATGAACAAAGCAGCACGGACAGGCTATTCATAAGCAAAAAAAAAAAACAAAAACAAGCGAACGCACTGGCAAACGGTGGCGTTACGAACACAGAAGCAATCTTCAAACTGACGTCGATTGAGGACCACCTGGTAATCCTTCTTTCTCGTCACTGAAAGAAAAATCATCTAATATATGGCGTATGGAGTATTTGCTAGTGGCTGGTTTACGTAGAAAGGGGTTCAGTGCATATACATGGTTGAGGCAGACCTCACGAACCTTCCTTTGCTCTATATTTAAATCCTAGAGACTCAAAAACCGGTCCCACTTCGAAGTGAACAATTTGCGAAGATCCAGCACCACAACCCTTTCTTCCGCTTTCTCGTACTCCCTCATGGATGAAAGATGCCATACTCTGATGAAAATCAAATACAGGGAGGTTTGTGAAATCATTGCCAGGAAAGAAGCATCTGATTAGTGTCTAATGCATGAAGCATTGCGCGAAATCACATGAAGCACTGAAAAATGAATCTCACTGAAAGAAGGACGCAAACTTATAATAATAAGGATTAGAAGTAGCATGAATGCTTCAGGAAATATCGTCGATGAAGGAACAAGTAGAAACGGCGCCTCTCTCCCCCTCTTCCTTTCATTTTTCAACGTAAATATCGAAACAGATATCGCTCCTTTTCCCCATAACCAAAACGACATGAAAGCATCACAGTTCTACCTCTCTGCAACATTTCCTCAACCAAATTGCTTCGAATTTCGCTCACCACCAATATCAATAAAATCGAACTTGCGAAGAAATCAATGGACCAAATGGGATATATAAACGTTTGTGCACACCTTTCAATATCTAACACTCCCACGCTAACGTAACGGTGCAAACAAGTAGAGAGCAAATTGACTAGAGTTTGTTCGAGTGGACGTGTTTGGCAAAAGGAAAGCACACAAGAGGAAAGGAGAGCATGCACAGCAACGAACAGAGATAGAAATACGGGAATAGAGCAAAAAGGAACAATCATCTCTCTCTCCCTACAAATCTTGCATCTAAAGCTGGCAACAATTGCATTTTTCTCAACCAATCCATAAAGGACGCATTACTTGTAATATCTCCTCCCCTCTCTAGAACTCCTTTCCATGTCGTCAATTGAGCCATAACTTGGAAGTAACCAGAGAGAATATCGACATCAAAAGGAGTTCAGATACCAAACGTCTCATTTGTGAAGCTTTTAAATTTACCATCCGTTTCATACCGTATAACCTTCGTTAAATCGTAGGATCTTTTTCGTTAAAGTGCTCCAAACTGAGGGAACATAACCCAACATAAAGAGAGATATTCAACAAAAAATGAGGAGAACGAACGGTCGAAAGAGCAAAAACCGTTTACAAGCATTAATACTTAAATCAACTTCTCATTAGGAGATGTTCATCTCAAAACTTCAATTACTGAAACAATCTCAGAAACTCTACTATATCAATAAGGTACAAATAGTGAAACGGATAAAAAATTCTAACCAAAGTCTAAATCAACTAGCTTTCGCTTATTTACGATCATATGCCAATGATAAAGTCAGCATATTACTATTCACTTATTTTCTGACATGAAAGAAAAATATGCAAAACTGTTCCGATAAATTTCTAAGCAGCTACATACTATTCCATAATATTATAGAATGCTACTGCAAGTCAACTGATAAGACAAAAAACAGTTCATAAGCAACGTGAAGAAGTGATTAGTTTTAAGTGATATGAGACAAGGTGAAAAAATAAATGATTATCAACAAGGTGCCAGAAAACTATGCCCATCACCTTAAGTAGAACCAGTGTTAATTAAAACCGGTAGCAACACATAACACACAATGTTTGTACACTCACCAATTCTGAGCGCACTAGTCACTTTACTCATATCGCGTTCTGAAATTTCATTTCGTTTCTGGCGAGCATTTGTTTCTGGAACAAATTGAATGATCGCCTTATAATAACTATGTGTTGTTTTTTTTTGATAACGATGCTAAAAAAAGCGAGTGGAAAAATAGGGGGAGCTAAAAAATAACGAAGCGGTCCGATCTGTGGTCAAAACTAATTTAAACAAACTGCCCTATACTTTCGGTAAAGCCATTAGGCATTACAAAAGAAAGCATTCTGATAAGACGGAAATTTCCACGAAATAATGCGAAAGGAAATAAACAGTATCAAAAATAGGAGGACAGGAGTAGAAATCAATGATTGAGAAAGAAAAGAACAAGATGGGAAAAAAGAGACGATAACGAATCAAAGTAGATCATACAGAAATCAGATGTAATTTTGCGCTCTAAAATTAAAGCTCTTCTCCACGAGCCTCCGAACTATAATGGCTGCGTCAACTGCAATGAGCTAAGCTGTCAGTTGTTCAATAAGCTAAATCGTAACAGACATTTTTTTTGACCGTTGAAATGAGGGTTCGTAAAGGTGATCAAACGTCGACCTTCCGTTCAATGGTCGGGCATAAAAAATGAAAGATGGATCACGAATGATGAAGATTGAAGGCAAAAGAAAGAAATGGAAAACAGTTAAGAGAAGCGGAACGCAACGCTTCTATACCGATCATTCACGAAATATGACGAAAGAGCATACAGCGTGTGCGCTTCATCATATTGCTGTTAGTAAAACGTACCATTAACTTCTTTCTATTCACTCAAATATTCACTGCAACTATGCACAATAAAATAAAACATGCGCAAGAGGGCAAAAAAGAAAAGAAAGAAATGAATCGCCCACCTTGCAGATATGCCCACTTCAGCCCTTCCTTCATTCAACAATCGATTGCTCTCGGTCGATCTGAAACATTCATCGGTATGGACAAGAAAAATATAAATCAGTTATCGACATGCACTAATGATATTTTTGAATCAACCTTCGAAGTGATACACAGCATGCCGTCGTCCTCTTCGTTTCAAGATGGCCTTCCCTCTCTCGCAAAACTTCGTTTCCCAGGAAATGCGGCCCCACAGCTATTCAAACAAAAAAGAAGCGTTTGTAAAACTTCTGAGTTTAAAGTTTGCCCAATCTTCCAGTAGGCAGGCATGTAACGCGTAGACATGAAGAAACAGGGAGGGGGAAGCGACGAGGAAGGGAGAGGAAGAGCCGCAAATTTTTCAATTTTTGGAACGACGTCCAAAATTTTAAAGCCCCCGCGAAACACACGTACTAGATACGGGGTAAGCGGTGTT
Source organism: Toxocara canis (assembly GCA_000803305.1). NCBI lineage: Eukaryota > Metazoa > Nematoda > Chromadorea > Rhabditida > Toxocaridae > Toxocara > Toxocara canis. The sequence goes on from JPKZ01022848.1 coordinate 989,975, forward strand.
CAAATCTATTTTACAATCGTAACTGGTGCATGCAGCTCACAAAGGAATAAGGAAAAGTCACCCAAAATCGGCGAATAAGTGGGCGCATGATCGGAATTGGACACAACGGAGAAATACATATAATCGAAGGGCATTACTTCAATATTTCAACAATGCTCACTTGCTGCCCCGTTCGACGTCCTTTCCCTTGTTAGGATGTATGCTACGTCCGAGACAGTTAATGCAGAAACACGCCAGAAGACCACAGCGGTTCGTTGCGAAACAGATCAAATCGATTACGAGTAGCACGAAAAGAAGAACGAAGCACGCTGCCAAAATGATCCGCATTGAGCCTGCCTTTACACCACGCTCATCCTCACCCGAAAACTCTACAATCTATCCCTTTAGGACTTTATGGATGAAACATGATCACACCATGCGGTGGATTTATTTTAAAGCGATCAGTGTCAATCGATTTGAAGCTAACGAAATCAGACGAAGATGCATGATGAAATTATTAATTTGCTTCGGAAAGACGAATAAAGCACAAAGTTTTTTTTATAGGAACAATAAACAAATCGTCATAAACTGAAAACTGGGACAAAGCCAATTGAAACAAGAGATATTTATAAACTTAAGCAATGGTGTGTAATCAGTGTTCTTGTTCGACAAGCACATTGGCAATGGTTGCAGATTAATTTCAGGCGACGATGATAAGGCATAATAATTGCTATTCATATTCTTTGAAAGCGCATGGAAGAATGACGACAATAGTGATGATCGTGCACGCTGCCCTTCACATGCCTTCGTACTGGTTCTAAATAATCATAAAGCAACACAAAAACATGGTTGGCAAGTGTTGTACCCACCATCTCACATGCTCCATATTATCCTAACCCACTTTCAATCAATAAAAACGCATCACTGGCATGCTTATTGTCAAAAGCACTACTGCAGTTGGTGCCACTGATGGACCAACACGTCAGCAGCCCTTGACTGGAAGAAGACATTATCGGGTCGACTGCCGGAGGTGAGGAGGGGAAGGGGTTGGAAGGGTTGAGTGGAAACTCGCAGTTCGGCTCTATATGAAGCGCACAACCATAGACGGCCGAAAAAAAAAACTTGGGATTGAAAGGAAAAAAGGTGAAGAAAGAGTCTCCCCGGAGCCATTCCTCTGCCTACCAGTGCAAAACCGCGAGGAGTTCACACGCTGAGGAGAAAGCGAAAGGGAATAATGAAGGCCGGAATGCTCATGCACAATAAGGCTTACTTACCAGAAGTATTGAGAACGACGGTGTAAGGGTTACTGTTGCCTACATCGTTGACTGCCATGAGCCTTACTTCATAAGTTGTCAACGGCTTCAACAGTGTGAGGTCAACGTTCGTTTGGTCTGCGCTCAGCTGCAACTCGTTAACCTCGGCCGCAAATTCACGCTAAAAACAACTATGATAACCGGTGCTGGAAATGAACGAATGCTATCAACAAAAAAAAATCAACTGCATAGCACAGAATTAGTGTTGTTTACAGAGCGAGAAGTCTTGATGTGTCCTTCGCCTTCAGAGGAGGGTAGATTAGTGAGGAAGACAACGAATATTTTGCCCCTACGAGCTTCTAGGCATTAAAAAAAAATTGCAGTTCTAAACGACTGCTGCACTATTCGATTAGTACAGACGACGGTTAAAAGTGGCGCCAGGATGTTGCTTCGGCAAGTTGCAGCCACATAAACGATTGCTTATCTAGGCAGAACAAAGTCGCAATGTCAAGGAATTTGAGAAAAACAAAACAAAAGCAAAAAAAAAACAGATTTCCGTTAATAGCTCTTCCTACACCTCTAAGATGAGGCATAGTTAACAGAATCTACTGCACAATAAGGGAACAGTGAAGTGCCCAACCTGCGTTCCCAGTACTAAACGTACTCTCTGAAACGATGACGAAAAACATTTCAGAAATTTGTTTTTGTTACCGAAAAATGACACCACATTCCACTGATTTGTGCCGCCATGTTTCTTTGCCCCTTCAGTTTAAAGGACAAATTTCATATGCGTATTTTCGTTTTTGTGATTACAAATCACTGAAGTGAAGAGTATTCGAATAGGGAATGAAACGAAAATTGAGATGAAACAGGAAAGTGTAGAGGAAAAAAAACTAAACGGGCAAGAAAACTGTTCACTTACCGGATGCTCGTTAAGTATTTCGCGCACAAACAAACGATACGATGTAAGTGGTGAGCCATGATCGTTCGGATGCCGCCAGGAAAGTTTACAAACCCTCTGACACTCGGAACGAACCAAATGTGGAGTTTCCGGTGCTAAAGCCATCATCAAGCTGTATAAAGTTTTTCGAACACCACAGTATGTTATCTCATTTCTTACGTCCTATTTTCTTAAAACCACTCCAATCTAAATTAAAACATTAAAAAGCGTAAATGTAAACTAGTCATATGGAGATGGAGATGAGTGAACTTAATCGAGTTTTGATAATCCACAACGGCATATTAGACCCCAGTGGCGTTTCGACCCAGAGTGAAACAAGAAAACTTCGGTTTAAACAATAGCATGAACGGTTAACTGCAGACCATCAAAAAAATCCGACAGCGTGCATTTTTGAAAAAGTCTTGCTCTCTGATTAAATCCACAGTGGTATTTAAAAAAAAACAACCTACTGAGTCGGCCAACAATACCAGGCGTGATCGATTTTATTGACATACAACGTTAGAGTGCCCTCAGGAATATGCGGAAACGCAAGAAAAAAAACAACAGCAAAATCCATTACGCAAAATTTTGAAGCATCTGGAGCAACCGTGAATGTTAACACTATTGGCTGAAATTTCTCGCACGCCAGCTGGGGTGAAAATAACATCACTAGTATAAATTTAAAAATAAACTTTTCTACCGATTTTCGCCCTCCCTCACCCCCCCCCCCCTCTCTCTCCTCTCCCTCAAACTGACACATGATAGCAAGTACATCTACACACTACACTAAACCATCCATGAGAACCGCAGAAATACTCGGTGGTCCAAGAATGCATGAACTCAAGAAAACTAATGTGAAATAAACATCACAATTTAGGGACCAAATTACGCGGGAATTGAGAACATCGGACAAAGCCAGTATTGTATTCTCTAATAGTTCCATCATCAAATATTTCAAATAATTTCTGACAAAATTCAGTATTGTTTCTGAATAACGTTCACTAATTTCAATAACAACTATCTGTATTTAAAAAACTGTATTTAATTATTAACAGCTTCAAAACAATTTTTAAAAACAGATTCATAGCAAAGAATATTCACAAAGTGCTATGAAGTTAATGTGTTTGTTCATGCGAAAGAAAAACACCTAAGCGGAGAAAGAGCAAAAAAGTGGTTCACTTTTCGACGGTATGGTTTAAAAGAAAAAGCAGGGAAGGATGCCGCGGAATGTAATATGAAGGCGGAAATGAGATTTAGGCAAAACTTACCCCATGGGTCGGTGGTTTCGATAAAATCCGTTTCGCTAAGTTCTGACATGCCCGCCTCGTTCAACGCTCGTACGCGTACTGTATATCGAATTTTGGGCTCAAGTCCATCGATCTTCATATCAACGCCTGTCGCGAACGGTAACGTTACGTTGTGCGCTTGTGAATCCCACATGAACTCACGGTCGACCTACAAACACATTACTGCATTTTGTATCCCCGTCATATTCTTGAGACAACTACAGCAGTACTTCCTCTCCCCCTCCCCTTCCGAAAAAAATTGCCTGGGGACCTTGCATGGGGGAAAATTGCATGGGGACCAAGTTCGAGTATTCTATAGTTCACTGCGCCCGAACTTCATCGTAGTGAATGGCAACATTGCTGAATAACCAGGACATGATCTGTTAATTTACAGTTTTTCTTAGAGCGACTGTGTGTATTATTTTGATGATGGCCCGACTAAGTTGTGTGACTGAATAACGGTCGAAGAGTGAGCAACAGAGCAAAACTCGTAAGTTTTCTTTTTCCTTCTTCCCCTACTCTTATGCGCTTCTTTCTTTCTTCCATTTCTTCTCCCTCCCCATAATGCTTCACACACCTCTTTTGATCAATTCCAGTAATTTCAATTAAGTTCATTGTGCACTGTACATGTCTTGAGTTTTTCAGTGGAATCATTTTTTGAATTAAACGACTATTAAGGCAGACCAAAAACGATTACACAGCAACAACCTACTTCGGGATCTAATGATAAAAGCGAGGCGCTAGAAGCTGTATGAGTTGCGTATCCCAGAAATGAAGCCTTTGCAGAAAAAGTATACCTCATGCATGCAGTGCAATCTAGTTAAAAATGGAAATGACTGCTCATAAAGTGACGATTACTCCCATGAATTAATTTCAAAAATCTGATCTCATAACCATTGCTACCTAACATTCTAAGATGTTTCTTCTGAATTCAACAATCTTGCAAAATTTGTTACGAAAATTTTCAAAGAGGTAACATCTGAGTGATCAAAGTAGTTCCAGTTGTCACCTCTCCAGGTGTGTAAATCCAATCACTTCCACCTCTTATACACATGGCATTGAAATGAAGGACAAATATGACTGAAGATCAAAGAACACTTAAACAAGGCTAATTACCTCAGTATCTTTCGCGTAGTAAAAGATAAGCTCAGTAGGGCGATGACCTTGATCAGCGTCGTTAAATCCATCTACTTTGCAAGTGGCAAAATTCGGATAGATGTGCTCGTGACAGTTAACTTCAGTCGGCATGTCCGGAATAACTGAAAATGTGTAATGAAAGTATTATCGACAAGTTAATATTAGAAAGATGAAATGATTTTCGAACTTTTCGGCGCTATTATAAAAACATTCAATAAATATTCGAATCGTATGAACTTGTTAAGTGTGGACATCAATGCACTCTGATGAGCGTTTTGAAAACATCTACAGTACAAACAGACCGCGTTCCTAAACCTCATATATTCATTAACCACATTCATTTCACTGCCACAAAAGAAACTTGAGGATGAATCTTACTTTCAGCTATTTCTTCTGCAGTCAAATGTATTACCGTGCAAAAACATTAAATTACATAACGGCTTCGCTGACTTCTCATAGGCATTGTCACCTATCGTAAATGGGCCTAAACTGGATTACCGAAATTCCTCAAATTCATTCAATGATTTAGCACGGACGAACACTCGAGAAGAACTGAGCGACATATGTATACAGTACAATGTCATAAACGAAAAACACAGTCGTCGATGCTACATAACGGCTTCGCTGACTTCTCATAGGCATTGTCACCTATCGTAAATGGGCCTAAACTGGATTACCGAAATTCCTCAAATTCATTCAATGATTTAGCACGGACGAACACTCGAGAAGAACTGAGCGACATATGTATACAGTACAATGTCATAAACGAAAAACACAGTCGTCGATGCAAATTTAGGTGTCCGAAGAAGTGAACAAAAACGCATTCTTCAAAAGAAATTTCACTTTAGTAACAATCACGAAAACGATATGCACTCCTCAGCACTAACAAAACCTTACCCACAATAGAACATTTCCGCCATCGCAGTAACACGTTCACAACGTTGTGTTATTTGAAAGAAGTTATACCATTATACCTCGAATTCAAGCGAGAAGCTTCTATGAACGAGAAGAAATTTTCCGGAAAAAAAATATGTGAGAAAAAACTCACAGATCTGTACAACTTCAATTTGAGCGCGGACTGGCGAACCGATACCATTTTCTGCAGTGCACACATAAAAGCCATAATCACTATCGTCTGTGTTGGTTATCTAAAACATAAAACGAATCTGATACGACGCATGGAACGATTTTGCTAACGAGAGAACATTAAGAATAGATAAAAGTGCATTAATTATTACGTGTGCATCAACAGCTTGGATATAGTGTTATTCAGTAAAACTAGCGGATTTTTATGCTTGAATAAATGTATATATATATGTATATATATATATATATATACATACATGCAGCTAAGAATCCCTTTTCATTCTTATAATCACTTACATATATTATTTTGAAACCGTTGCAGTATTTTTTCGAGATACTCCAACAACTAAACACAAATAACTGTCTCAAGGAAAATAGGAACTTGTTAAAATTTAAAAAAAAGTGACTGCGAGTTTGGTGGACATTGCTTCTGAATGGATAGTTCGTTTAGTTCCATCAGCTTCGATCACACCCTGAGGCCCGCTCCAAGTCCAAACTGGATCTGGAACGGCGCTCGCTTCGCAAGACATCTCCACCGTTGAGCCAGCCAACGCACGTTGAGTGTCACTGTGACCCGTTATTGTTGGCTCATCTATGATAGTTTTAGTTATTTGCGAAAAATTTAAATTTATTCTCGCTTCGGTTACAATAATCCCACGAGATTCTCTCAGTAAATGCTTTCGTAAATTAACTCACTTTCCGTAAACATAAAGGAGTTCAATCAACCTAAATTAATTCCCCATCTTCGCCCATCCTGTGCCCATTCTAGAAGTCATTTTTCGCTACACGAACCGTCCATCGCTAAACTTCATTAAATAACGAGAACATCATTGTCAAAAACAAACTACAAGTTTTACTTCTTAGCTGAAGTGGATTAAAGGGGAAGCGCAAATGGATCTCGGAACAGTAAGTGTTCAAATACCAGCTTGCATTCCGACCACAATATCGGTTTCAGTCTTGTGGAATGAAAAATTGAGAGTTGGTTTTTCCGTTGATCCGCGCACATCAAAAACCTTCTCAAGGGACCGTAAACATTTCGTAATGAGAAAAAAAAATTAACAAAAGGGTATAATGCAAGAAATAGGTTTTAAAAAGTATTAGGAAAGACATGCAAGAAAAACGCAAAAACAACAACAAAAAGACTGGAAAAATTATGCAAAAGTGAAATTTAAAAAACGAAAAGGTCTTACGAGTAATTGCAAGAAAAATTGAACGACGATCAGATCCAGCTTCATTTTCGGCCACACACTGATACACGCCTGCATCATCTTCACCCAATAACTGGATACTTAACACAACCGCATCTTCTTCGCTACGAATCGTAATACGCGAATCCTGTAGCCACTAGCTTGCTCAAATCTTTCGTAAAGTGAATCGAACTAGGGATAAAAATAAGGAAGAACACAAAGCAAGCATTCAACAAGGCTGAATTAAATAGCCTTTTCATAAAAAGTGCGTTTTATAGTTTTGTTTAGTGTGTGCTTTATGAAATCATTTCGACTAACTGTATGAGTGCTCTAGATCTTTAATATGATACCAATGGTAGGTATACTGAAAGTTTTATTATTCTTCATGACGCATTTATGGTTTACACAAATCGTTCAAGTTAATTTCGCCTCCGACTGTTGTTTGTAATATTTACGTAGGTCCAATTACCTAATATCAAGTTCTGTTCCAACGATCAATATTGGGAAGTGAAAACAATAACAGACGCAGGATGAATATGATGTGATTCAAAAAATTCGTTTTTAGTTGCACATGCTTTTCGAGTGATAAAGAACAATTCGGTAAACTTAATTAGGTGAAAATTCGACGCACAGTTTTTCCCTCTGCAAAACTGTTGACGTAGAATTGGCGTGCTACCGTTCCGGCTCAGACTGACTGCACTTATTGAAGTATTCATAAAATAAACACACTAATAAATGCAAACTGCATACGTGTAAATATGTTTGCAGCACATACGTTGGTGCTTATGATGATCGCACGAGAAGATAGCAACTTTTTGGTGAAAAAGACAAAATCAAAGTGCACACAAACGATGGCCGGACGGGCATTCCATTTGACAACATTAACTAAATCATCTCACATGCTAATACAAAAATACAACTTTCATTTTTCATCGGCGGCTCATAGACATACTCTCCTCTAAACTTCTCTAACAGTAAGGAGTTTACAATAGGTTCAGTTCGCGATACTTTACGAATAAAGGAGAAAAGGTGAGGGGATTGAGGAAGGAGAAGCAGGGAAAGTAAATTTCGCACTCATCGAATTACTGCTCTAATAACTTCATTTCTCTAAGGAGTCTCTAAGGCAGCCAGACAAAAATTTCCGGGCTCCTTCGGCATAAAATGCAACGATGCGTTTTAATAGATTATAATGTCATGTTCGTAGGGTGCAGCTGTATTCGAATTTTATCTATGCAAGCGAAGATTCCATAATTTCCAACTGGCATAAATTAACGTGTGAAAGAGTTCGAATTTACTATAGCCACAAAACAATGCCACCAATCAACTCTATTCTTTAGGACACGGTTAATTTCGCGCTGGATACTAATGTTTAGTGCACTGTTAAACGCTACACGTCAAAATGAATGAACGATTGATTTTGTTCGGTCAACAATGTCTTTCTCATCGTATTGTGGGCCAAAAGGTGGCATTAAAAAAAAACCCACTCGTGAAACGCAATGGATGCCATAGACGTTTTAATTGTAGCTTACATAAGGTGAATACATTTTGAAATCGTGGTCACAGCACCCTGTTTTTAGTGCGTTCGATCATAAATTGCAATATTCTCTTATACGAGTTGAAATCTACGAATAATTGCTGCGTATAAAAACCCATGTATTCAGCATTCATTTAGAAAAAAAAGTGCACTTAAAACACATTGAAGTGAATGAAAATGCAAGGCAACCTGTCGCTTTCGCCTTTCAAAACCGCCTTCCTCTAGGTCAGTTGTTTCATTTTCCAAATCACTCTCTTCATAGGATGCATCCAGGTCGTTACTCTGAAATGTTACTCCTCATGATATTACTAATTCACAGACAATAAGTTAGTACATAAAAGTTGTTGTAACGAAATCGAAAAAAATAACCATCTATAAATCTAAAACGATCAAAATCCCATTCAAACCATCCTCCAAAAAATAACCTCATTGGAAGTCTGTCCAATTACCGACCACCGCAGTAACATGTTATTCAATTTCGGATATTGAGATGAGGCGTATCAACAAGAAACTAAATCGGGTGTTGTACATGACTGGCATAAATAAATGCAATGAAAATTGCTATCACTAAGATCAATTATTCCTCTTCATTTTCAAGCAGCTCCCCTCTCCCACGAAACTACAATTACCCACAATGTTTGCAAATCAAACGGTCTTGTTGGAACGCAAAAAAAAACGCAAAGAAAGGGATTGAGATGAGTACGCATTCTCAGCAACGACTTTAGAAGACAAACACTAAAAAATGTTTGCGAAGCACTTTTATCGCTGCCGTTACAGCACTCATGCTGCAACTAACTGCACAACAAACATCATCTCAAATTTTAGCTTATAAATTACCGGTTTAAATTGATCAGCACAGCAATGCATTATTTTAAAAAATTTTTGCAGTGCTCAAAATTTGTACTGCGCAACACTCTTCAAAGTTCTCTGTCCGTAATGAAATGACCGCAAACTATCAGCTCCGAGAAAACTCTGCGCAAGCATCTGTCTTCTATTCGCTTAAATGGGATACATTAATAAGATCACTATAACATAAGCGATCTTTGAACAGGAAACCCCTCTTTGTCACCAGGTCACCCTCCCTCCCCCCCCCCCCCCCCCCTCCTCCGCTCT
>JPKZ01022848.1:1000446-1012706 GCA_000803305.1 Toxocara canis
CCAGGTCCCCCTCCCCCCCCCCCCCCCCTTTTCTGAATAAAATCTCTCAAAGAATCTTTTATTCCAGAAATGTTCCATGTGACTGCCCACTTAAAGAGGCGAGAAGGTCGAAAAAAAGGCTGAAGCAGATACGCTATTGCATTTTCGCACCAAATAAAAAACCCAATCGTTTCGTTAAGCCACTTATGTATAATGCAGCACACATATTATCGCGTTCATGTCCGTCTCGAACTGACTGGTCTTTACTATGGAAAGTCGATTTCTTACTATTTTTGGAATTGTGTACTTGCAAAAGGTGTTATTCCTGTGCGCATGCATAAGCGCATCTGTCTGTCCGCCAGGTAAACCCATCAGCAAGCTACAAAAGCAATCAAAGCAGTAGTTCACCGATCTTAGTTAGGATACATCACTGAATGATCACAACGCGCACTGCTTGGCTTGACATGAAATGATTTATTATCTGATCAAGGATCACGTGCCTCATGTATTAAAACACGTCACATTAACTCGAACATACTTTTATCCTCTTCCGGAAGCCTTCTCCAAATGTGCCGAAGCCAACCTGCATCCATTTCCAGTAAAACTGTCACACCAGCAACTAGAAAATTTAAAGTCAGCAGTCCTTATGACAGCATGTGTGCACGGCCACTTTCTTCCCACTACACAGAAGTTTTGAGGCAAAGAAATCCTCCGTACCAAAATCTTGTGAAATCAATAATCACTGTGGGATTTACTCGAAGATATATCATTCATCTTAGGCGAACTGTTTCGCGTCGATAGGGGATGAAATGACAATGAAGCATACCTTGGTGGCAGCTGTAGTTGCACCGTAATCATCGTTCCTATGCACTTCGGAATTGGCCACCGCCTCTTCGGTGTTCGGCTCAGCCCATTCCTCTCCTTGATGCACCCATTTGGCTTTGATGTGACCGTCTCCGCTGAACGCACAACGTAGTTCGATTGAGTCACCTCGTTCGCGCGTTAAGTTTTCCATTTTCTCGATCTTTGGCTTCCCTACATAAGCAATTAGTTTGAAATCAAAACATACGCAACCATCTATCGTTGCTTATTTGGATCTTTGCTGCTAGGTGGTAACCGCCTTCGGTGTACAACTATGATTCCCTAAAAAACAGTCATAAGCTTACTAAAGAGAAGGGATGAAAAAGCGAGGAAACAAACATATGTACGATCTTTCAAGAAGAATTTAAATAGTTAAGCAAGGAAGTTATTTTAGCGCCTTCTTGAAACAACCATCATGAACGGGTAACGTATAGCGCTGTCTAATTTATACTTGTCAATGAAAGCTAGCAAAGATATTGAAGGTCTGCAAAAACTGGACATAGCATTGAAAAACAACTATGAAACCGAACTGCCAATGAAAATGGGTTAGAATAGGAGACACGATAACGCCCTCACTTGTCAACTCGTGAACACATACCAATGAAACTCAATTAGTCATTGTGCAACGGCACGGATTCGCTATTGTAAAGCGCATTCATTATAAATGCAACAAATGCGAAGAACAAAACGAACAGTTTTCAAAAAAGCATATATTGTTTCATAGGGTGAACATCGTAACAGTTCCATCATTCAAAAATGTTATCACTCATTTTACATGGTAGCTTCGAATCATCATCAATGATTGATTGTTGATCGGCGAATTAGTTTTCTTGCCGCGGCGAATTAGTTTTCTTGCCGCATAGAATTAAGAAGTTCTTTTACAAGCAAAACGATAAGTGGTGAAGTGCAATTTGAGTACGCTATTTCATTCATTCAGTCAAACAGCGATACGTTTAAAGAAATAAGTTTCAAGCATAATGTAACATGAATATCCGTAGCATAAATAAATGAGCAATCTTGATCACAGTTCTTGATCGTCGATTTCATACATGGACGGAGAAGAGGCTAACGAAAATTACAAAGAGAAATTAAACTTCTTAAATTCGGAAAACATTCAATCGGATTTCCTCTTTCTTCGTCTTAGCGATCAAATGTACGAATAAACGCTAAACAAAAAAGTGTTCACTCCTTCTCTAAATTCATCTCATCAATATGTCACTTATCCGGCAAACTGACAGTTCGAATCGTCGAATCGGCATTTTATTGCAATCAACTTTACCGATAAACAGTACAACAATTTAATGACACAAACGGTTCGGATTCAAAAGAACGATTAATCATGCGTAGATGAATAATTCCGCAATGGAAATTTGCGAAATTTCAAGCACCATTATCCGGATATCCTCTCGCCATCTTTCCAATTCAAGTTTCCGCTTTCCATGCTTAAGTCTTAGTGATTTTAGAATGGAAGGCATTGGACCAAGAAAGAAAATTTGCAAAACAGAAAACTGAATAATGCGTTTCCTTACCGGCAAACGTTTTTGCGTAAATATATGGACGAATAACGCTAATATTATAGCTGAACCTGCGAAACAGTTAAAACAGAAGCCGACAACAACAGCCGAGGCATTAAGAAACAATGCGAGAACTAAGACTTCGTTATATTATTATCTACATGTACGTAACTGTCGTTTATATCAAATTTCTCAAAGGCAACGTCTACGGACAACTTCTATTTCACTTTGGAATTTAAAAAAAAAACTGTCAGCAAAAGTTGTCTTATAAAGATTGGAGGATTGCCTTACTGAATACGCTAAGGTTGAAGTCGAGACGTTGATGATCAAGTGCATTTGATGCGATACAACTGTATATACCAGCATCAGATGGGATCAGCGAATGTACGACTAGTAGACCGCCTTCAACCGAATATTTGTCTGACGCTGACACTTGTTCCTCCACACTGTCCTAAAAATCATTCGCACAACATTTACATAAAACTTGACTCAACCTTTTGAGTATCCTTATGCTCATGTTTCTAATAAAGAAAATTACAAAATGTCACAACTATGTCTCGTTCATGCGTCAGCGAGGACAGAACACTTTACAAAGTGCGTATAAGCACATTTGATAGCAGCAAAATGTTGACTAGTAATCACTTTTCAATTCAAACGGACGAAATCCGTAGCCACTTAGTCATCTTTTATCGCTGTCAGTGACTGCATTTTATACGTTTTTTCTGAATAATGCGTTTTTTATGGCTTTCTGAATAATCGATCTGCTCTCATGCGTATTGAACTTAGTTTTGCAGCTTATCCGTTTTATTTTTTTGTGCAAAACATCGTCAACACAAGGTAATCAATGAGTGGACTGCAATGTTGTATTACGGCGAGCGATGTATCATCGTAGTGAAGGGACTGTCAATTCGCGTACATCATCAACTGGATCATCAACGCTGCCGTTAGGAGAAATGAGGTGAGAAGATTGTGACACTTGTTGTGATACGGTCACATATCTCTTTGACGGTACGTCACACATAGCGCCCCCATGATGTACTTGTGAACTTGACTTTTACTGTTCGTGGTTGACTGCACTCACCGACACAGACACATTCCCAACAATAACCGAAAGCATCCTTCCGTTGCATCAGTACAAACCCACTCTCTCTCCCTCTTTTCTAGTAAAAAAAAATTATCAGAGAGAGAGAGAGTAGGTTTAATCAGAAGCGGTATTAAAAAAATGCAAATTTAGATGAACGACGGTACAAAATGGAATTTGACCACCGCGGTCATTTCCAGCAACTATTACGAAGAAGGCTGGTGACCAAATCAGCAATCGAGAAGAGATTGCAATGTCGAAATAAAAGCAACCTATGGAACGTTTACCGAAGTAATCAAAATCAAACACGAAACTCAACCTCCTCTCTTCTCCCTCCCTCTCTCTCTCTCTCCCCCCCCCCCCCCCCCCCCCCCCCCACGCCCCCCCCCCCCCCCCCCCCCCCCCCCCCCCCCCCCCCCCCCCCCCCCCCCCCCCCCCCCCCCCCCCCCCCCCCCCCCCCCCCCCCCCCCCCCCCCCCCCCCCCCCCCCCCCCCCCCCCCCCCCCCCCCCCCCCCCCCCCCCCCCCCCCCCCCCCCCCCCCCCCCCCCCCCCCCCCCCCCCCCCCCCCCCCCCCCCCCCCCCCCCCCCCCCCCCCCCCCCCCCCCCCCCCCCCCCCCCCCCCCCCCCCCCCCCCCCCCCCCCCCCCCCCCCCCCCCCCCCCCCCCCCCCCCCCCCCCCCCCCCCCCCCCCCCCCCCCCCCCCCCCCCCCCCCCCCCCCCCCCCCCCCCCCCCCCCCCCCCCCCCCCCCCCCCCCCCCCCCCCCCCCCCCCCCCCCCCCCCCCCCCCCCCCCCCCCCCCCCCCCCCCCCCCCCCCCCCCCCCCCCCCCCCCCCCCCCCCCCCCCCCCCCCCCCCCCCCCCCCCCCCCCCCCCCCCCCCCCCCCCCCCCCCCCCCCCCCCCCAATGCTATGGCAGGAGCAAGGCCAAACGCAAACTTCAAGAATTTTGAGGAGAAACCCGCAACCGGTAGGTCAATAGGTACTGGAAACAACCAAGCAAGGCAAACAGGCTTAGATTAGGATAAACGAATGTTTTTTCAAATTAATTTTGTGCGAGAACTGAACGGCTTCAGAGGTCCCCTTCTAAATAGTTCACGAATGAATTTGACCTTCGCTTGATATTCCGCTCTTCAGCGTAATAAGTCATCGAGCGACAACACCGTTATTCATACAATTTTGAATAAATTCTTACAGCCTTAACATAGGTGAATTCCATATATGCAGAATTCCATACTTAAGCAGCTATTTCGTCAATTGTTCGAAGTCTGCGAAACATTAACAAGCTCATCCCGACATTCCGCTTCCCAATAGTGGACACTCGTTGGCATAGCTAGCACATCTCGTCCCATACGCACCTGCTTCCCTGATGTGCTCGCCATATCAAACTGATTTGACGTACCTTCACTGCAGACTGCTCACAGTGTTTCGTTGAAATACAAATACAAAAGCACTGCGCATCGTCGATTTAAATGGTCACCCAGAATCAACGATGATGGGGCGTAATGAAGCGCTGGCCAACAAAGCCGATAAAGAGTAAAAGCAATGCACTTCACTTCGAAACTCAGAATCTCATGCCGGCTTCGCACCTGATTCGAATTTTTGTGCATCAACAAACCAAATCAATCATATGAAAATTCGTTCACAAATGATGACACAACAAATTCAGCCTGCCGCGCCTAACCATTTCGAGCGTGTGCAGGTGGTTAGCAAATCGTATCATCGTTGCACAAAAATCTCATGGCGGAAATGGCTTATCGCCATGTGTGTGGCGCCCACTATGTGGCATCATTGAAAAGCTGCCGCATTGTTTTTTTTTGTCCCCATTACGATTCCCTAATGAGAGATATTCGATGGCTCATTTGTGAGATGCCATAATGCACATTTTTGAATGCAGAAAGTTGAAATTTATGCAAATTCTCTTGACACTATGCAATAATTTCAATGGATTTTATCTGCGATAACAAAGGTACAATTGCCACAAAGCGACTGCGAGCCAACGTTAACGTTACATAATGTTGCGTTCAGCGATGTTACGCATCATATGCGAATGGCCGATCCTCGATAATCGCTCATAGGCTAATTCGGGAGCAAAGCGATAAATTTAGCGCTTGTCCGATGCCACATCACCAAAACCATGTTAAGCGTTATGCAAATCGCTACCATCAAGCAACATGTTAGGCGAAAACGAATAAAAATAAAGATGCAGCCAGCAATTGCCAACTCAGTGCTCCCATCTTCCCAACATCATTCAGCGAATCGCTTCAACAATCATCACTGTGTTTAGCATTCAGAACATAGCTCTCGAATATTCTCCATTCAATCAACCATTTCAGTTGAAAAATGTTGTGCATGCTATGGTTAGTCCTTGATATTACGCTTGACTTTCATGATCTTGTTTGCCTTTCTGCAGCGTAAAAATCGAGTACTATTTAATACAGTGAACAAACTTTAACTGGTCAGATATGCTGAGGTCGATTACTTACCGTTCTCTTCAGCCATTTGTATAGGGGTTTCGGTTTGCCAACAGCCTGGCACTGAATTTGCGCACTGTGTCCTTCGTAACCGCGACCCATCTCAGGTCCCTCGAAAACAGTGATCTGAGGTGGTGCTGAAAACGGATATCGTGTTTCTGTGCAGTGCCCAATGCACCAATGGACGACCACAATTACGAATAACAAATGGCGTCCCTCTCGCTTCACTGACTTTATTGAATGTAAGCCACGTGCTTAAATCCAATTCATCGTGTCTCCTCAAAAAAGTTCTCCTCTCCAAATCGACTTTTGTCGCAGGTATTGCAACCTTTACATAACATGCAGTCAAAACGCTGAACATCTTCGCTCCCCCCCCCCCCCAGGTGGTTAGCAAATCGTATCATCGTTGCACAAAAATCTCATGGCGGAAATGGCTTATCGCCATGTGTGTGGCGCCCACTATGTGGCATCATTGAAAAGCTGCCGCATTGTTTTTTTTTGTCCCCATTACGATTCCCTAATGAGAGATATTCGATGGCTCATTTGTGAGATGCCATAATGCACATTTTTGAATGCAGAAAGTTGAAATTTATGCAAATTCTCTTGACACTATGCAATAATTTCAATGGATTTTATCTGCGATAACAAAGGTACAATTGCCACAAAGCGACTGCGAGCCAACGTTAACGTTACATAATGTTGCGTTCAGCGATGTTACGCATCATATGCGAATGGCCGATCCTCGATAATCGCTCATAGGCTAATTCGGGAGCAAAGCGATAAATTTAGCGCTTGTCCGATGCCACATCACCAAAACCATGTTAAGCGTTATGCAAATCGCTACCATCAAGCAACATGTTAGGCGAAAACGAATAAAAATAAAGATGCAGCCAGCAATTGCCAACTCAGTGCTCCCATCTTCCCAACATCATTCAGCGAATCGCTTCAACAATCATCACTGTGTTTAGCATTCAGAACATAGCTCTCGAATATTCTCCATTCAATCAACCATTTCAGTTGAAAAATGTTGTGCATGCTATGGTTAGTCCTTGATATTACGCTTGACTTTCATGATCTTGTTTGCCTTTCTGCAGCGTAAAAATCGAGTACTATTTAATACAGTGAACAAACTTTAACTGGTCAGATATGCTGAGGTCGATTACTTACCGTTCTCTTCAGCCATTTGTATAGGGGTTTCGGTTTGCCAACAGCCTGGCACTGAATTTGCGCACTGTGTCCTTCGTAACCGCGACCCATCTCAGGTCCCTCGAAAACAGTGATCTGAGGTGGTGCTGAAAACGGATATCGTGTTTCTGTGCAGTGCCCAATGCACCAATGGACGACCACAATTACGAATAACAAATGGCGTCCCTCTCGCTTCACTGACTTTATTGAATGTAAGCCACGTGCTTAAATCCAATTCATCGTGTCTCCTCAAAAAAGTTCTCCTCTCCAAATCGACTTTTGTCGCAGGTATTGCAACCTTTACATAACATGCAGTCAAAACGCTGAACATCTTCGCTCCCCCCCCCCTTCCTCCCCCAAACGACTTGACTCATTTAATGCACTGCACTCGTTACATTTAGGAGGAGGCAGTGATTTACGATGGTGTGAATTAATCACGCTCGAGTGCTGACAATTATGTAGGGACAAACAAAAGGTGGCTTGACGTGTCCCTGTACGAGCCACGAATGAATGGTACAATTATGCTCACCTATCGCTAATCGCTATTGGCCCCAGCAACCAAGTAAAAATCGAGTGACCATCACGCACACCACAACATCCCCCCCTCCAAACATCGCACTCACGCGATATCACGTGCGCAACTGCTTCCCACCAACCACAACCGCACTAAATCTCTTTCTTCATTACGACCGTAGTTCGCAAGCAATACGCAAAACTCATTTAATAATCTGTAAAGCTCAAAAATTTGTAGCATTGCAGATTTGGCTGTCTTTTCTAGCTAAAGCAGGTAACTTTACAGTGCTCCAACAGCTGCACATTTTCAGCTGCAAAAGCAGATTGTCATAAAAAGTTCGGAAGAATTAGATGTTGCCATCCCCTGAACCACTGATTTAACGACGCTATTTCAAAAATCCCGCTCATCAGTTCCATGGATCGGCTTTCAAACGCAAAATAGCTATTGCCTTCAACGTGTTTATCTAGACGAATGAACCCGTCCTAAACATTGCATCACGTTGTTTGGCAAATTAAGGCACTTTCAACAACACGTGTAAGCCTAATGAGATGGGCATGAGTGCAAACCATCGAACTATAAAATATTTTTTAAATGGCAGGACGCGCAGTATAACTCCTACATAGCAATCCCCATCCCAACTACTAATCATTTACTCGCTTCCAGCCTCGGACGGCTCAGAATGGCTCAGACTGGGGAACGTAAAAGTTTTGCTGCAAGTCCATTCGGGTTTAATATTCCGTGAAATACTAGTATTTAGAGATATATGAACCTAGCAACACATTTTAGCTCTCTGCATTCAAATAGTAGCTCTTCATTATCACCGAAGCGATGATAGCAGATATCGTACCGTAGGCAGTAACGTTGATGGCGAGTGTTTCAAAGGATGAAAACTGCGCCGCATTGCACAAATATTCGCCATCATCCTGTTCTGACTCGAACTTTGGAATGAACAAGACCTGATTCTTGTCTCTGAACTCGTAGCCTCGCGGACCACCTAAAAAATTCATGGATAATTTTTGCAACAGAAATGCAACAGTTAAAAATGGTTGATGCAGTGTAAAGAACGATGACTTGTACTTAAAGACTGCTGCTTGCGTAAGCCGCTCCATATTTGTACAAGAACTTCACAAAAGTAAGTGGCTGCTTGCTAAGATCGACGATTCCGATGCCTCTTCGCACATACCCACAACTTACTGCCAATCATATAGAGCATTAATGAAAAAACTAATATGTAAAGAGATAGCCGAAATTTACAGTTTATATTAAACAATAAGTTCACTGAATTGGAAAGCAACAGAATTTCATTCGCTTAATTTCCAGTCTACCTGCTTCCCTCCTTCATAATAGCGAAAAAATACGATGCAGTGGAAAATATTATTAGCGGCAATAATGCCAATTTCTTTAGGATTTTTAGGCATTCTTTTTCTTCGCTTCTACTAAACAATTCATGAATGTTCATTCAAGTTCGGATTTAGGTGTTCACGAAAGTAAACGTAAAAGTCAGATCTTTTCCCGTTTTCAGAAACGCCCGATGTCATATAGAACGTCCGGGTATTAACAGAAACGATACGTTTCCTGTGAGTATTGTAGGCCTGTCAAGGGAAAAAAAGTGCAAAAAATTCTCAATTCATCGCTACAATTATATAGATCTGGGAACTCGTGTTTTTCGGAAGAGGATATGGCAACGCGAATACGCTCACTTTGAAAAGAATGGCTTAGGCAAAACCTCAAAACCCGGCATGCATTA
Organism: Toxocara canis; assembly: GCA_000803305.1. Lineage (NCBI taxonomy): Eukaryota > Metazoa > Nematoda > Chromadorea > Rhabditida > Toxocaridae > Toxocara > Toxocara canis. Next base: position 1,009,796 of record JPKZ01022848.1, read on the forward strand.
TGAAGCGATAATCGTCATCATACTGTGGAAAAAAAACAACTCATAGGATCGTCTCAAGCAGTGACAACACTCAGGATATGCGGCCTACCATCTGCACAGTTTTTTTTTGACAAAGGCACCGCGACATGATTACGCAACACAGAAAAAGCAATAGCAGATGGTGATTGAGACGCAACATGCTCTTCTCTAATTTTGAGAAGCGCCTTCTAAATCCATGCGCCTAACAAATAAGAAAAACAATATTATTCGGAATATCGAGGTCCTTTAAATTTGGAAAAGGTGACATTTCAAAGGCACAAGACAGTGAGACGTTAAGATATACATCAAAGCAGAAAGAGGTACGACAAATTCATGTTATAATCAGACCACTTTAAAATCTAGCAGTCACCGATAAGCAATTATGTGGCCTAGCATTTAATTATTCCTTGAGTACAATACAACTCTGTAACATGAACGGAAGGAAGCAGGATTATCTCAACTCTATCGTCATCCACTGCCAAGAACGAAACAAGCGGAAAGACGAACCGTATATCCCGACAAAACGAATGTTGTTGCTGCGTGCATTGTGAAAAGATGCATAAAATACAAGCAGCAAAATCTAAGTTCGATGTATGAAATGTAAAAGTAGAACCAGTATCGAATTTGTTCAAAAAGTTAAAGGTATAAGCGCATATCAAACTAATCTCGTTTACTGTTGATTTTCTGAGTGACTTTCACGAATGCTTCTATCTGCTCTACACATTCACACACCCACTACAATAAATACGACAGGAGTTTTGAACGTTTGCTACTCAATACGAACTTAAAGTGCGCAAGCCATTTGCCTTCTTTTATCGTTCAATTATCAGGATATGACTGAGATGAAACTACAAAAGCTTTAAAGCATTGAAATACAACCTTCTGCGATATTGTTTCCATTGAACTGCCAAAATATTTCCAGCGATGGATCTCCACTAACGCGACATACAATAAGTGCGTCTTTGCCATCTTCCGGGTGCTGTTCCCTCTGGACGTCTACGAATTCGGCTGCTCCTGTAATGATCTTTCTTGCACGATAATATTGGCAACTTTAATCGTTACACCACTCTTATGCCGTCACCGTTTTGCATTTTGCTTCCTATCGTCAGTGTGGACGATGCATCGCTTTCACTGATGATAATCCCCTGGGACTGCGATAAACGGATGTGTTGCGATACTTCCACAATTTCGTCACACTGGAGTCTTCCGCGTTTAAAAATCGTTCATTTTGATGCAAAAGTTGCAGTGTTCATCAAAACAACGAGATTCACCTTTACGACATTTATGGCAGTCTATAGCAGGCCTAACTTAGATCACAGCCTAACAATAACGTAGTTTTATGCCTTCTTCCTGTAGACATTCAATGTATTGCCGCACGCGTCCCATGTCTAAGTCTCAACACTTCAACATCCAAGCGTATTACACTTTTAGACTCCCCCCCTCCCACCTCACCTCCTCCTTCCTCCATCCAGTATGCCAATTTTGCAGCGATATTAAGCGAAACATGGGGTCAAAAAGGGAAAATGGGAAGAGGTATCGAAATTACTACTCCTTTTCAAAGCCAAACCCACAGGATACGAAAGGAGTGGTGTGATCAAGCAAGCCAAATTATTATTCTCATCGAAGACCATTGAATCATCGACGCTCTACGTTACAGTGAAGTGGTGTAAAAAAACATCGGGGCTATAAAAACATTCATTTACACGCAGCCCTGAGGATAGTCGCTCAGTTATATCGGTGTTTCTTGTACAAGTTATAATTTTGTGAGGATCACAGTTGAGGGGCGGATGACATGGTGGCCGTCTGAACCAAATGAAGAAATGGAGAGGAAAAAATAAAATCATTAAAAACTTCTTCGCACACTGGCTGAAATTCAGCGTCTTCGAGCGATCAACCAACTATAACAAAAAAAATCCCTTATATAGCCTCTGATGGGTCTTTTATTGTACTTACGAATGAATGAGATGGTCATCGTTTTTTCTTGCGTTTCACCACCCAAAGCGGTCGCCACACATTTATATATGCCCGAATCATCAACGGTCGGTTTAACGAACATGAGTTGCTTCGACAGCGCTTTACCCTTAGTCAGCGTCATAACCCTGCAGCAATCGGCAGTATTTACACAATGAACACTACAAAAACTATTCGACTGAATATGCAAATTACAGACGTTCGCACTGGGCAAAACGTCCAATTTTTCTCTCAACAATATCGATATTGATGGCGCCCAAAAGAATTTGTCGTTTTTTTTTTCCAAGTCAACAAAAAATCGTGAAGAATTTCACTGTCATCTTTTAGGAATAGAAAATGTTGGAAGCGCAACGTTCATATTGCTCCAAACGCTTTTCTCTAAAGCATTTCGATGTTCCGTACCATCTTGTACTCGTACTTATTCGCTATATGCGTTTCCGCATTTGGACGAATAATAACCAAATATCTCCAACTGGATGTAATAATCGGTCAAATGCAGAATCCATATAACTCAGAGCTCTGTAATGAGGCTTCCAGCCACAGCGATCGCTTTCGTCCTACAGTCGCGATGAACGAGACAGGAAGCAATGGCGCATGAAACCTGATCTCATAAAAGCGCTGCGAATGTGTTCATATGTGGGATAGCAGCTCACTGGATAAGTCTTCCTTCAGATAATCAAAGTCGGTTCTGCGCTGCTCCTTGTGAAGTTCCTCCATACTAATGATGCCTTGACAATTCAGTATTTAAACAGCACCACTTTTGCGTTCATGTGGTAAACAGGTACTCGCTGAGCATTTGCATGGTCCGATACACTGAATGGATGCTAGCATATGCTACTTCAACGCAAATCCTAACAGACAATACCCATATAAAAGCGTTTCAGGAAACACCGTTCGTGTCTACAGCAGCTGTTTGACCCCC
>JPKZ01022848.1:1014437-1034402 GCA_000803305.1 Toxocara canis
ATACGCATCCAAAGTTTCAATCAAATGACTTCGACGATGAGGGCGCGAATATGGCAGAAAGTAAATAAAACAGTAAATTCTTGGAAGCCTTGAAGAGTCAGAACTATGCTCCATCGCATAAATTATGCACTATTGATATCTGATTAGAAATACCAATAATTTTGCCAGAAAAAAAGCAAAACAAAAAGCAGAAGGAAAAAAGAAAATGAAATGAAAAAATAAAGAGAGGAAATAATAAAGCAAAAATGGAATGCTGTTTATCAAAAGAAACATCGCTTTTTTTCGCCACACTTTAGCCCTCCAATTCATACCTTCGCGATGAACTCTATAAACGCATTTGCATATTCAAATTGATATCGCGTAATGAAATCGATTCTCAATTGCTCATCATTAGTAATCGAAGAAACACTCAATTAATTCTTTAAACGCACCTGATCTGCTGACAATTGTGCTAGTGATTATCTACTGAATTTGCCCACTATCCCATAGGGCTAAAATAATAAATGTGCAGAGCGTATACATCGCATTAGCAATCGAAAAAGAAATACTGAAAAGAAATTATGAGGTACGTGGTGCTCAACTCAACTAAGAAGAGCAGCTAAAATAAACGATATAATATGCTCGATGATAAATGCGGCCAAATGATGAAAATGAAAAGATGAAATTTAACGCCTTACACAGCATTCAGCAACGGCGTCTACAAGTAGACAAATATCTGCTGTTAGTTTCTACGCTAAAGAGCGATAATGAAAAACAAGAAAAACAAAATCGCTTTACGGGTTCTTAAATAATTTTTTTTTAAAATGGATGGCAGAGTAACTCAGTTGTAAGCGAGCAAATTAACGAGTCATCGAGTTGTAAAGTTTGCAACAGCAATCTCATTGTCTAGATTCACTTATCAGTCGGTTTACTAAATCGCATGTAGACATTCTGCCTTGTCCATTTCATAGGGACTGAAGTGCATTTTCTGAGCAAAGGTGGAGGAGAGGGGAGGGAAGGCCAGGTCAGGACAGGACAGCAAGAGAAGAGAGGAGTGGAATGAGAGAGTGATGCACCAAACGTTTAAAAATGGATTCGCTCAGATTATCAAGATGAAACGATCTGCTAAAAATAATTTTTAAAAAAATAGAAAGCAAGAGTGGTGAATAAGTAGTTCAGCACATAAATTTCTTTGGTTCAAAAAAGTACAGCATATAAATTTCTTCGGTTTAAAACACAAAATAAAAGAGGCAGAGGGAGAAAAGGGGGGCGCAGGAAGGGAGAGTGGAGGAGGGAAGGTGCATGGAAAGGTGTCCACCAGAACAGTACATTGTATATCTCCTCTAAGAGCATTCTATGTGCTATTGATGAGAGTAGATCTTTCAGCATGATTAGAGCGTTAAGAATTAAAGCGATAACATAACGATGCGTTCTTTCGCCGAATATTTTTCACTCAAAACCAACTTTCAGATGCTTTTTGCTTACAACCGCTCCAAGCAACTTCCTGCCTTCATCGGTTTCCATATTGTGACGCTTTTTAATTACCATTTATTTCTTTCCCTAGTCGAAAACCAATTATTCTAAATAGAATTACTTATGAGAAAATTTTCAGAATTTTTTAAGCAGAAAATCTGTAGTTAACTAACTGACTATTCAAGCCAAACGAATACATATTGAGTCTTCTGCTTGGATTCGGATGGCATATTTCGTTTCGAGATTCCTCAAGCGCTTCTGAGCTCAGTTGAGGGTACGTACTGTAAAAATCTAAACAGCAAAGCACAAATCCTACGATTGAAGATAGGAGATCTGTTTCTTATCCTCTTTCTTCAGTTAATTGAAGCTTTGAACACTGAAGCTGTCATGTGATGCTTAATGAACAATGCACGGACAAACGACGCATGCAATTGACTTGAAGGACTTTCTTTTTCTGTGTACGTTACCGATGGCAGCAAATACAAAATCGACGTTTCAACTCTTACGCTCTTTCTATTAGGGTGCCCAATTTACCGACGAAAATCTGGTTAAACGCTTGCGCATAAATTGCATTGTGTAGCTGAGCTAGTTCCCACTTCGAAAGCATTTCAAAACGCTATTAATTACTTCTATTACTCGATCAACAATCGATCATGCTTATGATCAAAAAGGCTTATATCGATTTGCCGATATTCAAATTGAACAACATTAGCGCGGGTGTGTGGTGTAGCTTAGCGAACCAGTGAAGAGCGGGTAGTACAAAGTATACGGTACGAGCAAACCCAACAATGTGAACCGTTCGTGAAACAGTCACAGTGTTAGGGGATGCTGCAATGTTTTCGCGAATGAGCGCGAACCAAAGCGCAACATTTGGATAGCACACTCCACCTTAAACAACAATCCTATATGCGTCTACAGATCTTCTAAGTGCTGCTTACCAGTACTTGAGGTCAAGCCGACGAGAGACTTACGCTTCTTCTACGATCATCTTCTAGAGAAATGTCCAGTTGCTGCATTTGCAAATCGACCACCTCATCCGCATCGTTCCACCCACCCCAAAACGACGACTATCGCAACACAAACATACAAACGCCACCTATACCTGCATACTTCACAATTGTGATCTGACGATATTTAAAAAAAAAGGAAACTGAATTATATTAAAAAGCTCTTCGCATTATTTGCGCTTTGTGTTTTAAGTGCTTGTTGTATTAAGTGCTTTATATATTGAATATTCAGAAAAATTTACATTTACAAATATCAAAAAACTGATTGACCTCTCAAATCAGTGTTGAGCTCAACTCGAAGCTAACATAATCCTGCATTTAAAAAGAAAAAAAACCGTTTTCTCAATCCCGATAACATTCTATACGTCAATCGCAAAAATCAAATGAAATAAAGAACGCTTATTCCGCTACTTCTGTAATCTTCGCTTTCATTTCTTCTGCTTTCTACGCCATGCACAACACTTTCTAATAATCATCGCTACATTCAAATCAGTACGGAAAACCAACCAATAGTGAAAACTTTAAGTTTTTTTCCTCGAAGCTTTATTACCAAAAAACTGGATCAGCCAACAAATGAAACAGGTAGACAGCCCGCATTTCTTATTTCTTTTAATTGCTAACTGCCTCAGATATTTCAAATTCGGTCTTTACAACGTAAAAGAATAAAACAAGTAGGCCTGATGAAAACATAAAGCAGATTTAGTCGAGGCAAAATTGACTCATATTTTTAATGGTTTGCAATTTTTTGCTGTCATTCTTTTCGATACTCATTAAAACGGTTGCAAAAATGTCACCGTTCATATCTGATCAGGGCAGCCGTCCAATCTTTCAGTGGATGTTTCTTTATGTCCCAACACACACGAAATTCAATACTTCGTTTGGCGGTCAAAACAACGCATTGCAAAGCGCAGCGCATGATTAGAGGCCGCATCAACTATGTATTGACCTCTAGTACCTAATTAGCCGTACTCCCTTGCAGGATGCGGATGGGGCACATTTGCCTTCTCCCACCGTTTGCACAAATGTCGACGACACTCATCTCTGACTTCCGTTATAGAATTCTTAGGATGGTTTTCTTCAAGAAAAAATAATCTTTGCGATTAATGGACTGCATGATGTTGGTGCTTCTCTAAGCAGAATCCAACACAAATTGATCAAACGCAGCGCATATTCCTGTTAAGATTTCTTAGATATCCGACGAAGGAGAACGACCGACAAAAACGGCAAATACAATTTGTGCGTTTACGCGACGGGAATTAAGTTGATTGTTTTAATTCTGTGTGAAGAATTCAATCGTTTGTTAGCCGAATTGTAAAAGTGGATATAATACTGCACATTGGTTGATGGCTATTTAAGCAATTGTTAGTTGCGTTAGCTGTCAGTGTACAGCTGTCGCTCAGCTGTGCTCCAGTAAAATCTAGACAATATTTGTGAATGTATGCTGTTCGCCTTGAAGAACACCGAAAATGAAAAGCAAAACATAATTCGAATTCACATATTTTCTTTTCAGTCAGTTTGCATTTTTTGAGTTCGTTCCACATTAGTTTCAGTATTTTTCTACAATGCATCCAAGTAAATTGCTCGAAAAGATTTGTAAAAATATGGCAAAAATGTAAACGTTAGTCGTCGATGAATCGATAACGATAGCAGTAGCTAGCTACATGCTAGCGCTAATCATTTCATGGGGGGCGAGCCCCTAGCATAAGCGTACACTGTCTGCCATCCGCTGGAACACGATCGATCCTCCCTGTGCCAAATTCGAATTTAGGCGCTCAAAGTTGGCGAGTCTCATAAGAGGGGGGCATTGAGCGATGCATATAACCTCAAACGGAATGAATGCAGCAGTGGAAGAAAGACAAACGAGCGTGCGATCTGAAACAAGCTTGTGATGTGCCCCTATTCTCAGCTACTAAGCGTTTGCTAGTTCTCACTAAGTAGCCAAAACAAAACCCCTCACACTAGTCAAATCAGCAACTCCATTCACTCAATGTGACTCCCTTCAAACTGCCTAATTCTTCACTTGAAATATGCGCTAACAGAAACTCCCCACCATCAACAACGTAAATCAACCTATATTTGTTCTATTTCAGCGAATCCTTTCTTGATAGTCGCGTTAAGCACAAACCGAGGAATCCTAAAGGCTCCCCACCAAGGATCCCTAAAATTTCCATTTCCAAATGTTCGCGCGCATATGGTTTCACTTGCTCCTCTATTTTGCTCTATTAAATTCCTGCCTCATCCCATCTTCTTAAAGGTCCGTATTACAGTCGTGCAATGTCGAAGAACAGTAGATGCTCCCAGTCCCAGCGTTCCTACGGATCGATGAGGTCAGCACTGCTTTCGCCCCTCCCCCCCTCTCCCCGAATTTTATATTTCCAGACCAAAAAATCCTCTCGAAGCAACATTAATCACGAGTGTACATTTTATAAAAGCTGGCAGCTTTTCATGCTGCAGGCGTATGCATATACATTCGGTTGTTTTTCGCTCATCAATTCCTGCCCGATATACTTACGATCAAAATAGCATCTGTACTTCCCATATTAGGGGCGAAATAAATCCAACCGAGCTATCAGCAGTCCATTTCTATAATAAAATGTCCACCCACATCTGTATGGCGGTTTCTGCAAATTTTTAGCGCTCCCTACCCAATATTCTTTTGGAGCAAATTTTGAAAATTCAGGCGGATGTGTCACTGCACAAGGATTATTCAGTCATCCAATGCAGTCCTCGACATTCCCATTATTACCCACAAAATTTTACAATCAATATTTCGTCCCATTTCTTCGTACTCAAAAAAAATTTATTTTCTTTTGTGCCGGATAAGTACAGTAACGTCTTGCCGCTGAATTTTTGCCGTTTTTATGGCATAAACGCAATAAAACAATCGCCGCTGAATAATTCACGTTGCGAGCACACAATCCAACTGAACAATGTTTACGACTCGTTTCACCACTACAACGAAATCAATCTTTTATTGCTCTCATTTCATCGCTCTCGGCCGCTGATTTCATAAATGAAAATGTTACTTACATTCTACTAAATGAATTATTTTCAGCCAAATTTAGTAGACTCTTCCAGTTGAATGCGTCGTGCAATTTGCAATTTTACTGAACTTTTTTTAAATTTATTTTGCAGCACTTCAACTTTAAGCAACTGCTAAAATCTGAATAGAAAAAAACTTGCTAAACTTCAAAAATTTCGCCAAAAAAATTTGGCATGCAACACTTCAGAAAGATAGTTCACAGTACATGAGTAAGTTACGCCGCTTTTATGGTTGTAACGTGCAACAAACAAATAAATTATGAATGAGAAATGTTGAAAGAGAAAAGTGATTAAAAGACTATCTGACAAGAACATAATTGTAGCATTGAGGAGGCTAGATCAGGGATATCGTAAGCGATCACTAAACAACAAAATGCCATAGAAGATCGTAGACGAAGCCAGACTAAGGTTTATTATTTCTTGATATGGATTCAGTGTAAGTTTTATAAGCATTTTGCATACTCCCATCGTCCTTAACAAACTGAAAGAGTTAAAGCTGAAGATGCTCATACTTGTATGCCATAAGTACGTTTCTAGGCGACACGAGTTATAACATAATAGCACGCCAAAAAAACTGAGTGCTTACATGTCATAAGTACGCTCGTTAATACTGTCAAATGATAGCTTATGGACAAACCCTGGGACCACCCACGAGATGCATGCGTCCTCAGCTCAGAACAGTTCTACCGTTTCACATTATTCAATGCAAGCTCTCGCCTGTTTAAAACGATGATTCGCAGAGACGAAGCGGTGGAAAGTGCTCTGAGAAAGGAAGCTGTGAATATTTCATGCGATGCGTAATGGATGCAGACCGATAGTGAACGTTGAAACAAACCACTCTGGCCACCAATATTTCCATGCTTATGAGCAATTTTATTTGGTTATATTTCTTCTACTACTCCCTTAACCGTTGCTATGGAACACGAACACCACCCTCAAACTTCTCCCACCCGAACCATTGTCCCGTCCCTTAATCCAACTTTCTCCAAACAATCCCCCTGAACCTCTCAAACAATAAAATATACGTTCCCCAACGAAACGTCCTTATGGATTTTATAGCAACCTCTTTTGAAAGTCGGTACTTACGAATATTTCGAACAGCTGCTAATAAAATCAAGTTTAGTGAACAAGGAAGAATCCTAGAGCAACAGAAAAGTTCAGTATATAATGTGGTTTTATTATATGCGTGTTCAAAGTAAAACATACATACATGTGTATATTTATGTATACATATACACATTCATATATATATATGCATATATATATACACATAATCGAGCGGTTATTTTACATTGAAAACGAAGTAGCAATGAAGAATATTTGAAAATAGAGATATAACTGGTAACTAAGTAAATTCAAAATACATTTCAAACAAAAATAAAGCCCGACCTTTTGACTATTAAACAAACGAATAGCAAACAAGCATACCGGCAAATGCAAAATTATTTTCTACTCGTTCCATAGGCTTGCCTTTAGAACAACGAACGAAATGTGGTTAAAGGACAACCACGACTAGAGAAAGGGGTAGCAAAGTAAGAAAAATGCAAGTTCCTCGGTCGAAGGCGACAAGTTGAAATATTGATCCGCGAGAAAACGTCAGCTTTCGTTCAACGCTTTCATAACTTACGCACGAGAACCTACATTCAAACCGTTTTAGCTAAGTCAGTCCATCAAAATGAATGCATGAGCGCTTTTATAGCTTGCTTTAAATATTTATATCGAATCAATCTTTTAATAATCAACCCTTTGATTGCCAGCTGCGAAAAATAAGCGGTCTGTTACGATTCACGATTATATTCATACGGAACGGCGAAGCATAATTCCATGCTGTAAAATGAATCAAAGGCTTCCACGAAAAAACATACCAGAAGCTAATAAGTAATCATAAACTGCAAGCTTTCTTCGTAAGCGTGATCACAACTCCTCTACCATTACTAGCACAGCATTGTTGTAGCGCTCAGGTGGATCGCCAAGTAAAGTTTGGCCACTAAAGGAAAAACAATACAACTTTTCTGCACTTCTTTAGCGGAAAACAGTTAGTTCAGAAGATTAAAAAAACATTAACGAATGGACGGTCTATTAAAATCGATAGATATCTGCGCATAAAAAACAAACACCAATATTTACGAAAAATGCGCAACCAAAGTAAAGCTTTAACAGAGAAATTTACTCGGAAAAATTTCATATTTCCAGTAAGAAATCTACGCATGACGAAATTTAGCTAAATTCTCAGTTTTTCTTCTCGTTTCACTCTTCCCCTCATGTTTTTGACACTCAAGTGAAATATAAACATCAAGTGTTAGGGACGGAAGAACGCCCTTACATTTGATGTTTTGACTCCAAAACGGTTTCATTAGTTCTAATTTTTTTTCTTTACATGTTATATCAAGCAAGCGGGAAACGAGTGCGTTCAAAAATTTTTCTACAGAATTTCCGTGTATAAAAAAAAAGTGAGTATAGGAGTAGTTATTTGTAAAGATTATTTTCATACAATCTTTAACTTTTCAACACAACGGTTGCTTGCGTAAATTTATAATATTTTGGAATGCTTCAGTCTCGTTGACTGCCTCTATTCCATTCAATTTCACTACTGTTAATAAACTTGAAAAACAATTCATTTAAAGTGTTATTCTATCCCAAGTATAGCTATCCCACTGAGTAAAAGTACAGTAAAATATGACTCCTGCAAACAGTCATCGAATAGCGCAATACTTGAAAATTGGTTTAAAGAAATTTGAGTTGGTTTAGAGACGTTATACGTACAGAAACATTTGTTAGGTGTACACCTTCTTATGTATTCGATAAATATCGCCTTAATCGTTCGCGGCGAAAACGATGCATGCCGTAAGCGAACAAGTCCCTTTTCCGGGCATCTTTCATTCAAACAGTCACATTTCATCAGCCCTCCCTGGGATGCGCTTCCCTCAGGCGAACATCCATCGGCAATGCGAACGCGCGCTTTTACGTTTTATCGTTTTTTTTCATATACTAAGAATATTTTCCGTGTGGACGAAGGTTTCCACTTCTGTACTATGTATTGTATATATATATATATATATATATATATATATATATGATCAGGTGAAGTGAGCTTTATATATGTACATATATACAAACCTGACTTGACCTGGTGGCCGGTCCATTCACCAATGATCGGCGGGGATCTGTCAAGTTCCATTCGCTCCTGTTCTGCGCCTTCTGCTTCCAGCGCTAACCATAAGGCCGTACCAGCGGCTCATTCCACCTCGTTTGCTGCCTACCGCGCGGCTGCTTTCGGTCCCATCCAGCCTTTCATGCGACAGGTCCACTGGTTGTCAGATCTTCATGCGACATGACCTGCCCACCTCTTTTGCTGCATAGATTTGGGAATATATATATATATATATATAATATGTGCAATATATACATATACAAACAAATATCATTCGCAAAGCAAAAACAAAGATCTTAGGTTTCCTACATTTTCAACGATTATGAGTTGTCAACTACAAGATATCTGTTCATAGCGCTAGTTTGGACAGTATTTGTAACTAATCTGCATAAATTGTACGTTTGAAAACGTTGTCCGGTCAAAACACGCTTCGGCGATAGAAGTTATCTCTTTTTATGCAATCAAAAATTGCATATTATATGAACAAAAAATTTCTCTTCTGTTGACATAATCTCCTTCGTCAGCGCAAAGTATGCTGTTTGCTTTTCTCTAGATAGATGCTTTCTCGCGCCTAGGAACCGTTTCTGAAAGTTCAGTTTTCATATGGACAACGGAATAGTTGAGTTAGTCAGTCGGAGCTTAATCCCGAGATCAAAGTATGATGACAACAGAAGTTTCTTGAACGAACCCCAGATGTCTTTCTGGTTGTTGGAAATGAGTCGAGAAAATGATGAAAGAGGCCATACAATAAAAACTACATCTACGTTCACAGAAAAAAAAATATTGTCAACAAAAACAAAAAAAACTCAAACCTTGTCAATAAAAATCAAACAATTACCGTTAGAAACTGCGCTACGACATCTCATGTCAATGTCGCAGTTCTGTCAAAAGGAAAATGAATGTTATAAACATTAAAAAAAAACACTTTATCCATTCCGAAATCCTCATTAATTAATAAGCATATATCACGATGGTAATTTGGAAAAAAAATGATTTAAAAAGTGACTTTTCAAGCAAAGAAATGTGTTTATGCATAGTGCCAGCTGCAGGTAAAAAAATGCAAGCGGTTGTCGGGCGCAGAACAAAGCTAACTGACAAAAACTGTGAATAATGAGGATAAGCGTAACCAGTACTAACAGGCTTTCTGCGAAATGTGCAATCCAGCTACGAAAAAGTCAGAACTGGAAAAGTTTCGCCGGTAAGGGGGTCCAGCAGTAAGTGGGTTACAGAATAACGACCTTACCATGAGAGAAAGTAGCGCAATATCAAGACGACAGTATAATTAACGGATGCGGAAGAGGGGATCTCCTCTTAATTGAGAGTAAGAATAGTCCCCCCTCCCACCCCTAATTCCCCTTCCCGCAAAGCGAGCACCGCTTCATTATTGTAATCAACTAGTTTATTTCTTTTACGTTCTGTTTCCCACAACACTTTTTTTCGCATCCGTGAACGATTCGGCACTTTGCACAGAAAAAAAAATTTTTTTTTTAAAGAGAACTCTATTGAGGACTTTTTTTTGGAAATTACTTTGAACAGACGCACACATGTACCGCAAAAATAGGTACACCCGTTCACGCGACTCGGCGCTGACTAACCCACACGAAAACTGTTCCGCGTTAAAAATTCGGCAAGCTCATCCGGACTAAACGTGCAAATTGTACGAGTCAAACATACAAATAACATTTCAGATACGCGGCAATAGTGTGTTTCATTGACGATCCCCTTCCTCACAGATGCACAATAAATAGCGATCACATAAAGCATAGATGGCTCGAATAGACAAAAACGCATAAATGATGAGTTTCACAATTAAAAGAACTACGTTTCGCTCCGATCATCGAAACAAACAAAAAAAGAAACGCTCAAAGGCACTCTCGAAAATGCTCTTACTAAAAAATGGAGCATCGGACGACGTGTGTGTGTGTGTGTGTGTGTGTGTGTGTGTGTGTGTGTGTGTGTGTGTGTGTGTGTGTGTGTGTAGACAATCAAAGCGACTTAAGCGAAAGAATCACCAAAAAGAACTGTGGTGTACCAACGAGAAATTTAAATGGCGTCGTTTCCGAGCAATGTAAGCAAGCCAAATTCAAACGATAAATACCAAAAGAATAATTATTCCAGCACATTAGAGTCATTTCCTCTGCAAAACACACGCCTGTACAATATTCAGTAGAACTGACTCCTTTTTTAGCCTTTCATTTCTACGAGCGAATGTCGATGTGCCTTCAGCGACTTCATCATTGTACTTTATGAGACGAACACCACACAACTCGATGGGCCCAAAACTACCGTTATCTGATTGTAGGGAGATAAAATATGGAACATTTTGTAAACTCGACTAAACTTAGAAAAAGTATGTAAAAAAAGGAATGCTGTTAGCTGCAAAGGTTTTATTCGATTTAAGAATAGACGATGCAAAAGAAGACAAAGCTGAACTTTAAAGAAAAGGATGTGGTAGAAGCATGCCCTCTTAGCACCACTTGTACGCGCACAAGACCTTCGTGAACAGCGGTCAGCCAAAAATAAATAATAATAATATGAAGTCCATGAAACGAAGTCAAACTGTGAAGTACATTATGCAGCTATGCGAAGACAATCGGCTAAGCTGATGCAGTGCAGCGACAAAGATGAACGGCGCGTTCGATTTAATACGAGCAACAACACCTCACTGCTCGTCAATCCCAATAATAAACTATTCCTCTTTCGCTGCAGCATAGCATTCGTCCACCTGATATGGTGGAATTGAGCGATATGGTGCTGACAACATAGTCAAGATCATATAACACAACGCGTCTCATAATCAGGTAAGCAAGGAACACATAAACAAAAGTTGATATAGACGACTTTGTTCATATGGCAACCGTGCTGAACGCTGACACCAACCCGCATATCACAATAATTTTGATAACTATAGAAAAGCAACATTTGCACTAAGTCAGTCTATCCACTAATCTAAACGTGAGCTTGTTTCAGACTCGTATACTTGCCGTGTTGTAAAATTCAGATAACTGGCGATTCGGACGGCACTGATTTGAATTGACAATTTATTGTGATTAGTCTAAAAAGGCGTGAAACAAATATTTCGTGTCCTCCCTCCTCCCCACACCCGATTATTCGCGTAGAGGCAATAAAACCTACCTTTCGCTCGTCCGTTGCAGGAAGCCCGAATTTTACGTCGTACCCCACTCGGGCAACTAGACAAGCAATAAAAAATTCAATTCGGGGATTGCATTTCGCAGTTCTTAGTGTTGTTAAAAACTGCTGATGGCATTTTAAAATTAGAAAAGAAAACTGGACGTTTAAAAATGAGAACGTACCAAAAGCGAGTGGAACGGAGAAAATTACTGAGAGGATGAGCAAGCAGTGATTACAGCGAATCACCATAGTCGCAATAGGGGACATGCAAATGAGAACAACAAATGCGGGGTTGTTCCAGGCCCACGGCGACACTACTTTTGTTGCCTCTACCGCAGAGCACTAACGCTCCGCCCAACGCTCTCGCCTCGTCTCCGTCTTCCCATGCCTGCGCAACTCCGCCCCTCTGCTCACATATTTCCCTTCTTAGCTACAAATTAATCTCCGCAAACTTGCCCTGATCACTTAAAGCGTTCCGCGAATACGAGGCCTACTGCGGCGCTGGAACGATGTATTGTACCGCATGAGTGCACCTTTGGACGAGGGAGGAGGGGAGAAGGGGGAGAGTGCGAAGGATGGGAGGAGAAGGGAGAAGGGAAAGGCGGGAAGGAGGATGGAGCGGAGGAATGGGAGGGGAGGGAGGAGTTGTAACGTGAGCGTCGGTTCTTCTGAGCAGCCTCACCCTACTAAGGCACCCAAGTGAAGGACGTACCAAAACGACAAAACGCTACTCGCATTCCGTCTTCGAAAATCACCAAAACAAAAGACGCAGCTAACAAAGCGACTGAAATTGCACTTTGGGATATCGTCGATGAAGATCGACTTCTAGCACTGAGGAGCGTCTGAGATGATTAGAGCATTACTGGACCTCCTGTAAAGAGAACAATGTACTGGACACTTGCTGAAGAAAGAAAAAAAAAACTGAAACTGAACAGAATAAGAAAAAATACTGAGCGTCTGTGGAACAGTAAAATTTCATTGAACCAGAAAGGCGGACACCGTATACCCTCCAACAGAAATCACGCACTTATCGTGTTTCGGCTCCCAGGGAAGGAGTTTGTATTGGAAGGAAAGAGCTTTGAGGAAAGGAAAGAGCTGTATTGAAAGAGCTTTGAAAATTTTCCATCTCAAAAGCAGCTTAGACAGGCGCGATGTAGTCTTGACCGAGATTTTAAACAATCATTACGAATAGCACATGAGTTCGGCAACTCAGAGAAAGAGAGGGAAAGAGCGAGAAAGAGAGAGAGGGAGAGAGAGAGTTTACTACGTTCTCGACAACGAAGCACGACGCCCGTTTCGTTTCATGATAGCAAAACAAAATAGGTAGTACTCGAAACGCACATTTCATAGAATCTACAATAAGTTAATGCAACAAATTTGCTCATTCAAAGCGTTTCGAGGTGTATATGAACTAATCTTTAATTGCTTCATACATTTTAAATTCAAAAATATCCCACTTCAAACTCATGCCTTTTTAATATCGAGTCAGCTGAAATCACCTCGCATCACTTCGATTTTACAATTACTCACTCGACGTTATGTGGTACATTGAATGGATTAAAATATGAAATTAAAAAGAAGAACTTTACGGCGATTTTATTTGTTTTTGGACATTTTCATTTAAGCTTGTACAGAGGCTTCCTTCTCGTAAAACGTGTATGACTTTTTGGGCGTTGAACAAGACGCCATGATTCAGCGTTTCGTTTCGCATTACCGCAGCCACGTCTTTTGACTACGTCCGATGCTGATATCCAGCCAAGCAACAGTAAAGTGCGTAGGAGCGAACATGACACGAGTTTTTTTCATGTGACCTCTCGAATGAGCCGATTTCTTTCTCCTTTATTCGACACCCGACTTGACTCCAGCAAATCTAGCCAAAGCTTTTTGGTGAAAAAGTATAATTATTGTAAATTAATGGAGACAAGAGGTATAGGTATATAGGTATCATACCTTCCAAGGCAGCCGCAGTAAGTATCGGTCATAATGAATAGCGTTCGAAAGTCGTTTTGAGAAAACTCATTTCGTTCTCAACAGGACAACCCCATCGGGCTCCGCTGGGAGAAAATTTGGCACTTTTGAGAAAATGGAGAAAAGCGCCAATAAAAAGAAAGGGTGGCACTAATAGGGTGCAATTTTAATTCTTGGGCAGAAATTTTGAAGTGAAAAATGGAAAAAGCAGAAAATATCTTTTTTGACTTTTGCCGTTCAGTGAAGGCATGACAAATGCATTATTATCGGCAGTTCATTGTTTTATCGGTCGTTTCGCTAATGCTAAAATGCAGAACCTCTCTCCTTTGGCATGATTTCCTAATTTCTTGCATCCATGTCACCTTGCTTCAAATGACTCAGATATTGGCGAAGTTGTCTACTGCGGCCGTACTTTCGTCTATGAACGAGCTGCACAAGTGGTTTGCCCTGCTCGCTTAAATACTATGCTGCACTGCTTCCAGCCATAAGTTTTGTTGTCGAAAGGTTCGAGTTGAACAACACTGATTCAGCACTAATACTTGCCCGAATCGTGATGAATTTGACTTTAGAATTACATTTTACTGGTAAAAAATTTGTGATTCAAATCTATTTGGTTTTTGAGCACTTTCATTTTTTGCCGGAGTTTAAAGTTAATGACTGCTTTGAAGCAAAAGCTTGAAAGCATTATGAACACGACTACATCCATCTGATAGAAATTCGGTTGAATAAGTCGCACGGTATTATTACCAGCAATGGCTAAAAGCATGATTTTCAAATACGTAGAGGCAAGAAATCATTTACAAAATAAATTAAGGCTTATGACACAACATATTGCTATTTCATATCGAAGATAGCTGTTGAGTACTTCTTGAAAAGTGCTGAGCACTGCACAAGATAAAGTGCAAAACAATCGACAACTATAAAAGCTTGGACTCGTTTTTAATTTTTGGTTAAAATTTTATTTATAATATCAGAGGTAATTCCTTGCGAACGCTGCGAAAAGCTCGCCGAGCGTTTCGAGTGGGCCAAGACGCCTATTGAGGCAAGAAGAAAAAGCGTAGTGAACGTGCGATGAACTTTGCAATAAGTCCTGGTCACAAACACGGGTGTGGTCATCGTTAATGAACATCCACTGATACAGGCGGGAGCCTTAGTGGAGACTCAGTTTTTATCAGAACGAATGCAGTAGGATTGGATGAGATTGGAATTTTGAAAAAAACAGTTTTCAGATAAAATTTTAACTTCACAATTGGTTTAACGGTCTTCTTGCAATTTCTTATATCCGTTCGAAACTTCAGCTCACCGAATAGAAAAGCTGCGGTGAAAGATACATTGCATTGCTCCATAAACTATTTAACGAATTTAGTGGGAGCCGATATGTAGGAGTTGGTTTCGATTCTGATTTCCGTTCTACCATATAACCCCCATTGCGTTTAAGCTGTGCTAGAAAACTGAATAATGCTGTGGATCTCATTGCTTCATAATTCGTCACTTTAGGTTCATCATCAAAATGCATAAGGCCCTTGTTCTTTCTTATCTTGATTATGAGTCAGTTTTTCGCATCCCATGCATTGTTAAGACGAATTAGACGTATCGAATCAGTTCAGCGTAACTACTAGAAAATTGCTGTTCCGAGAAAACGATGGTTTAGGTTGCCGACTGAAGTCATAAAATTTTGATCGCAAATCGCCTAGATGTCGGCGTTTAAAAAATAATCATCGCATTCTTTATACGATGACATTCTTCTACAAGTGGATTTTCACTTTTTTTGCATTTTTTAAGAATATGACCGCTCATCGAACGGTGCAAAACTCCTTCTAGCAGTAATATAAAGAATAGTAACATTCTAGCAATAACTTTCCAGCAGTAATATAAACTCTTCTGGTGGTAGAATTGAACGGATTTGCAGGGATCTTCAGCATCAATGTAGTTGCTACTTTTTCTGTTGATAAATTCAATTTAAAAAAAAATAGGAACTTGCTGATAGTTTGCCCAGCAAACCGATCTTCAGAGCACTACTACTGCCAATATCATTGCTGTGCACTTCAATCTTACATAAACACTTGCGGCCATCTCATTACGGTTTGTTATCTTCAGCTTTTTTCTCTTTCTTTTTGTTATGATTTTATTTTATCTATTTTCTTGTTGTTCTATGATTTAAGCTTTCGTTTGTCCTTTTCCTTGTTTTGTTGACGCACGACCGAGCACATCTCATGTGTTTAAAATTATTTGATTGAAGAAATAAATTAAAATTCCGTAACTAATCTTTTCGCTGATTTCAGCTAGTAATAGTTATTGCTGTTTCGGTCCAATTTTTGAAATGGAACATTCGTTATACTATTCGGTTTTGTGACAGTTTACTTAAAAACGAACAGTTTATCAAGTGAGTTGGAATGACTGTAGTGAAAAATACTTATCAAGAAAATCTGCTTTCATTTTGCTCAGTATGGGTAAAAGATGCATTCGCAAAAACACAATTTTTTGACCTGAATGAAGTATATGTTGAACCATAAGTTTTTTTAAGATGTCCAAAATCCATCCCAAGAGATTCTCGAAAGGTTTTATGGGATTGGTGCTTGAAATTTGTTTGCCTTCTATTTGCTGATGACTGTGTCCTTGTTGCCACAAACCCTCAAGACCTCCAACACGTTCTCCAGCAACTGGCAAACCTCTCGAAGGAAATCGGCCTGGAAATGATTCTATCCAAGAAAAAGTGGATAACGAACAGCTAGCTTTTGCGCAGAAGGTGTAATACAAGTGGATGACACCGAAGTTGAGGAAGTGGCAGATTACATCTATCTTGGACGGCAGTTAGATCCCAATAATATTCTAGACGGTGGATTCATAAGAAGACGAAGAATCGGCTGGATCACTTTCAACAATAATCGTGATCAGCTAACACAGCAGAGGCTGCCGATAAATATCAGAGTGAACATCTTTAGGGCGACTATGCTTCCAACAATGCTGTACGCCTGTGAAACATGGTCCACAACGAAGCGTGATGAAGAGAAATTTGCGGCTGCAGAGACAGCGATGGAAAGAAGGATGTGCGGCGTCCTCACCAGGATAGACTGGATAAGCAACGAAGAACTGCGACATAGAACTGGAGTACGCGACGTGGTTTCCGAAGTTCATGCAGCGAAAAAGAGGTGGGTAGACGACGTCGCCCGTGACCTGACAACCGCTGCACCTGTCGCCTGAAAGACTCGATACTACGTGACCGAAAGCGGCTGCGCTATAGACCGCAAACACGGTGGGATGAGCTGCTGATACGGCTTGTATGGTCGGCGGTGGAAGTAGAAGGTGCAGAACAGAAGCGAATGGAACTTGACAGATCTGCGCAGATCGTTGGCGAATGAACGGATCGTTAGGTAATCAGGTAATTCATTAAAGAATTTCGCATTTAAAAAAAAAAAAAAACTCCGATCACTCTTTATACGGATCACACTCAAACAACTCGACTAGTCATATCGCCTGATTTAGGTAGTCTCTAACAAACTAGTTTCTCCAAGATGGCGATCAGTAAATTGTCTATAACTTTCGTATTATCGATTATATTTCGCCTCTTTTTGAAATCGTTTAGATTTGGCATCATATGTCGATCAGAAGAAGCAATTGTTGTTAGTGAAGATCAAAAACGGAGTAAACATGGTATGACACCGGGCAGCCATTCAGCATAACGCCATATGGAGATGCCTATTTAAAAGAACTTATGATTTCTCATAATTCGATGTGAAGGGTGCTCCATCAATACTTCACGGCATTAGGGCATGTACTTAAGCGACAACTACCAGCCAACGACCGCAGCCAATTACGCATGCGATGCGATGAACCGAACAATGCTCTCACCGAGCAGCCGTATCAGTCCACTTGCTGACCATGCGCGCATTTTTTGGCACCTCGGTAATCAATCACTAGAGCCTAAATAGCCGAAAGATTAACCGGTGGAGGTGTCAGAGAAGAGGCGAAAAATTTGCTGTGGGAGGCTGAGTCCGATCATCCAGAGGGCTCAAGTAAGCTCCCCAGTCGCGAAAACTGATCTTTCATTTCTTTAAGTCACATTGGCATACATGCTACAACATTTTTTTTAAAAAACATTATGCTAGCATTGCCGTTGCCTTAGCCCGTGCTCTTTTGACTTTTTATCGGTCTTACGATGGTTTTTTTTTGAAATATTAGACTGAGTTTCATGCATGACAACAACGATTTCACGCCTACTGCATCAAGGAAGCGCGATAATTTCGCTTCTTTTCAAGGGACCATGTTGCGTGGATTTTTCAGCATTAAAGAAAATCTAGCTGAAAGGACAATGCGGTATGTTGGTGCTGATTTTTTTGCCACAGGAAGCGGAGTAGTCTAGCTTTAATGCAGCTTTCTAATTTGTTCTATCGGTTTCCTTCGACTCACATTTGATCGCATTCAACAATCGCTCACAGAACGCTACAAAGCCGCTTTCCTGGATTGTATGAGCAGTTAGATTAGACGAACACTATCAAAGTGAATGAAGTCAATTACAACGTGTCAGCGTTTCTCACCGTAAAGTCATTCATAATCACTTATGCTTCAGGTTATTGTTAAATAAAAATAAATGCGAATCATAATGATGAAATTTTTGCTGCCCCATTTTTGCTGTCATGATCGAAAACGTTTGCAACATGCCTTCCAGCCGTTTTTTAGATGTGGCTCACACTACTGCTATAATTTTCTTCATAGAAAAAGGGAAAAATGTACCGATGAAAAAGTTAAGAAAAAGCACTCGAACGCTGAATTTTCGCTTTTCTTTATAGCTCTCTCACCGCTCACAGTCATGACTTAAAAATATTACACTGCGAATAAAATCATAGGGATTATGCAACCATCAGTGGACTTGCAGTTGGTTAAAATTCAACAAAGTTCAAAAATTATTAAATTCAAGAATAATTATTAAATTCAAGAAAAAAAATGTTTCTTCAGTGCTCGAAGAATTTTGGAACTTTTTTCTTTGCCTCTTTCTTTCCATCACAGCAACCAAAAGGATAGTTTGGATTCTTTCGGATAAATTTCGGATATTTTTGTTTTCACACCACCATTAAAGCAATATAAACCTGAAATTGGTGGATCGCAAGTGTCTGCCAAGAAATCTCTTCGAATTCCAGTTTTTTTTTGAATGCCAGCAACAACAGTTGTAAACGTGCTCGCTTGTCAACAATATTTATCAACCAATGTGCTATACGAAATATGTGCGCATATTACATCCACTTAAGATTGATCTCGACTCGCAAAAGTGAATATATTCTGTGCAGTCAATTTTATAAATAAAATTCTATTGTTGCTTTTATTAAGCTAACAGTTATTTAACCGAATAGTTCAGTTGTTTTTTTTTAATTCAAACATTTTGCAAAAAAACAGCAGTTTTTGAAGCCGAAATTGCCTTATTTAAGCTCGTATATTAAATTTAGTCATAATCGCTCACTGATTTTTCTTATGAACGGAAATGCTTAGAGCTACGTCTGATAGCATTAACATCTAAGTCAGCCGAATATATTGACAAGGGATCGTTCTGACGACTTACAGCCGCCAAATATACGAAGTGCGTTTCTCATTTGTAATTCAAAGCCGATCTGCATGCAAGGCGTGCAGGTGCATACCACAAGTATTGTACCCATATGAAACGATCGATGCAACGTGTATTTGGCGAACGCTGAATCAGAGCCCACCGAATCGCGCGTTGCCAACGGTGGTGCTCATGGATAGCATCTTTGAAGCCAAAAAAAGCATGCTCATGCTTCCAAATTAAACACACTAAGATGACGCTGCTGCTGCTGCTGCTGCTGCTGTATTTCACGCGTACAATCTCACCTCATTGCTTCCCAAGTTAGTCATACAGTTGCGCAGATTCACATTTTATAACATACGAAAATGTATGGAAATTCAGTATTTGTAGCTGATTCAGAATTCGAATATAGTTTAGAATTCAAGAGCCGCAATGTATACGAAATGGCAAACTCGCATAAACGAACAGTTATCAATGCGAGGGTTCCAGAACAAGCGCCAAAATGATTAATTCACTGACGTTTAAAAGTCAGGTTTCTAGCATCAAAAGACCGCCAATGCGACCGATCATCATACAAATTTTTTCAGTCTCCTAAGGCAGATTATTCTATACGTCACTGCAGCTTTTCGAAGCATAATTTGCAGACACGGGTACTGGAAAGTCTCAAAATGTGGTTGAGT
>JPKZ01022848.1:1037715-1048586 GCA_000803305.1 Toxocara canis
GGGGAGAGAGGAGGAAGTGGTGGGGGTCATTTTTTGGAATCTTACGAAGCTTAACGACCACCCACAGTGTCACAGCAAAGAGTTGCTGGATTTAATAAATCAGCTACGCACCACAGACAGCATCCCTAAAACCGCAGTATTTATGAATTATTTTGAGTAAGGAGGAAACTGTTGAAAATTAGTGGGAATTTTTTCGATTTCTGCCTCAACGATTACCGCTCACAGTTGCTGATGAACTTGACGATCTTGGGCATAGCTGTGAATAGATAATTCAGTTTTGATTGGTAGTGCCACAATGAAGTGAACAAAACAATTGCCACAAACGTTTCACTTCAACGTTTTAAAACGAGAGATATTATCATTCTTGTTTGCTTTAGGTTTTATGTTTACATAAATAGCTATATGCGACTTTGTTTTATATTACAACTAATCTCGGTCCCGCAAGGAATCTTCGATTATTGTTGCAAGAGGCATTTGCAATGAGTTTGGGGCATCAATTGTGGTTTCTTCTGTTATCAGTTTATACTTACATGTCGTCGTCGACGTGCTCGTCACACTTGATCGCGGTCGCTGAAGTGCCAATTCTAACTGCAGTAAAAGCTTTTTCTTCATCTACGTATTGCTGTTTGTGTATCTTTTCATTTTTTTAAACGTTATGTGCAAAAATGAATACCTGAAAAACATGAAAAGGAATCAGCGTTGTTTTTTTTTCATGTGTACTAGATGACAGCCATTAAATAAAACTAATGGAAACCTGTTTACTTCAGGAGTTCCTATAGTTTCGAGCCAGTATAATATGTTTTGTTTATAATTTGCTTGAAACTTTGGTAAATTAATTTTCAACGGAAATTGTGATATTAATTTCGTCTTTTTAATGAACGGAAGAAAAGAATTCGATACGAACGAAAGCAGAAGAAAAGAACAAACTTAAGCTTCAGGGCATATGCGAAATAATTGTGATAAGTGATATCATTAAGAACATCGATCACAGAACAATTATATGATCCATTCATGTTTATTAGCATCCCACATGTCGCTCAAAACTATTTATCAGTATTGGACATCATTTTCGTTGAATGGCGTCAGAACGAGGCGTTTTTATTAAGGAGAAACGGTGACACTCTTCAATATCGAGTAGTAACTTGCCGTCATTAAAGTTTTTGATGTTGAGCGAAGTCACTCTGTTCTATTTGGCGCTATTATTATTCGAAATCTTCCCGATTTTGGTTGTCTGGTCATTGACCGAATCTCATCGTATAGATTGCAGCTATTCGAGCGCTAGATTGCCATCATCGAGTTTTGGTCATGTTCACCAAAACTGCACATTTGCCAGACTTGATTTTGTTATTTTGGAAATTATCGCTCATAAAGGAGCAAGAAAGTTTTTCTCCTCGCTGATTTCTCGCTCTCTTATTTGTTTCGCATCTATAAAAGGAAATCTTTTTTTTTTTTTGCAATATTTTAGAATGAATGTGACAATTTTTTTTAAAAAACATTTACAGCTCTCCTATACGATTTAGCAGCGGCTGCAGTGTTTGCTTTTTGAATCATTGAGGCGACATATTGATTTTTTCGAGAAACGTTATGCTAACAAAATTCAACCAAATGCTATCTGTCTATGCAATGGTGGTTGTTAATGGGATGGAGCCAACATTAAAGCGTTTTCTTTGCAGCATTTACAGTGACTCGTTGGAACGTAAATTATCTTATATTCTACAGTCTTACAACGCGGCTTTACTCAGCGTTGTCCAACTCACTTACTTTCTTGCACATATTACAAACTCGTTCGAGAACACGGCCATGCGTCCAAGTGCACAAAATTTGTTGCGCTATTTTTGTCTCTCAATTTCACGAGAAGAAAACAAAACGATTTTATTTCAACAAATGGTTCAATGAGCGTACGCGTACGTTCCATTCATCTTTTCATGCATACACATTGCTCATGAGCAACACTCCCTTTTCTTGCCTTCGCCCCTTTAATGTTCGTCAAGAATGGAACCACGATCCCGCAAAAGTGTGTACAATTTCTGCTGACTTTATATGGTGTGCATGCCTGAGCCAACTGGCACAGGTGGGGGGACGGGGAAGGAAGGTGGAAGGGAACGGAGAAGGAGGAGGAAGGAAGCGGGGAGGGGTAACGGAGGGGACGGAGGGAAGGGGGATGGTGACCACGCGGGATGTGTATATGAAGGCTATATTTGCCATGTTTAAACTTTTACAGTGTAATGCTGCACCAACTCAAATTCTTTCACAGCTGTTTTCTAGAGCGGCGTTAATTTGATCCTTCGGACAACGGAAGCGTCGCATTGAGCACGACTTTGCCGTTGAGGAAAGGTCGGATTACGGTCATTTGGAAACTGGCTTCTTTATAGAAAAATTTAATAAGACGGTATTATTTCGAATCGGCGCTTGAAATTTTATACCATTTGGCGTTAGCCGATTTTTACTGACACTGTGATGCAGAAGAAGCCGGAAATCGAAAGTCTGCGCATCTTTTCATCCATACTAATGAACTATATGTTTATTTTTTTAAATTCGGTCTTGCTGCTCATCTAACCACTAGAACTATCAACAGTTCTTTTCAGAAGAGTCGAACATGTTCAAAATACGGATTGTTTTGTTGGAATCTTCTTTTTTGCTACATCCATAACAAAACTGCTTGCTAGTTCATAAGCGAACATTTACTTGAATCTGCAACTTTGCCTCGAAAGCAACTATTTCAGCGAGATTTTTTTCTTCGTTTATTCACTTATTAGAAGTAAATCGTACCAAAGAGAAAACTGAGAATTATGAGATGAAAATGAGCAAAATTTGAGCTTTCAAAACATTAAGAGGACCGAAGGTGACATAAAGCTTCAAACGCAATCGGTTCACATTCTTATCGACAATCCGGCGTTTAGAAGCCAAAAAAATATCCGCACTCCGCGTCAACGATCACCTTGTGCGCATATAGAATGGTTGATTAATTTTGCGCTCAATAGCGTCATCATTTGTCATCATCAAAATAAATTAAATGTTTTTTCTAATAAAGCCGATAAAATCTACCCAATGGGAAATAGCGCAATTTTGGAATGAATTTTTCGCACAAATTAAGCAAGAAATATGTACTCACTTGAAGAGAACAATTTTCACTCAGCAGCCACTACTTTAGAATTGGAGAAAAATGACTTCGAATGTGCGAACATACAAGATAGTTTCCGAACAAAAACGAAAGAAAAAAGTCACGTTTTGATTTAAGATTTCAGCGATGCAGCTGAGCGTTAAGAGAATAACTTATCGTGAACGTGATCTGTGATAATGAGGAACCTATTGGCCTTGATCTCTGTTTACGCTATTTTGTGATCGATGAATTTTTGGCAATCGAAATTACGGCAAGCCTTGTACTCTCCGGTTCTTAGATGATCAAGTTTTTGCACTAAAAATTTTCGGTTTTTATATTTCATTTAATTTTTTTTCTATAACCGAAAAGACACCATAGTATATCAATGACATCGACGAACAGCACAAACAGAGTCGACCAAAATTTTCCGTTCTTCAAATTGAGGAAGGCTTCTATTCGATGTGATCTGCTTTAACTCAAAACGAGCATGGTTGCCGAAACGTTAAACTAAACGTTCTAGTCGAGCGCAGTTGTGCTTTTCATGAATATCACCGTCATATTTAGGGTTGCTGCTGTGAAGTTTGTCAAAATTTGTCTTAAACAGAAAGGATTCTTTCGAAAATCCAAGCTATCGTATCGTTAATTGGTTTTTTTTTTTTTTTTTCAAGAAACCTGTCGAAATGAACCTAAATTGATGAACGCGGATCAGATGGGCTCGCAAGCAAATTTCATTCGAGATTTTCATTGTAAGTTTCCCTGTTAGACAGGAGCGTAATGAAACGGAATGCATGGGGAGTGACTGGGTGGGGGAGATTAGGCGCGGAGGTAGCAGCTGGCGGTTCTCCTGGCCAACATAATGCTTGGAACAGCCTTAATGCCGCCTTGTAAATTTTGCTAAAGAATATTCTGGGTTGAACGGAGTTGTTAGGAGGGATGTTGAATTAAGCCGGGAGAGTTATTATGATCATTTAAGTTAGGGATTAGATGGGGGTACGGAAATCAATGAGAGGAGAGTGTTGAAATTGTTCGCTTTTTGTGATAGCTGCAATGAATGCGCTAGAGAGTAGAAAGGTGGATTAACATTAACCGTCGTTATAACTGTAGACTAGAAAAATCATGCTCTGCTTCCGCTTAATTTTTTCAGCATTGTAAATGAGGCATACGAGTGCCCGTTATGCAGCAATTAGTTCTTTAGCCGGAAAACGAAAGAGGCATTTTTATTTTAATTTACTACCGTTTACGTTGTTCGATTTTATCGATGATCATGGCTTGTGATTTGCGCCAAAGAACGTTGCACTCTAAGATATGACTTTACGGCCAGCTGATATGTGGTTGAAATTCTGAACAATCAGCCTCGATGAGCGCCAGCCGATCGATTTCCATCTGCGGACGGGAACTCCAGTTGATCTGTAAAATCTCTCCGGCCTGCGATCTCTTTATCTATGGACCGCTAATGAATACAAAAAAGTCGTAAAATATGCAACAAAATTTTTAGCCCGTATGCTCGCCATAATTTTTTTTTCGGATTATTCCGCTTATCTCAATTTTAAATGCTCGACTCGTTTCGATTTATTTCAGAATCTTCTGATTTGCTTTGTTCGGTTCGCCACAGAATCTCTCTGAATCATCTCGCGAGTCGTGAACTGTTTATTCCATGGATGCATCTGAACATTCTGATGTACAAATCTCTTCACATGACAAGATTTATTGGGAAAGTATAAAAAATCATTTTCGCCAACGGATATGAGTGGAGTCCATTGGCCGCTCTTCATCAGTTGCATAAAATTTTGACCTTTTTTAACCCACATAATTTTTGTGATATGGGTTGCACTGAAATGTTGAAGCTAGATTCATTTACTTCTACCAAACATTGATTCTTTGCCAGGGTGCAGTCTGGTCTATTATTGAAAACAGTGACTGAAAACGTTGGGCACAGTGTCGGATTATCGAACCGTATAGCAGTATTGTACCACAATGGCATGAAGTAATGGAAGCTATCTGAATAATAGGAGCGGACGGAAAGGATCCATTCGTCCACATAGTCAACATTCCTTTGGTAGTGCTAAAACTAGTGTGCTTTGCGAATGAAGATGCTCGAGCTTTTTGGGATGCGCAGTCAAAGAGCAAAATACAAATTTAGTGAATACCACTCTCAATATGATCATCAAAGTGCTTAGATTTCACGTATACCCGTTGAAGGTGTACTCCAAATATACGTGAAGAATGCGTTGATTATGACTGCGGCGAAAGCGCGTTAAAATAAAATATGGCAGAAGTAAAACCGAAATACTTCTTAAGAAACCCAGTCTTGCTTGAATACACGCTTCTGCCAGTTCCTCTTAGCCACGCCGCATGCCGCAAACGTGGCTGACAACAGCTACATCCATCCACCTTTCCCACTCACGTGAACGCCGGACAATCCGCCGCATGTGGCCGGACCTTATACCATCTACGGTACACTTGTCTGTCCCAGAGAGATATGCCTGATTTGTACCGCAGCAATCAGCCGTGCTGTACCGACTCCAAGGTCGCAGGTCGACCCCTGTTGGGTTCATGGCCTCGCCGCATGTACGATTTACTTAGGCTTCTACTATTCTAGTCACTAGCCACGTGCTCCTTTGCGAAGCGTGATGAGCCTTTTGCTGTTTGCCTGTGCAGGGAAAATAATGACATTATTACAAACTCCACCGAATATGCTGTCAATGAAGAAAGAGTAACAAAACTGTCCTACCGTTAAATAGCTATCGTATGTCTGCTAGGAGCAGTTCGAATTTCCAGGCAATGCGAAAGTTCGGTCTGTTTACGAGTTTGGATCAGTGACGGTTTGGGGTCCCTCGCATGCGAAGGATCAGTGGTTGTTTGGTGTCCCTCTCATGCGAAGGATCAGTGGTTGTTTGGTGTCCCTCTCATGCGAAGGATCAGTGGTTGTTTGGTGTCCCTCTCATGCGAAGGATCAGTGGTTGTTTGGGGTCCTTCGCATGCGAAGGATCAGCGGTTGCTTAGTGAACCGTTGAATGCGACGCCTCCGTTATTTTACTTATACAATTTTTCTTGATCGGACGGGAAAGGTTCCTCATATTTCCGGATCATTCGAACGATAGGGGAGAAGGAGGTGAAAAACACAGACCTTACATATATCGAAAAGTTCATCAAAAAACAAATATGATTGAGCAGCCTTCCTCAAAACTGAGATCCCCTTGAAGCATTCGATCTGAGAACTTTCAAATGCTAAGACTAGTGAGGATCATGTGTGTCTGATCGTACCGCGTAGCACAATATGCGCCTTTCTCTGCTTTTCAACTTTCTGTTTGTTGCAGTAGGCTAAACTGTAAGATAAAAGTTCATACTTTGTGAACTAATCAAAAATTAGCCTAAAATCAGATGCCATAAGAGGCGCATGCAATATTCGCTAATAATAGTAATGCAGGTGCTTGCTGCGAGGTGCATTATTTATATGGTTCATTCGCTTCACGCATTTCATTTTGTGCTTTTTGGTTGAGTGCTTTTCATCCATCCCCTGTTGCTTTACGTGAATATATTTATATGTAAATGTGCGCTTGCGCACATGTATGCTTATTAATTCCGTCTATGTACTACAGATTTTCATTGCAATATGCGCTTTTTTTCTGTTATTGTTTTTTACTGATTTTTCACTTTCGAATTTTTATTTATTTTGTTGGTCTACTCTTGTCTATTTTAATTTTCTATTGATTGGACACAGTCTATTTTCTATTGTTTTTCCGGTCAAGTCGATTCAGTTTAGTTTAACCAAAATCAGTATAGGGGTCTATGTAATAGTTGTCCCGATGTGACCTCTTTTTTTTTTTAATTTAAAAAAAATAGCAGAAAAAATCGTTATTTTACTACCTATGTGATTTTTTTAAAAGCTGTTTCACCGACCATTTATGTTTACTTTAATCCTTTGCACACATATTTCTACGTTATACGTTGCATTTCGTGCGTAAGCGCCTAACCGGAGACGTAAAGCCGCAATGTGCCAAACATAACGAACACGTGAAGTGCAACATCGTTTGCCGTCTATGTGCTGGTTGTTCGCGCTTAATGCGAGCAAATGTTCACAACATGGATGGCTGCTAATCCCAAATTTAGAACGTCACATATCCACCATCAATAATTATCGTTGATGTCATCGAGGCGCGCTGTTCGTTCGTTAGCGATATGGGACCTCAACGAGGCACATAGCATTCCATCGCCCTAAATCGACGACAATGAAATATTCAAAAATTCCAACGCTTTCAGCACTACAATCTGATAGTATGTAAATTTCTGCTGTATTCAAATGCGAGGAGGGATGACGTTATATTGAGAGCGTGTATCATAAGTAGCCGAAATATGTTTGAAAGTTTAATTTTTCGGCGGTACCAAAAACGAAGGCGGCTGTTTTTTGGTTCCTAGGCTTATTTCAGTGTGTTTACTTCTGTTGCAAAAATGAAGTGAAAGGTGGTCCAAGTGAAGTAAACTAGTACGCCTTGTTGCGTGTTTCTGTTAAAACTACTTCTCATTTAACAGATCTTTTTTTTTGAAGATTGGTAAAATCTTAACTCAGTTTAACTTACTCCGCCTATTTATAATACGTCCACTGTTGTTTTTTTGGACATAGTGAAGAGGGAAATGTAGTAGTATCTAGATATTATTAGAGAGATCTTAGTTTATTTGCGTAAAGGTAACAAATTATTTCATTTCATTGCGAAAATATAGCTATTATCTTATCACTAATAAA
Source organism: Toxocara canis (assembly GCA_000803305.1). Lineage (NCBI taxonomy): Eukaryota > Metazoa > Nematoda > Chromadorea > Rhabditida > Toxocaridae > Toxocara > Toxocara canis. The sequence continues at coordinate 1,045,557 of JPKZ01022848.1, forward strand.
CTAGTTAAAGTTATATTTTTGCGTTAGTGAGACGCTTACATTAAATGATCTTCGTGTTCGCTTATCTTTTTCCTATTGTGCATTTTGTTGTTATTTCTTTCTTTTGTACTTTTCATTGTTACTTCTTTGCCAGGTTAATTTGTGCGCTAGTAATTATGCGTTCAACTATGGATATTAGAGAACGCCAACGCTTCGAATGGGTTTGTTTTTTTTTTTTTTTAAATTGAAAAGCTTCTATTAGCTATCCTGTTGCAGTTTTGAGTCCATGTATATATTTTATGCAAATTTTATGCTCTATAATAAATGTGCAGTTGTAAACAAAACATGTCGATCGTATCAACAAGTCTCATCGATGTTTACGATGACGTTTAAGAATAAATCGTTTTTTTTTTTCTTTTTTGACATCTTCGAAATAAAGCGAAAGAATATTTGATTCATTTTCTGATCTGATACTGATCGCATTTCTAATGCGCTAGTAGTTTTGTGTTTTGATCACTGCATCCGTCTTTACGTTGCCATTTCCGTTCGGTTTTTGAGCATTCGAATCCGTACAAATCTTCTGCGAGAAAATATGTGTTTAGAATTTCATCGAAAAGTAAATAAGGTTTCATGACCCTTACTGAAATGTGCACATACAAAACACTGCGAAATGAGGTGCAATTTTTTTTTAAAACTATTTTGTCATAAAACGTCCGCGTGTTCATTACATGCGAGAAAAGCAAAAAAACCAAATGTCTACAAAAAAAAAAACAATTAATTAACTCAAATGCGTCCGTTGTTAACAACTCAAGAACTTAATAACTCAATAACTCAAAAAAACTAATGCAAGAAAAACAACAAAATGCGGAGTGAAACTGCAGCATGGGAAAAATATGTGGGAAACATTTACAACAAGAAGAAAAAATCAAATGCGATCAAAAACATAGGCTTATTGGTGCAATTAGCTAGGATTTCAGTACGTGAAACAAAGCATGTTATAAATTGTTTTATGACTCGAGAAGCATGTCAACAAGCAGAAGACAGCTCACACACAGTTCCGTCGTGCAGTTGATTTACGCGATCGCATGACAGTAGCTAGAGCACTTTCTTGTTGTTTTTTTTTCTTTTTGATGTTGACGACTGCTCATATCATTCCCCATGCGCATAACGCATGCGAATAGATTTTTTTTTTTGGTTCATCTAGCTGTATTCACAGTTTAGATGGAGGGCAATAAACGGGGTGGAGCAAAATTTCAAGGCCAGTGATCAATAATGTGAACTAAATAATGTGTGATTCCCGACGTTAATTCCTTCCATTGCGGGCAGGGAAATCTTGGACTATTAATTCCCCTACGTCCATCTGTTTGCTTGCGCGTACGCGTTCCTTTGGTTTTCGTTTTCGGTTCATCTCGAAAAATTAATGCTTCCGGGGTTTATCCAGTGTTACAGATGTGCTGTTCCAAAAATATTTTCGTACGATCAACCTAAAATCATTCGCTACTTTGTGGCCATCGCATAAAAGTAAATGTTTTTCGGAATATTTGCACTGTCAGTCGGTTACGTAATGAAGGGTTGAACGCGTTATTAGCCTCTTGCGTTCTGGTACACCTGAATATAGAACTTCTCTCTCTCTCCCCCCCCCCNAACAAAGGTAGCCGGCGGAAAGCAAAATTTCTCAGATGGAAGGGGGATGAAGAGCTCCTGATGGCTCCAAGATTCAAAACAAATTGGGTTGGATGAAAGAACAGTTTTAAACAGCTGTCGGTTTGTTGTACAAAGCCCTTGAGACGTTGTTGATGTGAGTGCAGACACACGCACACACACATACATGTTCACACGCACAACCGTTCAATGGAGGTGTGGTACAGTGCGAAATGAATCGATGGGACACCGAAGACGTGGCACTGCGATGTAATGCAACGAACGCAACAATCGCAACGACGCGTTTGCTGCCACATAACGCGCGCGCCACCTCACAATGTCAACCAACCAACTAACTGCCTAAAATTGATTTTATCGGGAAGTGTTTGTCGACCGGTTGGGGTTGATCGCTGATTTTGCCAAATTATCCTCATTCATCGTTTCCAGTCGACTGTCTCGACCCATCCAGAAATCGTTGATTTTAATGGCTTTACCGTTGAATCACATAGTGTAAAACATTTTTAATGATATTTTTACCTTTTGTGTTGGCACTCTTTCGACCCCAAAATCGAACAGCGGGGTTTTTTTCTGAACTTACCATTTCGCTCTTAACTGGTAAAAGCTCTGCTTGCAAACGCCTTTGACGAGGTAGATAAATGGAGGCAACAAAAGTGAACGACGAACTTTTCATAGACCATGGGATGTTGAGGATTTTTTAGTGGAGGCGAAAACGAAGGACAAATTGTCTCCCCTCCGTAAAGGCAGCTCCTTGTTTAGTACAGAATTTGAGTAATATTATTTTGTCAACAAGATATACTTGTATAAATTCATCTTTTTGCCTATGCCATACGTAAAACTGTAATAGCTGAGTTATGCAAATAGGTAATTTGATTTAATTTTAAAATAAGATTTTTATTATTTAAAGATCAATAATTAATTTAAACTGTATGGTTTAGTGAGGTTGAAAATTCTTTCACAACTGCATTGAATTGTTATCGAATACAACTCAAAAACGATTCCCCTTGATTTGTTCTTTCATTGATATTTGCCAAACTCGAACTATGAGTATTTAAAATGAAAATCCGTAAACTTATATCCGCCGTAATTTACTTTCTGTTGAAATTTTTAATTGGATGATTTCTTTTCGTTTTTTTTCTTTAGCTTCGCCTTCAACTTCTTCATCATCGAGAAAAAAACGAGTTGTAAGTGGATTTTAAGCGTATGTATTGACGACTGCACTTCAGCGCATCTTGCAAGTGCTACACGTGTCATCCGAAGATGAATTGATGCCCTTGTTGCACGCTTCGCACTTATTAACGGTGTTGCTGAGCGGAACTTTTTTTGAACTTTTCCGACTTCAATAAGTTTATCGCTTTGAAGCATGTGTATATATATGTATATGTTATATAT
>JPKZ01022848.1:1073111-1090021 GCA_000803305.1 Toxocara canis
GACATTCAAATGAGGCTTACATCATGCTCTCCCAGGCGATTTGAACATAGTTCTGTGGGACAATTGAGGCGAAACGAAGAGCAAAGAAAGGGTGGGAGGTAGGGAATCTGTTAAGATGTTTGAATATAACAGATGTGAATCTAACATAAAAATTACTGTTTCGCAAAATAGCAAAGGAGCGTAGGGGTCGAGAAAAGTTGAATAATTTTAGTAAAGGTGAAAACAACATCTTCATTTCTTGGACGAAGCTTGGTTTATCGCAGTCTTATATGCGTGTATCATCACCGCCTCCGCTTGTCTCGGAAGCGAGGGCGGGGTGAATGGACGGTAAGTCGCAAACGATTTGGAAATAAGATCACGAATGCCTTCGAAGGAAAAAAAAAAACATGATAAAAAAGAGAAACATTTGAGTATAAACAAGAAGCAGAGTCGCAGCCTGAATCGGTTGGGAGGTTACAGTCGTAATGAAGTTGGAGCTCTTCCAAGGTCAGAGAATGTAAAGCGCAGAATGCGGGCCAGACGATGTTCAAGCTGGATAATTTATTGAAGCGCGCAGAGGCGTTCTACCGTAACGGCATCTCTCAGCCAAACCATACTACAGATGAAAAATGGGGCAGTTTGGCAGTTGAAATGAAATGGTTGACTTGTTTTCAGTAAGCTGGATTTAAATGGAACGGTGCCGTCTCCGGCTAGTCCCGGTTCTGGCAAAAGCTCATCGGTCTCGGGGGATAGCGGCGTTTTGGACGACAGACCGCTGGCAGAAAGAAAGTCAGGTGATGCTGTTCAGCATGCACAGGTGAGTCAGTCGCCATATAAAACCCCTATTCGTTCTTTGTAGGCACCGTATTTCCTTGAATAAAAGGTCATGTGTTCTCTTCCTTCGTCTTCTTGAAGTTGAAAAAACATGACCATCTTCATGGTTTGCGAGTGAAATGAAAGATCACTGTCTTCTGCTCAAGAAGTTGTTGCGGTTTGGCACATCTGCAATAGGGTTGTGCTTCTTGGTTTATTGGGCAATTCTGTTTGTCGTCACTGCAGGCAAGACGGAACGATCGAGATTTCATATGAGACCAGTGCACTGTTATGATGCCAGCTGCAGATGTGCTTACTTCAGTGCACCCCTCCCTCCGCTCTTCTTTACCCTTCCTTTTCCAATTAAGGACTTTGGTCAGTGGAGCTCGGTTTCGGATCGAGGTCACAATATCTCCGAAACGTTCAGAAAGTAACGTGGAAAGATAGGAAAAAGAAGAGAGAAAAAATCATACATGTTGGCGTGGCGATGCTCAATGTTTTTTCTATGTTACCCACAACAGAAACAACGACAGTGCAATGGGGACCATATTTATGCGCACTATAAAGCATGTGTCAGGCTTTTCGCCATTAAAACGGCACTATCAGGCGATCGGTTCTATGATTTCGAAGGTTTCAAGAAATGGAGGGGTCACAGAAAGGGGGCGGAGGTGTTGTATGTGGAAGGGGGGGAGGAGGCAGAACAATTGGCCGAAAGGAATTGGATATGAGGACAATAGTGAAATGAAAACGAGTAAAAGCGATTAAAGAGCGAAAAACGGCAACGCTATAAGGGAAATCTAAGCATTTCTATGCGAATGTACGTGAATGCATATGGTTGGGATCGATTACGCTTCTTTTAGATGTTAAGGCATTCCACTGCATTGATCCTTGCGACATGGGCCATTTGTGTGTGCGCCGTTGTTGGACTTATGGCATCGTCGTTTGATGTCGTGGTGATCTTCGGAATATGTTAGCGTAATATGACGAAACGAAAGATCGAAGACTCGATACAGTTGCATCTGAAAATTATCGAGAGCACCGCAAAGCAATCATTGCCAGCATGTACACAAAATTTATATGAGTTGAAATTAAATGAAATATAAGATTAGAAATATGTGATTAAAATGGGAGTGGATTAAGGGAGTTGTGACGATAAGATCAGTGGAAAAGAGGAAGAATGGTAGTTGTTTCTTCAACACAGCAATTTCAATGCCCCTTCATGTCTGCCCTCATGCTGATTGAGGAGGAGGAGGCGTAAGATAAAGGAAGCCTTGAAAAAACGCTTCCTTTATCTTACGCTTTATAATCTTTCTGTGGATTGCAGTCACGTCAGTCTCGTCTATGTTTTTAGAACATACGGGCAGCTAACTCATGGAGTTGATTTGACAGCGTTATAGCGGGTGTCCGAGAGATGCTCTTTGAAGCGCACTTCCAGAGTTCGTCCAGTTTCACTAATATAGAAGGATGGGAGGATTGCAACAACATTGGCCTCTACGCCATGTTTAGATTGTATCGTTTGAGCGCACTTTGGAAAACTATCAGTTATGAGTGGCACACGCAACAAAGGTAAACCCTCTTCGGTAGAGCAGGCTCAGTTCCTTCACCATAACAATTACTTCTGATGGTGCGAGCGGCTTCTGCCACCGATGACCCCATGTGATCAGTCGTAGAGACATTAAACACTATCTTCGGCGTGTTACTGATCACTTGCATTTTCATCGCCACGAGATGAGCAGAACTGTTATTAGATCCGGCTTTGTGGGCTTTCTATATCTCAGCAAATTTTCACGATCCTTTGATTCAAAAGTAGCTGAAGATTTGGAAACACAAGCCAGCCGTGTTCATCAGGCTGCTTGTGAGTTAACCGGATTGTGGTTATAGCACGGTTTCGAACGTCCTAACAGCACAAAGAAGCGTTATAGATCCCAGCAATATGCACTGGCATACATATCGCTTAGATTTCGGTTATCGCCGTGTGGTCATTCTTTCGCTCTCTCTTGGCTTTTATTTTTGCTCATTTCACTGCCGGTTTTCATATCCCATTCCACTCATTCAGTTGTTATGTTTTTCCTGCCTTCCACACATCCCACCCGTTTATAACCACTCCGTCCCACATTTGAAACGGTCGTAGAACCGATCGTCATGTTGGATGTTCAATTACTCTGCCTCTGATACCATCACTTCAACGGCGAAACGTTCAACACTTGTTTTATTACTGCGCATAAACAAACGTACGTAGCACAGAAAAAATGGGGTCACGAACGGATGCTGTTGAAGGTTCGAGTCGCAACCATATGTACGACTTGTGGTGGAAACGAGGTGGTAGACGTATCTCTGATATCGCCGACAGGGGCTTTCGGTAATGGGGCGGGTAGTCGAATATTAAATTTCCACGAACCACGCTTTGACTAATTAGCGAATGAAGCATGTGTTTTCATGGCCGTTATTGAGAAATTGGGGTGCGACGTTGTGCTAAGATCAGACCGTTTTGGCTGTTATGGATCTGAAGGTGATTTTGGATAGAGAACTGTCCCGAATGACTGATGTTATCGAGGGAGATTGGGTGAGGGGAACGAGGATATAGAAAAAGGAAACGAATTCCATAGAACTGCATGATTTCATCTTCACATATGGCTCAAGGCCGTAGTAAATGCCGAAAATTTGTAACGAAGGAATAATACAATTTGCTCATACACTACTCCAACGACAGGAATAGTATATGAGCACACTGTATTCTTTCTTCGTTCTAAATTTTCGGCATATCGACCACGAATGCTGGATGGATTTTGGTTTATAAAATTGGACTGTGAGTGCCGAAAAGGCCGCCCTCCCAACCGAAAAGCTACAAGAATAGGTGATTATGTGATAGAAATTTCGGAGAGAAGAGAGGGTCATTTCATTCTCATATTAGAGCCTCCTCTTTCTTGACAGAGAGCTGTTCTCCCTCGTTACTGCTTACGATTCCCGCGCTCCCTCTCTATTTCCGGCCATCCGCGAAGCCAATTTCTTATAGCGAAATGCGGAGGTATCCTGGAATGTTTTTTGAAAGGAGGGACGGTTCGTGCAACCGTAAAGTTGACACGAGCTACAAGTATTTTGAAACGATTCCCGCGCTCCCTCTCTATTTCCGGCCATCCGCGAAGCCAATTTCTTATAGCGAAATGCGGAGGTATCCTGGAATGTTTTTTGAAAGGAGGGACGGTTCGTGCAACCGTAAAGTTGACACGAGCTACAAGTATTTTGAAACGATTCCCGCGCTCCCTCTCTATTTCCGGCCATCCGCGAAGCCAATTTCTTATAGCGAAATGCGGAGGTATCCTGGAATGTTTTTTGAAAGGAGGGACGGTTCGTGCAACCGTAAAGTTGACACGAGCTACAAGTATTTTGAAACGATTCCCGCGCTCCCTCTCTATTTCCGGCCATCCGCGAAGCCAATTTCTTATAGCGAAATGCGGAGGTATCCTGGAATGTTTTTTGAAAGGAGGGACGGTTCGTGCAACCGTAAAGTTGACACGAGCTACAAGTATTTTGAAACGATTCCCGCGCTCCCTCTCTATTTCCGGCCATCCGCGAAGCCAATTTCTTATAGCGAAATGCGGAGGTATCCTGGAATGTTTTTTGAAAGGAGGGACGGTTCGTGCAACCGTAAAGTTGACACGAGCTACAAGTATTTTGAAGCATACCTGGGGGTGGAACACCTTAGAAGCAGTCACTTCTCCCCTTCCTATCTCCCTACCCCCTCGGCCTCTCCGTGCCTGCATCATACTTTTGTCTTTCGTCTATCCCTAGCCCAAAATACGATTAACATGATTTGATCGTGGATAGGCGTACTTTTTGTGGTATAACGTGCAGATGCCAAGACGTGGAGGACAGCAGCAGTTGTTGGCCAGTTGGCACCGTAGGTAAGTGGCTAAAGATCCGCCATATTTGATAACAGTCGGTGACTACACAAAGTAATCGACGTCGTTGGGTACGGCTCGGTTAACTGTGTTTCATTCGTTGACGTCATCGTGCACGTGCTATTAGTTGCGTTAAGAGGCGATAGAGTCGCACTGATTCGATTTCAGGAAAAAACAAATGGCGTAGAGAGCAAACAGCCTCACTCGGGAGTTAGCGCCGTCCTGCAGCAGCTCGAACAGCTAATTATCTCGGACGACTGGATCTCAAAAGATGCGCACAACGAAAAGTACTCCCTCACCACTATTGCAGCTCATGGGGCCAAGAGTAGGTGGGGCAGCCAATAATTTAGAACATTTAATTTTAACCCGTAACTTGTTAAACCTACTCTCTACTAGTTCGAGAAAATCTTTCCGAAAAATTTCATTCACTGCTCATCCTGCTCACTTTGCATGTTTTCAGTTTGTTTAAATTCTTTTCCCCTCCTTTCCTTCTCCTTTCTATTCGTAACAACGTTTCACAAACTTAAAAGTTATGGCATTTCCATCCATGAAATGATTCCGAGGTTGATATTTGCTAAGGAATATACAATTTGAGTTTAATATTGAAAGACTATACGCGAATCACTCGTGTGGTCCTCCAAGCACGTATATCTGTTCACTGTTATTTCAGCATTGCGAAAAACGATCTTAGAAGTGTTTTGCCAATTATTTACCTAATTGTTCCTAAGCGATCTTTTATCGATTGATATTCGCGCATTTCGTCCGCATTTTTCTTCATTATTTAATTTTGTTGTTTCAATCACTCTTTAAAAGTATTCCTATTTCTCTTGGAAAATCGGCAGTTAGTTTTTGCGATTATTCCAAAAGGTGTGATCCAATACGGTTTTTGAAGGAAAACTTATTGTTGTTGACCTTCTGCAGATTAAGAAATTTTAAATTGTGTTTTGCTGTTTTCATTATAAAGAAATGGCCTAAATTAAACGTAAAAAAGATCAACTGAAATGAAGAGTTGAATTTTAGATCGCATTCGGAGGGTCCACGTTTGTCAGAGCTTGGTCGTACGCTGGTCACGTCGTCGTCACTGAAGGCCTATATTGACCTTTTAGGAGCGCAGCATCGTCAGAGTATTGCTGCTTGGCTGTATGGGAATACGTCACAGACACTGTCGAACCTGTTCCGCTTTCCCAGTGGTAATTTGCATTGCTCAGATGCCGATTCTCCTTTGACCAACTCTCCTAAGAGTGGAATTGGTAAGATATTTTACTAAATTCAATGATGTGACGGCAATTAGGAGCGATGCTAAACGATTTGTTTAAACGCTTGGTTTTTGCGTTGTCGCAGTGCTAGTAAGCTTAAATTTATGCAACTGGAAGCGCATATATTCTTCGTGTTCATGGTAGGAGAAAAAAAAAATGCATGCGGCTAATTTTTCACTTTCTTATCACATCTTTTAACTCCAACGGGTTACCATTTCGTTGCGACATGAAATTTAGAAACGACTCTTGACTGAGTATTGATTGTACTATTATGGTTGTAATTTCTACTCTACGTTGTTATGCTTGAGACTGCCCACGATTTGAACTATTAGAACGCGCATGATGTCCGTTGTGCTTAGGAAAAGGGTGGATATGTTCGACGCGTGAATATACATTTCGTCGAGATAGAAACTCGTCTAGCGTTACTGCCGAAGATATCTTAGTGTAGGGACAAAGCCGCCTAAGGCGTAAATGTGTACTTAACATGGTGTTCAAAAAAAAAATATGTCATAGCTGCAGCGAAAAATGAAAATTCTGGCCTAAGAGAGTAACATGCATCACAGGGTTTTTCGCCGTCCAGCAGAACTTCAATCAATTTGACAAACTAACGAAACGAGACTTCTGTGATGCTTCTATCAAAAATCATCTGAAATAAGATTATCTTCATGGTGACACTGGAGGAAAGTACCCATTTGTCGGTGATGCGGGTTGCATTCGTCAAAGAGCATTTCTGCTCGGCTGGTGTCGGCTATCTCGAAATGATCTTTGGCAACGCAAACATGGTCACTTGTATTTGCTAGGATCGTTGCCGATGCGTTATCGCTAAAAATGCCAAAATTTCCTTCCTTTCCGCATAGATTTGACAGCCAAAGGAAACAACTGCTCCGCATTATAAAGTGATCATTCAGTTATGATGGAGCTGAGCCGTTTTATCGTTCGATGAATACTCTTGGTCAATACGTTTGGGTGGTGCCTGCATCTGTTTAGAAATATGGAAGTCTAAATCGCAGAATTTTGTCTGATTACTGAGTTTTTCAGCAGATTCAATTTACAGATTCCACAGAGCGAAATGCTGACTCTGAATTTGTAAAGAAAAATAAGTGAAGTTGACTTTACGAGCATCACTGAACTCGAACGCAGTCGAGATAAGAATGCGTTAAAGCATGTAAATGTATGTTTGGTAAGCGAAAGCTCCAAAAACAAGAATAAAATAAGGGCAATTAACGAGGACCGAAGAACGAATATAGGGCAAGGTAAAAGTATTTTCGTTGCCCCCATTGCTGATGGTTCATGCTTACAATATTGTGGTAGTTTTCATGGAAGTTCCCTTGAAATACTGTTGCCATAGCAGCGCGTCGAAGTTGTTCTCGATTGGACTGATGAGCTTTTGAAGATATGGAACTACAGCGAACGAATGCAAACTCGATTCGAAGCGTCTTTTTTTTTCTAGAGCCGACGAACAAAAATGTTTTCAACTGCAGTAATTCCAACTCGATCGCTTTAGGAAGAATTCAGGACCAAGCTTTCAAACAAATCAGCGAGGGTAGTTTCCGTAATTAAGTGACCGCCATTGTTCTTTAGCGACCATCACTTGCGCGCTTCAATTTTCGGAAATTTTTTTCTTATTTTCGAAACTCACTTTTTTTTTCTCTCCTCACGCGCCATCTCGATTTTGAAAAAGAGAGTAATGAAAGACTGGAATGGAGGTGGCCTGGATATTATAGTGGAATTGGCCAAGTAATTGATACCGACCTGAAAGACAACGTGACATTATGACCAGCACAGCAAAATTTTAAGTGGTTACGTGGTCAAAGCAATACATGAGGTGGCTTCGGAGTGTACCGGTTACTTGAATATTTTCTTGATTGAGGACGAGGATCGACATTAATCAAAATATCATTTTACTTATGGGTATAGGCGAAGAGTAAATAACTCGAATAAAAAAAACTTCAAACTGACTTTCCCGTCCTTTGATCGATTGAAAAAATCCTAGCAAGCGGTCTTTGGTCCAGCATATGGTTCAGCATATAAGGTATTATAGAACAAAAGAGAATGAGCGTAAAATAAGTTGACGTTTTTTTAACACCAACATCGAAATTTATCTATACATTTTCTGCGGAAATTGTCATCATCTGTTAAATACCACTGAATAATGTGACAAAATGTAACAAAATATATTTATAGGCCGAACTATGTTCGTTTCGCAGTCGGTGTCACTTTGCAGGTCAGGGATTAGTTTTAATTTCCTTCCTCAATCGTTTGCATAGGATCTGCTATGAATTACTATGTAGTATAAATGCGATTTGCAGGTTACGCAGTTCGTCTTGCCCTTCGTGATAGGTATGGCCCTGAGCGATTAGCGCACGGTTGGAAAGCATTTGTCGAAATGGTTTGTGTTTATTTACTGAGTTGCTAGTTTCACCTGATGTTTACATTTGACTTCTGAATCATTGAATTTGGGGAAAAAACATTAATTGAAAAGCATCTGAAAACTTCGCCATATCGTTTCAATTATCAGCGTTGGTTTCTCAGTCGTATTCTACGTTTTGAACAGAAGTCTTTTCAGAATTTGTATTTTAATGAGTTAACCATGCCTTTTATTGCATTTCATGGGTAAATAGCTTATTATGGTGTCTCTATCGGTTTCTAAAGTTTTCTGAAAGTTTACTTTCATAGCCGTTGATTGGTTGCTGTTAAAATGGTCATGGAGAAGGGCGAGAGGTTGAGGCAGAAGGTCAAAAGATGTTGTGCCATCCATCCTATTCATTGGTGCAATTTTTTAACGAGGGCCCATTTTCTGATTTTTCACATGAGCAGAACAAATATTAGAGCGATATTCAGACTCTGCGAAGCCCTATACGGTGAAGCTATCGGTTAGGACGGTGATGCTAAAACATTATTTTAAGTAGCTGAGGAAAGTGGATGTTCATTTTCAGGGTGCACCGGTTGTATACGTCTCACCGGCTGTTCATCTTGATTTGAGCACCTATTTGGCCACCGAATTTTCTATTTCCGATGTTGTTCAGCTGCCCAAATTAGAGGGAGATCTGTCTGATGTGGAAGGGCGAATTGTAGGTCATTGTCGATTCGTTCAAGTTTTTTTCCTTTAAAATATCAGAAGCAAATTTATGTTTTTAATTTAAATTTTATATGTTAATTCGGCTTCACATAGGATCAGGTATGTTACAAAAAAAAGATTGTCGATTTGGCGAGCGTTAATGATTTCTCAGTGCTTTCTAAAATTTAACACGCGAATTTCGGCTGCAAGAAAAAGCTGTCTTAGTGCAAGCCGAATTCACGTGGTAGATATTTAACGCCACATGAAATCATCGTTGCTTGTACAGTTTCATTTGGCACGTCTCATGCAATTGGGTTGCTTCCCATTCGGAATGTTCTTTTTCAAGTTTTGTTTGTTTCGTTTTTTTTTTGTGGGGTGCGATTTTTGCACTTTCATTATATGTGCCCTCAACTATTTCTTTGCTAGCAGTCATCAGATTAGGGGTGCGCTTTTCGCTTGGAACAATGGAATAATAAAGTCATTCACTGCAGGACCTGGTAGCGTTCGAGAAGCAGCTGGATGCAGATATTTCGGCAGGAAAGCTGCCACTTTTGGTTGTTGGCGTTGTCGGTTCTCCAATTCTTGGTCAAAATGATATGATCAGCCGTCTGCTAGAGCTTAAGAAATCGAAATGTGGTTTTTGGGTACACATTGTAGGCCAGGTATGCATTGACAGTATTGTTTCACTATTTCGTCTGTTGCTGGGAAGTGATTGTTGGCCACTTGATCTTAATTTGCCATCTTTTAATTCCGGTCGGGCTATTCTGCTCGACGTCTGCCTGCCTGTGGGAGCTGAGGTTGACTGCAAAGAGTCCTCTGTGAGTGCGGGCCCTTTTCAATTACATTTCATTCAAAATACTCGGGAAATGGTGGAAACTGTGTATTTTTGAAAACCACGATTTATGTCGATTATTCGCTGCATCATTGTATAATGTGGTTTGAGACTTTGATATAACGTGATTGCTGATGGGGCGTTGGCGTAAAGGGCAGTTTTTCTTTGCAAAATGCAGTACCATTTCAACAAGCGCACAAGCTTGGTGCTCGTCACATTAACCATATAAAAGGTCGCAGAAACGTCTGTGGGCGCCTCCGTCTCTCCCTTCCTCCGAAGCTGCCATAGAGGAAGGGATTCCATATATCTCTTGTGGCAGCCAAACACTAACCTGCAATGGCTACCTACAAGGAGGAATATGCTCTAGTATAGTCTGATTGTGTAGCAAAAAATCTAGTAAATGCTCCTCGTCAAAAGGCATTTGCTCGATCCCTGGTTAGCTCCCTGGTTTCGATACCGAGGTCCTTCTGATCGAAGATAACCTCGCGTAAGTCGTTTTTTTTTTCTTTTTTTTAAACATCATATCCCAAAGTCGTTCTGCATCGCTCGCTGGTGAAGTGCTCTTTCCTGCCCGATAATCGCTCTATGCCTTTCGGTTTTACGCATGTTTAATGTGAGTAGTGCAGTTGCGGAGATCATTGAACAAATGTCGGCCAGTTTCAGGCAATTGCTGCATTAGCGTTGAAAGAGCCGAATAAAATGCTTGTGGATGTTCTGTCACAAGTGGACAGTTTCACTTTTCCGCTTGCGATGTGGCTAGGCATTCCAGCAGCTCCAGTTGTTGTAAGGCTCTTCAATTTTTAAAATGAGTGTTTTTTTTTGCGTGAATAAAGTGAGCGTGCCAAAACGGTATTTGCGGAATTGCTTAAAATAATCGCATTTGATCTTGCGTAATCTTTTTCTCCCAAACAAGTTGCCAGACTTCTTTTACGTACTCGAGAACAAGCCATATATAAGTTTCGAAAGCGACATATTTATTGTTTATACCGAGATATTTATTGTTGGAGTTAACTGAACGAAGAAGCAATCCTGGCTTATGGGGAGCACTGAACAGTAGATTATTAATAAAAATTATGACAATTCCGAGCCATTCACGGTGGAAGGAATAACCGCCCATTTATTTTATACACCAGAGGGCATCCCGTGGATGGGATCCATGTGAATTACGGATAGAGGATACAGATAAGGGTAGATGTGAATTATGATTTACGAATAGAGGACGATACAATTTTCCTGCCTAAGAATAAACGAAGTTCTTAACGTTGACATGAAAACGAACGGTAACCACTGGTGGTAGGCAAAGAGGTGAATCGCTGGTAGAAAAGGAGGCGGCCCAAGGACACTTCCTTGGGCCATAAGTTCTAAATTCGGCGAGAAGGAAGATCCAACTTTCATCCGAAATCTTCTGTCGGTCAGGAATGCTTCTAACCGTGTTAAAAGTTTTCCACAGATTGCATATGACCAGATTTCTGCAATAAATTTCCTCGAATAATATTTCGTTTGCTTTTGAAAGTTGACTTTATGACGATGTCGGAGTTTGCTTTTTCACAAGAAAAGTAAATTCAAAACTTCCTATCTGCTCTTGTCCTGGCGGCATTTAATGTGTGATTTTCAGAACGGTTGCTCTATTTATGGCATATAGCAGAGAGAGGTGAAACATATAACCAGTGGTCTTTTTGGCCGTCTCTCTCCGATAAATAAACGTTACCATTGCATGTTGCTTTCAGACTCTTTATCGTTCTGTGGAAGGTTATAAGCCAACGTACAGAGAGAAGCTGGACGCTTTACCGTGGTGGGTTGCTTCGCAGCATCTGACCCCAAAGAAGATAACACAGACAATCGAGAACGCATATTTCCTTGTTAGTTTTTTTAAAAATTTTGTTTGGATTATTTTATGAAACGATTGTTGCAAGAAAACAAACAGGAAGGTGGTCATATGTCGGAGAATTCATCTGGTGCATCTTCAAGAACGGAACATTGCATGAACAACTAACTAACTATCCTGCTTGCTTATTAGGCGGGGCATTTGATGGTTTCATTTTTTTTTTCTGCAGCTCATTATCTTAATTTGAATTCAGCCGACGCCACTAGTGGGAACTCTCGTGTTATCTCGAATGTAGCAACCCCGTCACCTCGTCGAAGTATTATACCCTATCTTCAAATAACACCCTCTTTAAGAAACCATGGACTTTTCGGCTTCTCAGGGCATTATTTGAGTTACTATTATATATTGTAACACATTGGAGCTTTCAGAGCAAAGCAATGCTTAAAGGACTGTCTGCATTTCCGGAGATCGAAATCTTGGGAATCGAAAACGCCGCTGAGTTCGCGAACCGTGTGTACAGGGGGCAATATTCTCCACTTAATGTACTTATCTTTAAGTACAAATACGCCGAGCTGGAACGTTTCAGAAAGGTTCATTCTGTTGTATGTGTACTGTTTTCTTTGTTGTTATCAATCAGCCAGCCTGAGATTGGTGATCAGTATTCATCATCCGTTTAGCGTACACATGAAATGTACTTCCCTTTCTTCTACTCTTCTTCTCTTCTTCCCTCCCATCCCCCTCCCCCCAACCTTCTTACCTTCCCCCTCCTTCAGTCTGCAACATGCGTTGAAGTTTCAAGCAATGAAAGGTGCATGAAGAGAATGGAAGGGTTAAGATGATTTATGAAAGGATGCCGAAAAAAGGGCACCTGAGTGCTGCGCGAAAATTTATTCATTTTTATTTGGCATTGTGAAGAAGGAAACGATATATGTGATTTGACCTTCTTTACTTTTCTATGGTTTGCTAAAACGAAACGTTGAATCTGTTTCGATACTAATCGGAAGTTAATGAGAGTTCGATACTTGTGAATATGGGTGAATTGCTTGTGGATATGATTAGTGGTGGGGTAGTTTTAGCTGTAAATTCAAATATCTTACTAGTCGTCTTTTTTAAAAATCTTAGAACAACTTACCATGCCGAATTTCTGGACTTGTTTACGACTTCAATTGGTAGTTAGGGGAGATTCGGATCTCATATTCTGGCGGAGTCTTGTTTCATCAGTTTTTTTATTTCTTCTATTCCTTTTTGTCTCTTTGCATGTTTTTTTTTTCTTCGACTCACTTGCAACCTCCGCTCGAAATTGTGAAACCTCCACTGACATCTTAACAGGAATCGTGTTAGGGGTTGTATGCCTACGTTTGTGTGTGTATGTTAAGTGAAAATAATAGGTGTTTGGACAAATTTTACGACGAACGGTGATTTCAGAAGAGAAAGGAGTCCAAGTCTTCTACATCGTCCAACGAAGTTGATAGCGAGAAAAATGGAAAGGAAAAGGGTAGCGCGTTAAGTGAGCAGGAGTTAGCGGTCATCGACAAGGAACACAAAGAGGCGATGGAGTACGCTGATTCGCTCAACTGTTGGGTGAGCACTTTCCTGTGGCTAGGGTTTCGAACAAAGAAAGCGCATAATTTCGTAGTCTTTCAGCAAGCGTGGAAAAATCACTGGTGAGAGCAGGAGGTGGTGCAAGAACAGTCTTGGTCTCTACGTTGATGGCATCAAGAGAGTTGATCTCACTAATTGGCAAAAAATAGTTTTTTTGTGCTTTTTTTCCGTACTCGTTTCAAAAGGAAATTGATGCGAGTTCTGCGATTTTATGCGTATTTACCATTGCCCAAAAGCAACATTTGTTTGAGAAGTGGAGACATGAAAAAAAAAAGCTGGAAGCAAAGTTTTGCCTCAGATCTTCCGATCAGACTAACTAAATCATGAGTTATATAATAAGTTAAAAGTTTTCAGCTCGGGCAAGGACTGATAACAGAGTGCCGCCAGTTAGGTCTACAAATGGTCGAACTCCGTGGAGGGCATGGCACTGCGTTCAGGTTCTGTCCGCTCGAGAGTGCGGCTAGTGAGTGTTTGCGCATCTCAGTTACTCATATGTCGCGTACCGATGAAGGAAATGAGTGAAGTGGAGTCCCATCATTTTAGTTTGCCGCAGTTTTACTTTGGGGTGTTTTCAGTGCTGTTGCATGTTAAGTTGCTCCTCTTACTTAGCACCCTGCTTTTACCAGATGTCTCCCCAGGTATTGAATGGCAAAGACCAATTGTCTGATTGATCAAAGAGTTTTGTTTTGCACTAATCATCGAGGCTGCACCCGGAATTGTTTCTTTCTGAACCGTTGGGAACGGAATTTTAAAAGAAGCAAAAACTTGGTGATGATTGCCGCGATATAAGCTCCAGATCGCAATGCCGTTTTGATTTTTGCCGTCCCAATTTTCTTTTTCGTTTCCTCGTATGCAAATTATCTCATCTGTTTTGACAGCTTGATTTTCGTCAAGAAGCAATCGTTGAACGGTGTGCGCTTTCTTTTTGTCTGTACTTATCTTGAAGTTGAGAACACTCGGCTATATGATCTCGTTGAGGCGATAAACTGGTCTCTTCTGAATGCCGAACCAAGCGGTTCATATCACAGTATTGTGTGGAACTTAGATTCTTTCTTCTTATGTGACACGGCCATTATCGGAAGCATTTCTGTAATGTGTGCGTAGATCATGGGAACGGCGAAAAACAGCGCTGGCAATCACCACATCATAGTATTTGTTTAGTTACTCAAAATAAGGCTCCCGGGAACTATAAAACTGTCAGTTTTCCAGAGGCTGGGGTTCATTCGAGATGGGGAGGGGAATTTTTTCGGTTCCTGCTGAGTGAATTGAATTATCGCTTTGCATAAGACTGCAAACGAGAAGGAAAACCGCTTTTTCATTACTTCAGAGCATATTGCGAAGTAAAGTTTTCTTCCTGTACTTCGTATCTCCTATTTATCCAGATTCATCAGAGTCCCTTTCGGATTTCTTTCTTTTCTGTGGCTACACCTCATCTTCGAGAGCCCAGTTTAGAATAACAACTACGTAGCCACTGCAAGCATCTCATGAGCCAGTTGACTTGTGATTAACACTTTTTTTCTTCAGCACATTCTACGCGTGTGGAACACATTCAGAAGTTCATCGGCCAATTGGAAACTACTCTCAATATTGTGAGTTCAACTGTGGCAGCGAGGAAACATTTTGAAGAGCTCAAGTCCCAGTATCCATCTCTCGGCATATTCCCCATTCAGAAATGGGCTGGCGTTGGAGCTGTATGGTGAGCTGTTTGTTGTTGTATCGGCGAAACTGTAATTGCACTGCAGTGGTTAGTGAGGAACAATTTTTCCCTACGAAGCACTGCGTTTAGGCCTAGTTTCGACGCAGCGCTTCGTTAGTGAGGACACGTCGGTGAGTGGGACGATTGTTGAGTTTTCGGGAACGAAATAATCACCAACTATTTTTTGACAAAATTTCGTGCCTTTAGAGTATGATCCCCGTTCTGTGGCTGCGCGCTATTCGAAGTTTATAGCGGTTCGCAGCAACAATTACTTATCACTAAAAGAAAGCGTGAAGATGAGAGTAAAAGAAAGAGTTTAAGAAATGTTTTTCTATGAAACATAATACGGGCAGCTTACTGAAAGTCATATTTTGCAGAAGCGTTTTGGTCATTTTGTTGAAAGTTTGTGACATTCACAAATTGTTTCATTTGTCACCTGTTAACTTTGTGAATCCTTTTCAAGTATAACATTGTATAAGCGCAACGTAACCTAACATTGCGATAAATAAGAGATGAAAACTTGGTTACGGCATTTAGATGTTTGTCGATGGAGTTCGTTTCGACTTAAAAAATTGCCCCTAGAGCTTTGACATTAAATTTTTATTTTTTTCAAATTTCAGCTCATTTTAATGAATCTCAGTCTCATTATCCAGTGTGCCTATGCTGAGGGGAAATGTTATTGTTGTAAGTAAGTGTAGTTTTCTTTTCCTTCAACGGATGTTGGAAATCGTGTCTGTATTTGACAGTCTGAATTTCATTTGTGATGAGTGGCGTTATGGTTCACAATTTTTTTTTCATAGAGGTATTTTTTTGCATTTCTTGTATTGAAGAGGCGCAAAGGTTAGCTGAGGGAACAAGTTTATTTATGGCTGGAAATCTCGAACGATTTTCGCGGTATGGTGGTACTTCGTGAACCATCCGTTTCAAGCCCCATCTTGACTTGACTGAAAGTTCTTGTCTTCTCTCGATTAGTTGACCCCTTCGGGCGTCATGTAAATCCCGAGTCATATCATCAGTCGGTATTTTTCTGTGTTCTCTGAAACCAGTATTGCATGTTATTGTTGTAGTGTATCCCAGTTGCCGAATATACGAATTTTTTGTTCAGTTCGAATTCTTTATTCCTTTAAGAAAGCGATGTTTCCTTAATTAGAATCAGAGTACGCTATCTCTATTTGGTCAGTTGGAAGAATATATGTTCATGAGTTTGTTTTCTTTGTCGATCTTGCATCAATTAGGATGATAGTCTTGAAGTTGCTTTATTTTTTTTTCAGTTATATTCCTTCGATTGTGAAAGATACAGATCCAAAGGATTGGAACGAGAAGCAACGACAGCAGGTTTCATTGCTAATTATTCTCTTCTAAAGCACTCTTTCGTCATCGTAGTTCTTTCGAAGAGAATCGCAAAATAGGTGGATGAGGTTTTTTTAGACGGCTTGCAAAACAGCAATGCATCCCCGCCTGTAAGTTATCTTCCCCAACCTCCTGGCTAATTTTCTAGTCATTAATTGGTCTCAGTTGTTCGTTTTATATGGAAAAAAAAATGCCTTTTTCGCATTGTCACTGATAAACCTTTTTTGTTACCTTGTTTTAGATGATTTTTATTGGGGGATGTGCGTAAAAGCTATACGGATCAGTGTTCTTTGAAGGTTGTTTGCCACATTTTTTTTTGTTGTCATCTGTAAGCTTTTATTTGTTTTGACTGCTTTCATTGACGTAGTTGTGAAGTGATTTCGTAGAAGCTGTTTGAGCAGAGATTATATAGTTATATAGCAATTGGCGCAGTTTGAGATAGGTAGGTCATTTTTTCTGATCTCTAGCTTTCTTGTTTTCACAAACTACTCGTATCGTTTAAATCGCTCCTAGCTCTTTTCACGCGCTCCTTTTCTGCAATATTGCAATCACATCCTATCAGATTGCCGGGGGGGGGGGGGGGGGGGGGGGGGGCTCTCC
>JPKZ01022848.1:1097273-1108072 GCA_000803305.1 Toxocara canis
CCTTAATGCGTAAAGCGAATCAAACAAATCTGCACTCTTTTTAATGCGCGAAACCAACAATAGCACACTCATCGTTCGATGATTCCCTCGAAGTATCTAAGAAATATCTTTGTCATATTTGCTACCTCTAGTATATCATATATTTCAGTGAATATAAAGCTCAGTGATGAAACGAAGCAACGTGCGACGCAACGTGAACATTCCGTCCAACACAACACAACAACTAATACAAGGTGGGCCCAAAGCTCAGGTACACCATTCTTCAACGTCTTCGGCTGTGGCAGAAACGAAACATAAAGTTGGTCTGGTTGGCTACTTGTGGCTCCAAGTGAAAATGATTCGCAAATTTCCTGTACGCATTGCGTAGTTCGACGTTAACGATCGCTCGTTTCGATGAAAAGTACTCACACAACAACTATCCGTTTCTGACCCACAATGTAAAACGCCGAAATTCACTAATGTTTAAACAGTTCGATGAATGTTCAACTTCATCTATCCGACAAAAAAAGAATTATTTCTTTCCTTGAAGAGCAAAAAAAAATCGCTGAGAAAAAAAAATTGAGGCGATTCGCGATAAGAATGCACAAATGAAAGAAGACCACCACGCATTGTGCGTAGCGTTACTCGAACGAGCATCTGCATATAAACACGCACACACACACACACACAAACACACACACACGCACAACGAGAGCAGCGAACTGAGAGATTGCGAGCGACTAGAAAACTTCAGCGACAGCGGTGATGCCATCCATGGAAAAAAAGAAATATTTAAAAAAAAACTATTTTTAACTTCCGTCTTTCAAAACGTTATGTCGAAGACCGCTGAGGTAGTTAGCGAATAATCTCGCGAATCACGTGCCCCACTTATTCGTCTTTACACAAAATTCACTCAAAGGCATTCATCTAAGCTATACTGTCATATTTGCCAAGAAGTATGTTTACCATTTTGTACAGCATCACCGCTTCTGAACACATAAATCACACTAGGCTACGAGAACATATAACGCTATTTATTGTATGGCAAAATAAAGTAGTTTACGACATTCTTTTTTCTTTCATCTAAATTTGACATTCGCCTTCACAGAAAAACCAGGTGATCAAATGGTCTAAAAATACTACCTTTACTACTTTAGTGCTTCATATAGTTCCCGTGGGAAGTGTTGGGCCGGTTTTTTCCGCTCCAAACAAACAATACCACCAATACCACCGCAGTAGAAAAAAAAACCAACAATTGTTTTTTTTTTATACAATTCTGTATTGCCAGCAATTATGAATACCTTTCGTTCAAATTATTCGTATTCGCGAGGAGAAAAGCTGAAGATTATAGCGATTATGAAACTACGCCGAATTTGGACAGACAATGAGACAAATTTAGAAAAAAAAAACATCCCAGTTAAGAATGTCGATTTCTTGCTAGACAGATCCTGGCAAAGATCAGGCGAGCGAGAAGAATGTATATCACAAAATGGCATTGTTGCTAACTAATAAGCCGCTAGAACGAACGCTTACGGGAATCAACGTATTCATCTATAGAATTACATCCAACAACATATTTTATAATTTCAAAGCACGAGCGATACCCACTGACTTGCGCACGAACATCGCTTTAGCGAAGACAATATGGCCAAAGTAGAGCAGCTGAACATTTAGCAAAGTTGGCAAAATTTGGCAGAATTTGGCAAAATCGAAATTGGCAAAAACCGACGTAACAATGCAATACGACCTGGGAGCATCGAACAGCAGAAGCGAATTGCTGAAGTCTTTTGGACAAAAAAAAATTAAGAATTCAGAACGAACGTTCAAAAATAAACAACTTTTGTAGAGGATTAAAACCGGAGTAAGACTCCTTCACTCCAACAATTTTTTCGTTCCCGACTCCGCCGTATTGCGCCGACAAGCTCACTGCATTCAGCCAACACAAGTTACAGCGTGCAAAATGACGTCAATGGGTTGCACACGAGCAATGAAAAGAAGAAAACGCTGAACGTGTCAAAGACATGCCTATCGCAATTTGCTTTAAAAAATATAACAATTCCTCTTATAGGTGTTGTGTCGCAATGCGATCGAACGCATTTTTTTTCGTGCCAGCGTTATCGCTTTAGAACTTGGTCTGATTGATGTGAACCATACAATACCTATACATTCCTCGCTCCTCCACCCTCCCCGCTCCCCCTCCCCCTCTCCCCTCAAAAAACGAGGATCTATAGTACGATCTTTATCGTTTTTTCAACCAAAAATCGCATTGCGACATTGAACTTCCTAAAAAAACCTGTCGATTCGAGAGGTAATATGATAAAGACGTTGACAACAAATAGTAAAACCCTCAAACCGGTATGAGCGTTACGCACATGGTGCTTATCACAGTTCACCGACTTGAAATCGACCCTCGACTGTGCTAAGGTTATCATATTAGTTAACAGTTACCAAACGTTATCGGCCTGTCCCAAGGGGCAACATCACACGCAGGCATCATGTTCGGCAATGAGTCACCCGACTAAATCGCAGAAACCGAATCCGGTAAATGGAACGCCTCACTAGCAAATAAACGATAAGTGATATGAAAGTATTTTCGGTTGTTACCACAAAAAAACCGGAACAACCCTTATGGAACCGATGAAATATCCCCTCGATAAATATTACAGTTTCTTCCCTCTTGCTTCTCTGTTTGAAGAGGAATTCATTTTCAAAATTCAAAAATTCATCACTGACTGTCATGTTAGACTGCTGCTAAACCGGCCTGCAGTATCCCGAATGTGGTCAGGCTTGAACAGAAAACGATTGCAGAAACGAACAACAGAAAACGAGGCGAACGAGAAGTAAGAGGGAACAGTTAACGGCATTACAAATGAGCCCAACGAAAAGCATAAACAGAAACCATTATGCAGGTGTACAGTTGAGGACCGCCGATGCTGCCCAACGAAATATGTCACCGTCATGTCTTACACGTATTACTATAATTGCGTACTAACTATGCAGCCGTTTTTTCCACGTTATATACCATGTGCACTCGTTCCGTGTTTTTCCACTGGAAACCTCCTTCGATGCATTGGCTGCTTTCGTTTCGCTCGTTCATCAAGTACTTGCACATCCAACTGCACACCCAGGTAAGCGTTAACGTAAAAATCCGTCGTTCAATCGATCATGAGAAGCAATAATCATTAAGCACTGAGCAAAAACCATCTTTGACCGCCAGCTGAGCACACATACAACAATCAATAGACATGCGCATAATGCAAAAGCAATTTTTAGTACTCTCAAAAACAATGAACGCATTTACTCGATGACTCGAAACACTAAATCGGGATGTGAACGCACAAAACGAATTGAATGTATCATTCGAAGAGCCATTTGTTGAGTTTGAAGGGTACAAAAAAAGAAAGGCTCACGGTCTTTCATACCAGAATCTTCTATATAAGCTATTTTATCGCTTTTCTTTTGCAAACAGAAATGTGCAGGAAGTATGTTTACGAGTTAGCAACGCTCTCTTACAAAACCGCTATGCTATAATGCGGCAAACATCACAAATCAACGTCAACGCTGCAGCAGCAATTTTTAGCACATTCCACAACATCGCTATTTGGAGAGCGTCTTTCGTATCCAAAGTGATTGGAGCCGATTCCGGACTGAGATGCATTTGCCATAATCAAGATAGTTTTCAGCAACTTTGCAAAGGATGCAAAGGCAGCTGTAATTTCATCGATTCCCGTATCGATGACAACCATGCCCACGCATGACTGTTTTGACCAGTTTCGGGACACCTGGTGGCCAGCCTGCTGGCAATCCGTCGGGTGAGCAGCCGGGAATCGAACCCAGGTCTTCCCGCATATGACACGGGAGCTCTACCACTGAGCTACTGCCCGCCCCCTTTCAGGAACTTCACAAACTACAAATATGTGAATTATTTCGATATGTCATTAAATATGGATTTCACATGTGGGACATAATTCAAATCTTCGTAAATTCGTACAATTACTGCAGTCAGAATTTGTCTCAAAGTTGAAAAAATAGCTTGTTTTAACAACGTGCATCTCACCACAAAATCAAATCACCATCATCTCGAAAAAAAAAAACAGCCTCTCGAAACAGTGCTGTTAATGTAGCCACAGCAATAAGCGTGTAGCTATCATTTGTAGCTTTTCTCTAGATCGAAGACGGCTAACATTTGATGGTACGGTCGAAATACGATGCTTTCAGCCCTTCTTCACGTAGTTCCATACTGTTACATACATGTACATCAATCGCATCCACTCGATAGCAGACCGCTCTCGAATGGCACGTTGCCGCTCGCTGACAAACTCGACCGTCGCGACTGCAACTACTTCAAAATCTATGCTCTATTAGATATCTGTCCGTTCACCTCAGACAAAGTTAGTGAATTTACAGCTGGAAGAATGATAACCGCAATGGGCAAACTAAATAAGTTAATCGCTTAATGTCTTTAAATGGCTTTCATATGCAGCCATGCAAAACAGTTATCTTTGAAATTTCAAAACCGACCAAAACTGCTTCCATCACACAACCATTTTCCAAAAAGAAGCTTGTTGAGAATGAACGATCCCATTTTCCAACATGCTTTATCGTAAGTTAGAAAAGTCTTTAAAAGCAGTGAACATAGCACAACAAAAAAAACATATATTAAAGGAAAAAGGTAGCGAAAATGATAAGCTCATAAGTTGGAATGCGCTGCAAGTGTGCATTAAACAGCAAACACAGATGTGTTGAATTGGATAAAGTGTTACAACGGCAGACAATGACGTCCGTCCTCCCGGTTTTCCATCAACTAAAACACTACATAAAATATACGGAACTTGGAAGCTTTTATTCTTTTGTGATCCTTAGACAGCCGGCTGCTTCTAGTCAAGAAAGGTAGGAGTGGGCTTCGTTTTCTAAGTTATGACAGAAAAATTCACTATCTACGAAAAGTCGCTTAGGAAACTTTTATTTTTAAGAATGACTCGTTGTTTTGACATGCTTTTTAGGCTTCAAAAATTACTCATATTTAAAAACCATAGAGAATAAAGACTTTAAAAAAGTCTTTCATTTAAAAGTAGACTTCAAGAGAGATGAAGTCTTTCAGTCTTTCAGTGGCGCTCCAACAGCCATTTCTCTTCGACAGTGGGCGAGCTTCAACTTAACGGGGGTGCCTGTGTAAAACGAAATGACGATGAGAAAACTAGTAGCACGAACACTGTGAATTGAGGTAGCGAATGGCTGACTTTATGAAAAAAGAAGCTAAGATGAAAAAGAGACTTTCTGTTTGGAATGAACTTTGGTATGACGTTTCCTCTCGTCGGAACGAGCGAATTTACGTCCGCACACATCGCAGCTGAACGGTTTCTCGCCCGTATGCGTTCGTACATGCGTTGTGAGGTGATCGCTACGCGAGAACGCTCGCATGCAAATACGACACTGGAATTGATAATGAAACATAAACAACAAACAGTTATTCAAAAAGCAACTTCTTAACAAACTGTTTTAGATCTGTACCATTCTAGTGTCGCAATGCATCTGGCGTATCAAACGCCAACAATGCCTTTTTTGATTTACTTCTCACCCTTTACAACGAGTCATTCAAGGCGCTCAAATTCGAAACTCTTACATGTTCGTTTTAAAATTTTCAAGCCGCCGTTAAGGCTCCTTCTTGACACAGCAGGCGAAGCCTATAAAAAAAACCCAGGTTGTATCACCTCTATTTTGTCAGTAACTATAAGCGACATATGTATCACCTCTACTTTGTCAGTCACCATAAGCGATATCTTCGATTGGTGAAATAACACGAATTCGTGAAATATAATACTGTTCGTATCCATCAAATCTGAGTTCAGAGACACGAACAAAGGAAGAACTAAGCGCGAAATAGTCAAACGCTCTGCTGTTGATGAAGTCAATTAGTGTTTTGCAGAATGCGATTTACGGTCGGACAAAAGAAGCGTAATTTGCCGAAATCTCGCGGAAAGAGGTGGGAAAGTGGAACAAAAGGTTGGGAAATCGAACAAAAAAGCAAGCGCTGCTGCAAACTGAGGCGTAGAGGCTAGGAAGCGATTCTACCCGTTGCGAGGAGGAGGGAAGGGAGGAAGAAAAGGCAATGGAAGAGAGAAGAAGGAGGAAGAACAGAGGAAGAAGGCATCTAAGCCAAAAAAGAGATGGGTACTCGAAGGACGAGGGTCCCAAAAAACATTACGCTGACAATCGTTTTGAAGGAAAGAAAGACGGAGGCGACCCGTCTTGTGGGGCGCACCGTAGCGGAATTTCCGAATCAACAGTGCATATGAAAAAAAATAGTGGAAACATCTTCATTTCATTTAAAGGATCACACAATCTGGGCTTTCCATTCAGCTCTAATTTCCCATATGGCCTATGACTTTAGTTCTTTTTGTTTCAAGGATGTCTCGTTTTAATCAGAAGAGTACCGAAGACGTAAACAGAAATTAACCTGAAAAGGCTTTTGTCCGGTGTGAATCCTGATGTGCCTGGTAAGCTCATCAGATCTGGAGAAACGTCGGTCGCAGTTGTCAATTGGACATTTGTACGGCCGTTCATGGAGTGGAGTCTTAACCAAACGATTCGGGTACTTACGCACTTTGAGTGCGCTCACAGTTCCACCTTTAGACGTCGAACTGCCTACTGACGAGCCCGAAAAGTTGTCGAATTCATTATATGACTCTGAAAATATGGCAGGCTATCCATTTGCGAAACGGATATACGGCAAACAATAAACGCCATTATGAAATGCGATAAATATTAGGCTAGAAGCTAGAAGAGGAGAAAAAAGAAGCCAGAAGGTAAAGAAAATTCCAATGTAAGAACCCACTTTACAAGTGGCATTATCATGCGCACAAAAAATAAATGATAATAAGTTTTAGGTGTTTTAGGAAAGAACGGCAACCGAAAACGAAAACAGTTTATTAAAAATATAAAAGCGCTGTTTTACAAGAGCTGTTCTAACTGTTTTGTTTCAAAATGCTAATGCACCAAACCGAGTAAATTAGGTATAATTCAGCCACGAAGAAACTATACAATACAGATTTTTTAAACTATTTTTAAAGAGTCAAGTGGCTTTTCACAATAACTACGCCAACGTTTCCATAAATTCCGCTTTTTAAACAGTGCTGTTGACTACTCCCTTCAAAACAACCTAAAATAACCCACTACGTAAATTACAGCCAGTTGTGCGATGCGGTGCATGATTAGAACGAATCAGTGGTTCCAAATTACGTGCACTTTAAATCGTGCGCAGCGAGAGCGTCAAATATTCCCATTTTTCCACTGGGCTTCACTGCGGATGGATCAATTCGTACAGAGCGCTGCATAGTTTCAATACTTATCCTTTCCTCACTGGGCCTGACAAGAAAATTTTTGAATGTTTACTCATCCGCTATTTAGGGAACGCAATAAATACATAACTGTATTTCGCATTTATATCACAATAACGAAGCCTTTATTAGTGAAGGTTGCTTCATTGTTTAGAAAAAGTTATGTCTATTTCCATTTCCGTTTCAATTGAGGACGAACTCCTTCGACAATTCTGAGAACGCAGGTATACCGGCGAAAATGTTGGTATTGGATTTGTAAAAGTACCTGGCGGGAACATTGGACCAGGCTGCCCGAACGTCATCGTTGGCTGATAGTAGTCATCGATGGGCTCAATTTTTGGTTGGAAGTCACCCCTGCAAGAAACAACACAAACTGAAAAGAACACATAGAGCATAGGGATAGAAACGAACAACAATTAAGCGTTTGCATCTCTGACGCTGTAAACACAATCAAAAACTTTCTCGCTTCATGGAAGAAAGTTCTGCTGAACTGACGAATCCCTTCAAAATGGCTTTCCATGAGTCTCAAGACAGTGATGAGAACGTACGTTCTCTTATGATCCTGCCCTCGGTTAACAAACAGTGAGGCGACGGGACGCTTCGTTTTTATTTGGTCACTTACTGCGATCCGCATAGATGTATCACGTACCCAATATTTTCAGCCCAAAACAATCCAAGCTGACCTGGTACCTTTTCAAGCTCCTTACGCTAATCCACACGGAACGGTTAACGGTAGAACTGACCTGAATGTTGTTTGTGAACTCTGTGTAGTATTGGACTGCTGCGGTTGTGGCTGCTGTTGCTGCTGGTTTCTGGTAATAGATGCGTGTGGACAAGGTGCTCCATTGCCGGCTGTATAGCTACACGACGGATAGCCGGCATTCGCTGAAGCAGAGGATGTCGCAGACACCGAGCATGTCTGCTGTGCAACTGGCGTAACTGATGCTGCCCTCGCGCTCACCGTGCTGCCAAGACTCTGCTGTTGCATCTGAAATAAACCGCGATCTTCTCTAAAATTCTACCCTGATCTATTTTACTAATCAATCGAATAAATAGAATGATGTCAATCAAACCGAACTAAATACATCGCACACGTTCGAATCCCGCCTCACATCAACATAATTTTTCCCTCCAACAAAGTTCACTTTTCCGGAGTTGGGAGTTCTCTCATCGAATTCATTCCCTTCCTCAAATTTATTCCATTCTATGGGCAGGCACATCACTTAATGTAAAATCCCCACATATTCGTTTATCCCTCGAATTCTTCCACCGTTTTTGTGGACGCTATTGCCTGTGAATCTCGTCTTCCCTCAAATTAAGTGCTCTGGCTAGCTTGCTATGACTTCCTGAGGTATGAAGACGGCAGTTTATGAGAAACTAAGGCTTTAACTGGCGGTTTCGCGCTATGATAAACAGAAACAAAGCATGAAAAAATTGACAAGCTTGGCTTCGCTTTACAATCCCCTATACCAGCCCTCGTCCATTCCCCCCCCCCCCCCCCCCCCCCCCCCCCCATCACCTTCCACTCTCCACCGCTAGAATCCAGTCAGCATCACCTAAAATCTTCGTTGTTCGTTATTTCTGCGTTGTTCAAGTATCGTCCGTTACTATTTTTTTAAGATTTAGCATTCATCACCAATGTAGTTTACTAAACAATCGAGCAACTGAGTTTAATTTGTTAACATTTATTGCCAACATTCGACCGTCCGTGCATTTGATCGCTTAACTGTTCGTTTGGTTGTATGTTTGATTAGCTTCATATGGTCGAGCGCTAACCTTCGACTCACTCAACGATGATTCTATAGTGTCGAATGCAGTGAAAAATGGTGCGAAAAATGTTCGATAACAGTTGAACGATTTAACGCGAAATTAAAATTTCAGTGCTCCAATCCGATAACATACGATCGAAAGCAACTCACGGCCACCACTGAACACCCTTAGGCGCTTCGTATAAAACAAAAATGGTGAAATACGGTGTTAGTGGGAAAATGAAAACGATGTGAACCTGCCTGGAACTTCTGAGCTTGCGCAGGTGTACTCGATAGGTTGAGAGGATTGGCTGAACTGGCGCGTGGGTTCTGCGGGTACTGTAAACCAGCAGCACATACCGTATTGCCAGTCGCAAACCCATTTTGCACGACACCCGATGGACCCGGT
The DNA here is from genome assembly GCA_000803305.1 of Toxocara canis. NCBI lineage: Eukaryota > Metazoa > Nematoda > Chromadorea > Rhabditida > Toxocaridae > Toxocara > Toxocara canis. The sequence continues at coordinate 1,106,747 of JPKZ01022848.1, forward strand.
GGAGGACTTGAACGACCAATTGCTGCTACGCTTCCGTTACGACTAATCTGAAGTTTGGCATGTGAACAAAGAATAGCAACAAGACGCAAAAAGCAACATGGAAATATTGAATCACGTGTGTGCGAGTGCATACTTTCGTCTACGGTCCATTTTGCATACCGATCACTCGCTTAGCACACACACACACAGTACACACATCAAAACGACAAAGCAATCTCAGTGATGAGGGTTCATCTGTATTGTCATGACAACTGTTTACTTAGTGAAGTGTTGAATTTCGCACCTTTTTTCTCAAAAGATTCACGTAACACTATTACTGCTTGAACAAAAAATAGACGATTGAAAAAAAGGTGATGCTATTTTGATCAGAATTTCTAAGCGATTAAAAACAATCATTATGGTCAATTAGCAAGAACGGCTGCCACGAACTCTCAAAAGTACTCTACATTACTACAAGGTCTGAAATTTCGCCAACAACAGCCTCATAAGGATGAAACTGGCTGCATGAGGAGGATGTATCCAATGGTCGGATCGAACGGACCAAATTGCTTAGTATAACAATGGTTTTTTCTTCTTTCAGAGAGCTAGCTAATACACCGCGGTGGTCTAGAAGTGGCTGATTTGCACTTGACCCCTTCTAGTCCACAGAGAAAAGCAACTAAATCTGATTTGAAATTTCTTTAAAAAGTGCAGAAGCTCGTACAGAAGAAACATCGTTTACATCCACCTGAAGGTAATCGGTGGAGAGTGATGGCTGTGGAGTCATTGAGGGCTGCGAAGTGGACGGTTGCGCTTGATGGGCGCTCGTTTCTTTCTTATCCTGTAGCACCTGCAGTATCATATAAACTAGAACGACGAAGAAAGAAATGAGTAATAATCACGCATGCTCCTTTCAACCAGACCCCAATTAAGGGCTTGGGAGGAAGCGAGAGGAAGAGAGGAGAAAAAATGCCCGCAAATATCTGGACTTTCGACGAGTAATTCGACCAGCAACTGGCAGGTAAAGCATAAAGAAGCACAAAAAAAAGGTGTACTCCATAAGTGAAAATATTATGAATAAACACTGGGAAGAAATATGGTAACTGAAAACCATTGAGGTCAAAACCGGAAATGTAAAATTGTCAGCATCTGCATAGCTTTCTGCATATTTGCATGACATTAGTTGTTGCTTGTGCACCATTTTTTTTTGCTTCCTACTTTTGCAGCGAGCCCTTAAAACAGTTGCCTAAACCAGTAACGAACAAAACTTTGACTGCGAATTAGTGGTCAACAAAAGTTGCTGAAACACAAAGTGGGAGCGCGAGGGGGGGGGGGGGGGGGATATAC
>JPKZ01022848.1:1108394-1130286 GCA_000803305.1 Toxocara canis
GGGGGAAGAAGGGGGAGGGGGGGGGGGGGGGGGGGGGGGGGGGGGGGGGGGGGGGGGGGGGGGTCATATTCATATGGGGATCGACTTTGAATGGGCGATTAGATTAAAGAGGAATGCATCACCAAAGCACCTTTTGTAAACCAGTTGATGAACTGATATTTTCTTTAACATAACTCTTGCCGTACGATGACCTAGAAAGAGAAAAACAAACTTAAGAAATTCCAGTACCTCATCCATTCCATTGTTTCTGAAATCAACATCGAGTGCACTCACTCCTATTTAGTTCAGCTTCGCTAATTTGAAGAAATAAATAAATAAATTTTAAAAAAAATGAATCTGCTAATCGAACCAACAAAAATTCTACCTTTTGGTGCCAAAGACAACTCGTGCCGTTCTCAGGGTGGCAAAATTTCTGAACATCGGTGTCTCAGAACTCTCCGATTTTGAAGGCGTGAATTCTCTTCCAGAACCGACGATCGATTATTTGTTAAAGTCGAAATAGAGCAAGGCCGTCAAGCAGAACTAACCAATTTCCGATCGGACATTTTTTCAACGAGTAACTCATGTTAAAAAAATGAAAAATAAATTACTGGCCATCGTTCACATACGCACATAAACAAGCTAAGCTGTAAATCGAGAAAACGATATGTACGATCGCCAACTTTAAAGAGGTCAGGCGTATCGGTGGCACTCGGTGTCTTTGCATTTGAATCGAGCACAAGTAACGGCAAATTCGAGTTGGTCTGCTGAGTCTTCGTAATCGACTGCAAAAAATGCTCGACCAGAGGTGAAAATTGGAACATCGTTGCGCTGAGACCTAAAATAATAAGCATTATTCACCTCAGAAACACATTAGCAAAACTTTATTCAACAGTTTAACGGCCAACAGCTCAAATGGCGATATATGCAAAAAAGACGACCGAACAAATTTATTAAGCAGATGGCAAATATATTATAAAAACAGTTATAAGCCCCATCTGAAAATCGTTTGCCCAGTCCCTCTCTTTGATATGCTTTCCTTTTGACCACAACAGCACTCGACTAGCAGTTCTACACTCTACGACTGAAAAAAAAACTGAACTCGATTATGCGCTCCCTCCCGACAGAAATAGAGAAAATAATAAGCCGACCTCGACTAAATATATCGCAAAAAAATTTGGAAAACCTAAAATTACCAACGCTTATAAAAGAAATTTTATTGTAGTCTTTGGTTGAGGGCACAATATCTTGATTGCTCGCAAAGATGCAGTTTTATAAACGGGTCAACAAATCCCATGGATATACGCAAATGGACAGCACTCGCGAGTATCTATCACATAAAGCTCTACTATGACTCGTTCAGCGGTGATGTTCGATTCGATCTATGACAAGTAAAATTTGCTCCAATATTCCCTACGGCAATTAAGGTCAAATTTCTTAGCAACTCTATTTTTCGATCAGTTTACAGAAAATCTTCAAATGCAAAGAAACTCAAAATCAGCTAACGGTTTCTCTACCATTTTTGAAGGCAGAATACATCAACAGATTGCGCTTCCATTTCATTATCCTCTAACGCTAACGCAGATCCATACAGAATTTAAGCGGTTCTTCGCCCTCCTCTTGAATAGCGGAAATCAGGTTAAAATTCTCAAGGAAAACCGACGGCTTCATGCAAGTTACAGTTGGTGTTCAATTCGCAGACTATGTAGCTTTGTTACCGAATTCACGAACCAAAATATTGAAGATGGAAAGAATTTTTGAGCAGTTCATATCAACAACTTATGCATGTATTACGCCCATTTGGCTTCCCACATTGAGCACCTATAAGGCGAACGTTGCCAACAGTGTATCCACAGTATGTTTTCTATACCATTTAAAAATCTCTAAAAATAGTTTCTAAGAGAAATTAGAACAGAAAAAAAAGTACCAGGAGAATTAACATTCTGTGTGCCAAATGTGCTAATACTTGTGCTGATACTGCCTTTGATTGTGATTGTTGCTTTCTGGTCCTTACCGTCCGTATGGTTGTTTGTATTCGAATTGTTTAAATTTGTTCCTGCAAACCACAACTCCAATGACGCATAAAACTCAACAAAAAGTAATGGGTTAGACAGAGAAACAAAGAAATTACAAACGAAGCAAATGATGCGGTACTGTGATGCCTATAAATGAAACGCTTGCTACAAGACAAAACATTTACAGTATTGCCTGGAATATAACTCCACTTCGATATAGCTATATCCTCCTCGAATTAGATCTCCATATGGCATGATGAAAAAATAGCCCCTCCCCCCCTCCTCAACTTAGACCTCGGCCTCTTTCAAAAACAGTATGAAGTATCAAGGACTTGCCAAAAGCACCACTCCGCACAGGCTGAAAACAAGCACTCCCCTCCCCTTTCCCCTCCCTCGACATAACTTCCACCGGGAACAAATCCACCTCTACAAGACTGTGATCTCTATGTTCCCCTAAGGCTCTATTCAAGGTATTAAGGTTTACACTTCCGATTAGGACCGATCGGTTCTCTGTCGGCTTTGCGATTTTTAAAATATCAAAGCACACTACCACGAGGAAAAGCACAAATTGTAAGTAACCGTGATTGTCAAAAGTGTGTTATATAGACATTCTATAGCTGAACAATATGGTGGCGAAAAAGCCACAGTGATCTTTAGACATCGGACCGTTTCTTCACTAATCGCCATTACAGATCAACAGTCAATCCTCATTAACGGCAAAAATACGAAGATTACTGAAACGTTCATTATAGGTTAAAAATATTGCTTAGTGCAAATGGTAAGCGCAACGTGCACGCGTTATGTGATGAACACATCCGGCACATAAATTCGTTGAGATCACTGCCTTTGCTAAAAGAGCTCACCCGAAAAGAACTTGCAACAATCTTAAAGTGATGACATACGAACCGAGGTCACGCTAAAATGGCATTAAGTTGGCATGTTGTAAAACGTGTCGACCGAAGTGATACATTATGCAGCCTACTGTAAATTAGAAAAACATGAAAATGAGCATGGAGGCCACCGGGATGGGTCCTTCATGCGATAAGTGAACGAAGAAAAAGGGAACACAATGTGTATTTGTATTTTGTCTAATTTCTCTTCGCTATGGGAAACGAAGTGATCGCATGCAGTTGCAGTACTTACATAAATTTGACACTTTTTTCTTACTCTTTTCAAGAAATGTACATAGGAAACTATTTAGATACAACTGCAAAAGTCGAAAAGGGGCTACCGTATACAGTGAGCGAATCAAACAAAAAGCGCCGAATTACTTACTATAAGCGGAAATATATTCTTTTTCCTTTCTAAGAATTTGAAAACGATCGAAATGTGCCATTTTAGTGCATAATAATTTGAAAGTGTGAGAGAGCAATGGATTTAAAAATTACCGAGCGCGTTATTAGTGAGCGAAGATTGAGGCAACACAGTTGATATCTCGATATTCGCTGCAATGGATTACGCTCGGTTAGGCGCAAAAATGAAGCGAAAAGCCAAGAAAAAAAGAAAAACGGAAAAACTGATTGATGAACGGAACGCACCAGTGTGCTTTATGTCGCCTAACTTCGACAATTTAACTTCTAAAAAGGAATTTTGCAACGTTGTGCCTCTTCTTTGGCCTCATCAGCGGCTGCCTACCTTCGTTTTATTTCCCTATTGTCAGCGTTGCTAAATTTCGTATAGCCGCTTACCGGTAAGTAGAGGTTCATGCTCGCCGAAAAACGCTTGTGCTTGCGTGTTCGGCGTAGAATAGGCGCTTAAACTAAGTCGCGGCGTGGTGAGTTCATCTCCATGACCAACCGCCGACAAGGGGCCTTTAGTCGGTGAGCCGAGAATGGTTGGCGTGCGTAACGTGACCTCAGTGTTGCCAAGAACGGTCGGTGTCTTAAGACTGTCGTTGTCGTTAAGACTAAGTCCGACCGGCTTGATCGAGTTATGCAAAGCGACCGGCTTTGCGCTATTGGCACGATTTCGTAAACTGCCCATAATCGGTGCCTTATCTTCCGCCGAATTCAGCGTACACGTCGACGGCTGCTTTTCCGTCTGCGCCGACGACATTTTAGCGCTCGGCGTTTCGTTGCCAGCAAACGGAGCCGTCCTAGGACTGCTGCTGTAAACGGCCGTGAACGCACACACTGAAAAACACGAAATTATCGAACTGCTTGGTAGAAAACTATTTAAAAGAACGCATCATTAGCGAATGGAAATCCCATTTGGGCATACGCCCTCTTCAGCCTAGCTTATATCAAACAACTTTCACGATTACGAATCATCTGGTGCAATTCGACGCAGACAGAAAGACCGAATATAGAAGTAGATATGGCTGGTATGAACGAGAAGACAAGACTTCTTATAAGACCTAAATGAATGCAATCCTTCAGGAATTTGGGTAAAGCTGAATTGCATGCAATCCTAAGCTTGTAAGCAGTAGCATTGCTTAGAAAGGAAGAATGCGCGCACAATTCAAAATGACTATAACGGCTCTACATGGTTTGAAAATCCCTTCGGGTTTCTGAATATGGATAAGATTTGTTTATAATGCTCCAATTGAAGCATGTAAAGTGGAATATCGCAAATACAGTTGGCTGTTAGAGGAAACATCTAGCATTCTGCTTTTTGCTCTCGAAACGAACTGTCAATAGAAGTTCAATCTCTGGTTAAAAAAGCAACAAATGTCGCAAAGTAGGAAGAGGAAGGTTTCGTTCGGTTTACTTTGACCACTTGGAACAGTAAACATAGGTAGTGCATCTTTTCCGCGAATTACAATGAACTGTTAGATAACAAGACTAACACGGAAAATATAGGCTCTAAAATGCGCTTAACTGCACTGCAGCATGAAACCGGTGCTAAGAGACGAAATCGAAACGAGTTAGCTGTTACGGTTAAAAAATTCAGCACTCTTACATATTGAAGCGTTTTGAGTGTTTAATTGCAAGAGGCGAATGCAACTGCATCTCAAACTGCAATATGCAACACCCTATCCAGCTGTCAGCGTATCACTTCTTAGCAGTCACTAAATTTCAACCAGTACGATAATGGCGGTTGGCATGAAACGTCGGCGCGACGACAGCCATCGTAAAGGTTACGACGAAAGAAAGAGAAACATGAAGAGAAAAAGGATAAGGATAGATTCAAACAAAATTAGACTCTCTGATGACAAAAAAAAGAGATTGTTTTACGTCTTCAAGAGGAATTAGAGCTAGTTAAATTGTAACTCCATCTCTTCTCGTCGGTGAATCGCTCCTCGACTTCTTAACTAAGCCAGCTATCCCAGGCGGAAATCGCTTTCGCAACACAAAGCTTACTATGAACTTATCATGACATTATAATACTTTGTTCGAAAGTGTTGAACTTGCTAACGCAGAAATTCAAAACTAAAATCTTGCACCGCAAACAGCACAAACCTGTTAAGGTCGAACGGCTGCTGCGCAATTCGTCAAGGAAGAAAAAAGTCACAAATAAATTTAAGCGATTGCCCGAATAGGAATTACGATTTTTTCAAACCATACTGTTTTGAAATTGCTTTATAAATTCAATGAGACAGAATGAAATAGCATAGTAAAGTACGATTTACGCGCACAGAAAACAAACGTACGTTTGGGAAGAGTCCTAGGCAGCTGATACACATGCACTTTTATCGCCCAAACGAGGTTTCGTCATAGTGCATCACAAACGAATGGAAGTTGCACAGTTGGACAAGACTTTTGGGCCAGCTTCTATTCGGAATGAACACTGAACAGCCGTATTTCAGGAAACGAAATTATAAGCTCTCCAGGAAAAGCGGAAATCGACTTCTATATGCATATCCGGAACTGCTAGGTAGACTGAAGACTGACTTGTAACAGCACAAAAATGACAACGTGATCAATCAACAGAACTATATGACGCTACAGACATCTCCCACTATCGGAATAAATAAGTGAAATGGATGACTTAGAAGACAAAGACGGTGAGACAGAATGAATGGTAGAGAAAGAAAGACAGAAAGGGAAAGTAACAGTATTGAGTAGTACGATAGTTGTAGTAACAGTATTGAATGGGATGTAATAGTGATCTGTCAGATGGACGAAGATAATGAATAAAGGTGGGTATTAATGATAACGAAGAAAGAATATTGATAAAAGCTAAACATTTAAATTCAAAACTGAAGTGACTAACATTCATATTTAAAACTGAAGTTTTAAACATTTAAATTTAAAAGTGAAGTGATTAAAACAGTGATAGAAAATAATACGAAAGGAAAACCAAAAGAGGTCTCATAACCGAAGAAGCAAACGACGATTAATAAAGAAGCTCACAGAAAATATCTACTATCAGCGTAAACCTACTGACAAACAAGTTAATTTAAGCGCTTTTGAAAAATTACGTATGCAATGCGATCATGCAGCTGCTCGAATTCGCATCCGGTTTACGGAATGAAAGGTGTTAGAGATGTTATTACGCTGCTGGTTGCCGAAAGTCATGTGAAAAGTATTTTAAAAATCCTAGGGGAACCACAAAAAAAAGGAGGTAGTCATCGAAAGCGAAATGAGAATGTAACAAAAAAATCTTTTATTAGTAACAGAAAACATTAGTGGAATTGTTCGAATATTGATTGGCATCATTTTATGAAAGTAAAAAATGTTGGGGCTAAAGTTAAAGGAAGATTTTTATTTGGAAGTGAACATTTCTCTTCACAGGATCCAAAACTTAAAAACATTACAGAACCAGTGATCGAATAGTGAGCTCGATCCATGAGACGTTAAATATGCAAAAACTTTTCGCAGGTTTTCAAAATTTCATAAGCGTTTGAAAAAAACCTGAGTCGATGTTCTTTTTTCAATCAAGAAAATAGTGTCGATCGCGCTAAAGTACGACGTACAGGAATACAGTAGTGCGCAGTCACACTATACGATCCTTCGCGTGTTAGCAGAGTAACTGGGCTGTATATTTCGTCGCGCAAGTCGCTTTTACTCGTTTATTTCCATCATATAATTGGTTTCACTGATTCAGAAAAAAACAAACAAACAAACAAACAATACACTACGCAAATACTTCTTCCGATTAGCTAAACAATGTCATTAGAAGATAAACGCATTCAAAAAACGAAACAAAAGCTCTCATTAGTTAGAATCAACTCATACACTGTCTATGTACCTCTGTGCTAAAAAAGGAAGAAATGAATTACACGTCACAAAAGCATCGCTATAATATGCTAGTGTCAGCAAAATATTTTCACCTTTCTGCATGGCAAAATCTCGAAAAAATTAGAACAGATTTTGCTGTAGGTGACAAAAAGCTCAATATTAACGAGTTATAGCTATAGTGCATGACCTCACATGCAAAACACAAATGCTCGCACTGTTTCCGATCAGATTTGTTTTGAATTTGACATATATCCTAAATATTTTAATACACTGACCTTCTGGCAATCCTATTCACATATCGACAATGAAATGAGCCCACTGAATATATATATATATATATATATATATATATATATATACATATACACATATATATATATGCATATACACATATATATATATATACACAGTACATGTATATATATGTACATTTTTTTGAGTTCGTCAGGATATATATACATAAATTATATATATGCATGTATATACGTATATTGATTGGCATCAATATATATGTAGGCATAGATGTATATACTGACGGACTGAAAAAAATTCCACTATCAAAAACACAGTTGCAGCAAGCAGATAGTAGAACTACTGTGCTCTTTTTAAATTTCCAGTGGATGAAAAATCGAAATTTGCGAACTGATGGTTTGCACGGCACTAACTTATATTTATGAAACCGGCCGTAACGTGCGTTAATTTGTTCTGCTAATATACACTATGTATTCCCGTGATGTGAGCAATGAAATGGTGAGAAGGCTTGCACCACTTCCGAACAAAGTTTTTGAAACTGTTGCCTGGAAGAATATAAAATTAGAACAGATTTTGCTGTGTTTCATTTAAAAATTTAACGAGAGTAACATGAGAACACATTAATTTCGGAGATGATTGTACTACGAAAGTTTGCGAGAAATGTACATTAAGTATGTCTCCGCAAGAAAAAAGCTGCGGATTTCACGAGCATATTTCACCGTCATAGCTGCTACCCACTGCATGTACCATGCAAGGGACAGCATAATTAACAGTGTGGTTGGCACAATAAAATAGTCCTGAAGTGATCAAAAACAGTGAGAAGCTGAGCAAAATCTAGGCGCTATGAATACATGAAGATAGAAACTAGGCAGCGGGACGCTCAGGAAAAACGTGTGACGACACACATCTGCTAATGATTAAGCATGATGCTTCAGATTCGCATTCCACTGAACGGGAAATTAAGCTCAGTAATGACAGACAGTGTAAATTCTTGTTGTAAACCACAAATTGTCACACAATCGGCGACATGTTTTTTTAAATGACATGAGAGCATATAACGCCGCTAATAAACTGCGCTTGGACTTCAGAAACTCTAAGCAGACAAGAACTGAACGTGTGCAAAATGCGCTAATCAACGCTATCGACAATAATCGTCCTGCCACGATGATGCATGGAAATTTGCAGCAACTGGTATTAATGGAGAACAGTAAACGTGAACTTATCAGTGCGGTAGAACCGATAAAAGATAACTGTTAGTTACGATTTGCATCGCCTGAAGTCGCTATGGGAAACGGTGAGGATAAGAATATTTTTGTTGGGTACACCAAATAACTCACTCTATCACTGAGCAGGAAGTTATAACGATACCGTTCAGGATGAGGGCCACATATGGACGCGACAAATCGATCAAATGACTAGACAGACACGCACAATGCTAATAACAGCTCTACACAGTACTGCAACCCGCTACTCTTTACAAGGTAATTTAGCAGTGGTAATGAATGTGTATCCGTGGGAAGAGGGGGGGGCTATAATATTGCAAGCAGCAACATTCTATCCGATGCAACACGCCTGCTGGGTCAAATCGCCCTAATGATGTAGAACCAGCTTCCTCCTCATGCCCATTCAACAGCAAGCGTTAAGCGGATGTGCGCGAATACAGTGAATTTATGAAACAGTTCGAATGACTTTCATTGAGCATGATGATCATCGAAATGCCCATCTGTTACAGGATTATCTGAAAGACATGTTAAGAAAGCATGACTGAGCTTTTAAAATGTGGCAAGGATTTTAAACAACTTCAGCTGCGTAAAGACAGCGTCTGTACAAATTCTTTTCGTTGTTTGAGACAAGCGCTGGAGAACTGTAACCACTAAATTTGTTTGTTCAATGCGCCACGTATGAGCATAAGGCCAACGACCTTAGGAAGGCATTGAGGCAGCATACATAGCTATCTACAAAGGCAATCAGCGCTTTAGCTAGCGCAAGCTTAACAAAAACACATCCAGCAGTAAAAATAGCGTCAAATCAGCAATGATTGCAAAAAAAAGTTCATAACAGCTGAAGGCACATAAGTGTACATCATAGTAATGAGAAGCAAAAGAGATATACACCTTATGCGTCAATAATGTTTAAAAAAGTGCGAATCCTAAAGCAGTAAGATCATAGACTACAATGTTTTCGGTGGTGCCACAGAATCGGATATGTGCAGCGCGATTGTTCGAATTCTGGCGCAAAAGGCAGCAAGCATATGAAAGAAAATGAACGTGAAGCGAGGTGAGCATTTTAATGGTGACAAGAATTTTGCGCAAGAATTTCTTGCTTTGCGCACGTTTTCGACACGCTTTCTGCGATAGTCATTACACTTGTGAAAGCGATTGAGAAAATGAGGGAGAAGTGTTCTCGGAAAATGACGGAGAACTGTTCTCAGCCACATAAAACCCTACGCCGTACATTTGAGCCAAAGTCCTGTCAACCAGTAAAGGAATAAAATTTTTTGCACGATTAATAGTGGTTTTATCACCTTAATAGGGAGTAGTGGGTATGCAACGGAGGGTATAGCGAACATGTTGCATGGAGAGCAAAATAACCGAGGACGACAATTTGAGGTGACTATGACAAGTATACTAATGATCACGCTATGTTGAGTGCAGAAGAAATAACCAGAAAATTCATTGCCGAAGGCTAGAACAACGACGTCAAAGTCAATGGGCCAGTGCATACCCCGAACCTTAAATTGGTATGCTTGCAAACTGTGGCATTCGATCTTTGCCGTGTAAGTGATTCGACTATCTTCAGATGCTTGACACCGTCAGCGATGATAAGTTTCTGTCGCCCCATCCCTCGCTGACTTTGATGTTTCATAGCGCCTCGGCGGTTCGAAAAGATGTCCTGCTACTTCCCGTTCATCCCCTGCTTTCCTTCTTCTTGCCTTCGGTACCTTTTGTCGTCCATAAATTTCGTTTTATCAACTGGTTGTTGGTTTCGCCAAACGAATTTTAAATGAAAAATATGGTTTTGTTTACAATGTCTTGAAAGCGAATACAAAACTGGAGATGTTCTAGCGTTCAGCGTGCTTATCGCTTACACATCCAGGAATGCTGCAGCCAGTTCAACTTTAGAAAAAACAATCTCCGCAACAAGCAATAGATCCGTTTTGCAAGCTAAATGAAAATGATCCAGTGCTTGCTCCATACAGCACAAATACGAGTAACTAATTAGATTGAGAGAGCATTAGAGAGGCGCGAAAGCGTTCTGAAATCGTTTCGAAGTCGCCTCATCATTCATCGTTCGGTAAGGCACGTCCAGCCGGCTTTAAGGCACTCTCGAATCGATAGTCGCTCTTTTTCTGCATCTATTCAAACAAATCGACTGCTGTTAGCGTTCGCTGCCGTTCCCATCCTCATTGTACTGGCATTTACATGCGCATCAATTATTCTCATGTCAGCAACACAAAGCCGCGTAGGCAGCCAGTGTAGAGGGGAGAGAACGAGAGTAGGGCGATATCACCGGAACTAATTTTTTTTCCAAAAAAAATTGAGAGTAAGCCAAAAAAGGTGTGCGTCAATCATTAGCAAAAAAACCTTGCCACCCGGGAAAAACCCATGCAGAAATATTCATGCATCTCGTTCTCCTCCTTAACCTACAGAAATTTTCCATGTACGACTTTATTTTAAATAATTCATTTTAAAAAACTGTGTATTTACTGCATGGAGTTGGTGTTCAATCGACAAAGAAATATAGTGCTCATAACTGCCTCCTTTCGTGAAATGACTCTTAGAAACCGTAGCAAAAAAACGACATCAGCACATGTATCAGAACAAGGAAGATGATGGGAGAGTCCAGGAACCGGAAAATCGTTTTATGCCAAAATGTTGACTACCTTTCTGACTAATGCTATCACGTCTGACATCAACTTATTAAAAAAAAACTTTTAACCTTGTTTACTGTAATGTCTGGACGGCATTTTAGTAGGCCGACGGACGGAAGTGACTTGGGAAAAAAAACGAACTTCACTGTGAGTTCAGAAATTACAATTTGATAAGGCAGAAATGAGGCACGCAGAAAGAATGACGTTGTGCATGAACGCTGGAAAGCTGGAATGAGGAAGCATGAAATTTGACGATTGCAAATGCGAAAATGACGTGAACTCACTAAAAGCACTTACGAGAATTAGTGCGCCTAAGCGAAATGAAATTTTTGTTTCACGAAAATACGGAAGCAACTAAAGTACAGCTAGCTAGCACGCATGGATTTTCTGCGTTTTAAGGAACAACGATTGGATTTTGATGATTTTAAATAAGCGACTCTTCTGTCCTGTAACGTAAGGTACCGCATAAATTAACTTATAAGCTAGCTTGTGACATGGAATACTAAAGCAGAAATACACAAATTTAAAATACCTGTATACTAAGTTTGCCTACTCAAGAGTTCAGTTTTGTTAGCTCAATTTGGCACTCATCAAAAGAATGTCACTCGTCAATTTTGACAGAACCAATGAGGTAAGCCAAAATACTTAGCTTCATTCTAGTAATCTAGTATGAAATCGAACGCTGGCAAACAATAAAAGTGGAAAATGTAAATAGGATGGGAATTTTAAATTAGCAGGCCCGCCACATACATAAACCTTTGAAACCGTAACATAAATGTACACAGATCTTTCATAAGTAAATAAATGGTCAGCGTGGTGGCAGAAGCTGATGAACACTTGGTGGATGCAGCACGCTCGAGAGAGCTCGATTACAAACGTACTGTAATCAAGAACCTTTAATAGTTTCTTAAAAATTTAAACATTTATTGCCGATGCCCTCAGTTGCGTCTCCGAACACTGATAGTATTGATTTATCCGCTTGCCAGTTGGCAAAATCATTTTAAAAAATATTTCGTCCACATAACCGACTCAACTACTGCTTGTTTTCCTACTCGCTTCACTGAATACTAGCAAGTACTTATAATAGCGAACACATTCAATTGCTCGACATAATTGGATAAACAGAAATTATAATGCCCTATATGGGTATCGCTCAACTAAACAGTACTCGCATATGAGGTGCACTATGCCATATAGGTTTCGACGTGCGCATAGCGTACACCACTGGTCATGTGGTAACGCAAAGAGGGAAACGCTATTGAAATTGTATAGTAGCATACGTCACATCAGGCCAAAGAAACGTTCAGTAAAGCGCAAAGTATTAGTTGTAAGCATTATATCCACTTATGGTCCATGTTTCTGACAGCTCTCATAACAATGAAGAGTGGTGGCGGAAGCTATGTCTGAGCCGTCACTTCAAAATCAGCTTTCGGTTACGACACTGACGACGATGTGGTAAGCAAAATGAAGAGAAGATAAACGGCATTAACCGTACACAAAGATCGTAGACGATTATCGATGCAACTCGATGCATCATAAACATACCACACGTTTCTCATTACGTGCACTGCTTTCAAGCGTACGGTCATCATGAAGCTAACATCCGCCATATGGTGGCAATATCCATCCGCTCATTCGTGGTTTGAATAAACAATGTGAACGCGAGCTAATATAGGAAGAACTCGGTTGGCGCACCTTTCATTCGTTAGGAAAATACTGTTATAAAACGATTAAAAACAATCAACAAAATTAGCACAGAAAAAACAGAAATCGGGTCAGCCAAACTGAGACACACCGTCAAGTGTTACTTACACATATGACTGCCTCCATGCATCTAAGCGACACTGCAAATAGATTTTACAAGACTTAACGAGGCGTTCTGCACAGCAGGTGACGAGGTTTAAAGATCGGATTGCCATAAGGGATTTATGACAAAAATATACTGTGAGAATTTGAATTCAAACTTTTTTTCTGTTCCCCTCAGGCTTCTTAAATTCAGTTTTGTATTCTCGAGATGGAAGTTTATATAAACACCTCTCGCAATAAGTCCCTTCCTCATGGACAAGCCACTATTCAAAAATTCTTAAATACGATTCTATCACAAATTCAGCCCCTCCTTTGCAAATGTAGCTTCGCGCCAGCGCGTTCTCCAATTCAGTACCTGCTCCGACCTCCACCGACCAGCCGAAATGTTACAATCCCTGTTTACAGAATTCCAAGGTTTATGCCAGATGGAAAGGCGCACTACTTGCTGTACAAACAGAATAAAGTATTTTATGTATCATACTTCTCGCCGATCAGAATAGAGTACTGTGTTCAAAGAAATCCCTACATTTTCTACCATTCTGCTAGAAGTTCGGTGATGAGCGTCAAGTGTGGATGAAGTAAAGTTTTGGAATGGGTAAAAAACGCTCAACAGCGTCAACAAAATCGAATCCCGGATAGTGCATTAGGTGTGCTGCCGCGATCGCCTTCAACAGTGTACACTTTTGGTGCTACAAATGCACGCCATGATATGTTGTTCGATGCCGTCGGTCAAGCACTATCTGATACGGCTTGAAAACGTTCCATGAACGCAATGCTAAGCTAGCAAAAATAAAAGCCACGTACGCGTGCTACTGATAACGGTGGGCGTATGCTGTATTCGATTAAAGCGTTGCGCCACACAGGTCGACCTAATGGAATGTGAGCTGAACGATATGTGCCTACGCATTGCGATGACGCATTCCGGGTCGCTTCACAAAAGTACCCGGCATATCGCAAAACGCTATTTGCGAGCGTTTGCGCGTTTTCATTTCTCATCGTTTCACGTCTCACTCATTCAATTGCAGTCGTGCTGAGTGCGTGCACTTGAAGCACGGCTCAGCTTTCGTCGCAAAAGCGCCTTCGCATCTTTCAAAACGCGTAAGCATGTTAAGCATTCGATCTCTAAAAACGAACAAATGAAAAAAATTAGTAGCGCTTATGAACTGTGGATGATAAACCACTCCGTTGAACTTAATCTGGCGATCCTTGCTACCATAATAAGCCCTTCTATGCTCGGCATCCAAGAATAATCGACTAAACTGTAGTAGTGCGCAAGTGCACATATTTGTACGTTCAGTGGGCGTACGGAACCAAGAAACAAACACAAGAAGAAAGCAAAATCGTTGATGCTCATAAAGCCCAATGTTTGTTCAACCCCGTTCAATGGCCTCGAAAATTTTTTGTTCGCTTTAGTCCCCTCAGTTTGAAAATATCCTCCTGCATAAGCATAATTCGAAAGTAGAATGTTAGAGAAGGAAAAGCTGCTCACCCTACTCGCGAAAGTAATCGTCAAAATTCATGTTCGAGGATACTATCATTTAGCGTTCTCTCAACAGCCTCAGAAATTGTTCGATCTCTTTCCACAGAAATACAAAATCAATTTGTGTGCGGCTGCTCCCATTAAATGCTGCTTCACAGCAAAAATTTGGTTATTTAATTTTCAAAGAGACAATCTTTCGAGTGACACGAGAAATTTCTATCCGAACTGACTATACGACGAATATTGCAGATAAGCCTTCCGACCATCCTTATTAGTCACCGTCTTATTCAGCTGGCGGAGAATATGTTGAATGGAGGGACCTCATAACATGATAACGAAACGCATAAAAAAGGAAAAAGAGGAAAAAAGAGGAAAAAAAACCGACAAATGCACCATTAACGGCTATAACAAGGAACGACACTTGATCAGGAAGCAGTATGATCAGCACAACTTTCGTTATTGCTGGCACCATTCACGTCTGTACAACAGATATGCCGAACGATGATCGGTCGGGTCGCCTCTAGCTAATAGTAATTTCATATATTTCGAATGCCCCTCTCTCCTGAGGCGTCATTCCAGATACTGATGACACGTTTACTAAAAAATTTCGTACATCTTTCCGGAGCTTTTCTAGATACACTGAATGTTACGCTATGACGAATAGTACGATGATTAGTACCATCGTTCTGGTGAGCAGGCTGAAAGGTGGATGCAGTAGAAATATGAGACATTAGATAGTTGCTAGAAATCAACCCAAGAATGGCCCACGCACCGCGCTTGAACATCACAGTTTTTCAATTTTGGCTCGTTTAAGTGATCATCCATTCGCTGCGATTTTTGCATACGCCTGTGTTAACCGAAGTACATTCAAGTCGGTCAAATTTTACCCTTAAGGTTTAAAAGTAGTGAAGGATCCTTTACCTAAGCTAATGCCCACTTACTCCAAAAATTTCTATCGAAGAGGCTCATCCGCAGGCGTTCCGAGAAAAGTTCTATTTCCTGTAAGAATTTTTATTATTGCTCCGTGAATACCTTAATCTATTCGAAACGCTTTCATTTATCTTATTAACTCATTTCAGAAGTCAATTCATTGCAATTAACTTCGCCTTTTTTCTCCCGACTCTACTTGGTCGATTGATATCGTACCGTCTAAGGGAAGTTGCAAAAATCGAATAGATCTAACCTAAATTGGTAGCAATGTTTTTAGCAGTAAATTAGCAGCAAAATTTTATTTGCTGCTAATATGATCTGCACAACAATACGTAGAGAAACTGCGTGCTCATCGAAGCGAATAATTTAGGTAGTTTGAGCTTAGGATGTTATTTTTGATACAATCAACAGTCACAGAAAGTCATAAAACTATAACTCTTACCACTTCATATTGTTTTCTGATATTATTTGGTCACCCTGAGTTTCTCTGGTAGTCACTCAATTTTAAACTTTTAAACAACTTAATTTTTCAATTTTTAAACTACTTCAAAATGAATATGGGCCTTTTTGGCTATGTAACGAAACTCGTTAACGAACGCGCCCAAGAAGATATATCGAATAAATGTTAACCTTAAAACGCTTACAAATAAAAAAACAAACATGTATATTGTTTCATATTTTAGAATGAATAAAATGAGTGGAACTAAAAATGTCGATACACAAATAAAGTTCGGTAAACAAATTATTAGTGGTACGACGCTTTGTGCGCAAATAGGCAAGCATTACAGCAGGAAACGAGTGAAACTCACGCCAATGAAATGCGCTTAAAAAATGACCGAAATGAGCGAAGAAAGCAACGCGATGTTAGCTGGCACAAGAGAGCAAGCGTTGCAATATAGTTATTAAATAACATTTATACACTTTATAAACGTGCAAAATTCATGCTGCCAACAAATGGCATGAGCATGAAGAAGGATGACTCGGACTAGAGAGACCTCGAAAGCAAAACACTTTTCTTTTTTGAGAAGCTAATGCATTTACCTCCGAATGTAAGAGAATTTTCAAAGCGCCATTTGGAAGTGGAAAGTTGTAGGAGTTTTCTTAATGAGTTGGGTGGAATGGGAGAGGAGCAGGAATTGAGGAAGGATAAGCAGGAGCAGTGCAGTAAAGAAGAGTTTTCATTAGAGAAAATACGATGCGCATGAGCTGTATTAAGAGTAGGTGTAAACTTCGGTGAGGTTATAAACGTCAATTCCGCTAGGAGGAAGCCTCTGTTAGACGCTATACGATTCGAACAACGAAACTGTCTCGTAAAAATAGTCGAAGATGGCTGATGCATGTGAAATGTGGGCATTAATTTTCAAGTCTAACAAAAAGTCAGAAAAAAAAAGAAACAAAAGAGCGAAACGTGAGGAAAGTTGCCATTAAGGTTAGGTGAACTGTTTCACGGAAAAGCTTACGTGCATTTGACCGTAAACTGATTTCTTATATTTTCTGACTACTTTAAGATTTCTCGCCTTTATCAGTCGTCATGAAAACTTAAATAGTGAACTGGTCACCACTCACAATCCGAGGTTGGTAGTCACAGAAAACAATTCAATTCCAGACCGAGTTCTTATCTCGGTGGAAAACCCTTTAAAAAATGGTGTAAAAAACAAAAAAAATCGAACCGAATAAAGGTGATGCCACAATCCGATGTAACTCATGTCGCAAAAAGAAAAAAAGAATCTGGAACATCGGATTAGCAACCTCCTCTATGGTAACGTAGCTAGGCTGAAAATTAATATTTTTGTTCTCATACAATGAGTAAAAAAGTCTTTTTCGCTATTCATTTCTTTCGCTATCAAAGAAGTAAGCAAGTAAAAAAAAACGGCGACAGCCATTAGTGGAAAGTGTTAGAAAAAAATCTCCAAATCCCACTTCAATTAGGAAAATATGAAGCGATAGGCGACTAAGTTTATGATAAAAATGGAAATACTCAACTAATGAATGCCTTTCAAACATAAAAAATGTTTTACGTATGGCTCACAATATTCTCGAGATATCTTGCGTAACAAATCTAAGAAACGAATTTTCGCACGCGTTTATACTACCATCTGTCTATACTCCCCAATCAATTACACTTATCAATTTATTATACTCTTCAACTGATAAGATTTTTTTGTGCCAAGATCTGACTTTTGGATTATGTCGAAGTTTTACTAACACACCAAATAACCTAAATGCGAACGAAGTAGTCACCATAAAATTTTATCGTTAAACGAATGCAGAGAAATTTTCAAAAACTGAAGAGCCTATTCACACTGAAACGTCTCCTTAACTTAGACATTCGACGTTAGAAAAGCGATGAATACACAATTAAGGATTTCCTCCGGTATAAGTGAAGAGTCTTGGAACATGCATCAAAATTTCTCTCGTTATCTGGCACATGATGAGTAAGTACTGAGTCATTTATGTAATAATTAATTATTATGCATGTAAACAAAATCAAAAATTTAAAGGCAGCCAAAATGGGGAGGGGGGGGGCGTAAAGATGCAAAACTGCAAAGTAAAACAACATAACAACGAGATCTCCGAAACATATGTAGATGAATGAGCAAGGTTATAATCCGTACAAAAAAAAAAAGCTCACAAACAAAGCACAACAACATACTTGAAGCGATAATTCTTATGACTTTTACTTAAAATCGCTAGTCGAAGTCTCAATGAGCGATCATCGGCTCGCATTTCATCTGCGCAAAAAAGTTTCGTCTATCGCGCTAACGATAAACAATCACAGGACCGATAAACACTCCATGCCTTCATCATGATATCAACTTCCGTTACAATCAACTCGATTTGATAGTCACGCTAACTTTACTGACTAAGTAATCTTTCTTTTTTCGGGAAAGCCCACCTATACTCATTAATAATCCGCACCCTATTTCAGCAGAAACTGAACACTGCTGAATGAGGCCAAAGAGCGTCCTATGCAGACGCACGCAGCCCTTTGAAGCAAAAACGGATTTTGGGTGTAATTCGATTTGTTCCACCACTTCCTTATGCAACCAATCCCTGTGACATGATAAAGGGCATTAAAAGCTTATCACAATTATATTATTTACAAATCTGCAGACCACCCACGATGATCCTCAGGTATCTCATGAAACAGCCGTCTTCTTATTGTCTCTTGCCTGAAGCTTTCTATATTAGCCTAACCTAACAAATCATTTTCTGAACTCTATTTTGTGCGTTTTGCAGATGTTCTAAGGTGAGGTACAGAAAATGCGTAAAGCAGATAAAATGAGGAAGAATACGCGAACTATCTTGCAGAACCAGAGTTTATTTATACAAGTTTCTGGACGCCAATCAGAAGGCTATACGACCCTCTCGACGTCAACTCTGGCGCGCTACCGAGGCGCAATCAAAGCATCGACCATTTTAACGCAATGACGACAGAGGCAATGAGCAAAATGGGTGACAATTGAAACAATGGGTGAGGATGCCAACGTTTTCTGCTAAAGCGGAATATTTCCCCAACAATATCCAAATGTGCAGCGTTGTATACTTTCGGTTTATACAATCGCACTGAGGATGATCAAGGTCAGCACACAAGAGGACAAAGTACTCTCGAAAAGTAGTACTGATTGAGTAATTAACAGAAACTTCACCAAGCTAAATCAACTCAATGGACACTCTATAAGTGCGTCAACAATACCTATGAGCAATTAAATTGGTGCGAAAGGTCAGGTGATGCTTAATTTGTCAATTAAAAAAGAGGCAAAAAAAAGAATCTGATAGACCAAATGAGAGCTAAAAAAACAACTAGTCGACTTGGGAATAAAACCAAAATGTGCTGCTTTTAAAACTGTTGCGCTTTACAGCTGCTAAACGATGAATTCAGCAAGCGCAGATAGGTAGTAGAAGATACACTGAAAAACTTAGGGATTGAACTGAGCGTTAAAAGCAAAAAAAAAAAAACGCAGCGGACTTCAACCTCTAACTATAACGTTCTCTGCCAGGGCAAACGAAATCAGAATGAAATAAAGGAATTTATTCGAAAATGATTATGACTGGGACCACAAAGTTACCTGTGATCTGTTATCTCCCCTCCATAGTTTCGAGGTGACCATAACACACATCCGTTAACTTGTGATAAAAAGAAAGGATATGCACTAAAGAAATCCGAAGGCGAATTCGTACACGGAGATCCTTAGCAGAACGTAAATGTGCTGAATATCGCATAATTCAAAAGAAAAAAATGGCATGCAATCGCACGATATCAACTTGTAGTGAGTGACTTATGCAGTGTCCCTTAGCGTTATTGGGTCACATAAAAATGTACGGTAGAAATCTGAACTGCTTACTGCTTATTGATAACGAGACGAGCATAAGACCTTATGTACGCACATGAATAGACGGTATTGCAGCTCTGATTCCAGCATATCACTGAAAGTTATTGGTGATCTGCCAAACTACAGGAAGTAGACAGAGCGGGAGAGAGAGAGAGGTGGAGAGATAAAATCTTTCGGAGTGCACCGTAGTTTAAGCAGCAATTCGTGCACTGCTCCTTGGATTGTTAATGCAAGATTAATAAACGATGAACATCAACAAACATAGTTTCAAGCAGAAAATTTTCTTCAGAGCAAGTTCTATTTGCTCTTTTGATCGGAGGTTACAACATAAACGAAGCTGACATTTCCAGTGAACTGCTCGCGTATAACACCTAGAACATGGACGCGCTCGTTATGATATGGGGATGTCACCGGCATTAAGCAAAGTACCACTGAAGGGATCTGGATGAACTTGGACTGTTTGGGAAGGAAATGAGTGGAAGGGATGAGGAGAGGAGGAAATGCGGGTACTACACCTTTCACATTATAAAGTCGACTTAAGGTGGGCACGTCACGAGTCCATACCGTTTTCCCGACAGTTGCCATATCCGCCACTAGCTAGCCAAACGCGGTGTCTCCACCGCTGGCACTAGGCTGTCGCCGCGAAACGGTTTTCGTCGAGAGCTAAAGCGAAGTGGCAAGTGCGCCTCATCGAAAAGTGATCCAGCCGGAGATGGGAGTCTAGCAATAATTCAAGAAGCTGTTCTAATCCAGGAAAGTAGTCCTCACGGCATTGTTCATGATCCATGACGGAGGTTAACGAGATGTGAACCGGCAAAAGAATACAGAGAGAGATAGGGAGATAGAGAGACAAGGCACGAGTGCGTGTGTTCTCCCAGGATGTGATGGATCCTATTTCAAGGGTTCGACAATAAATATCTCCTTGCAAGGATCCGTCGATGAGAGTTAGTTGCACAAAAAATGGAAATAAACCAACTTGAATAATAAAATTGAATGAATGCACTATCAGGTTAAGCATAATACATTTTGCTAGCGTATGCATTGCTCGAAAAAAAATGCCCCTTTTCATGGTTGCATTCTATGCGGCTAACCAGAGTTACCAAGCGCGAGTACTGCAGTATTGCTCTACTATCTTTTGAAAACGATTCGACTTACTTAGCCGACGTTGACAACATTTTAACAATGAGATTTTTTCAAAAAAAAAACCTCCCTTACTGAAGCGTTTTGCAAATTTTATTGAAATAAACCGGAAAAACGAATGTTTCAACGCACAGCAATGAACCCATTTCATCCGGAAACAATTGCGACATGAAAATTGAAATTCACTAATTTATAGATTTATCAACTGCAGATGATAATCGATTTTGTTGTAAAAAATTTCTTTCCATCCAAGAATACATTCAAAAGACTCCTCACTAAACCGATGACGATTGGGAAAAACAAATGTCTGAATATTGCATATGAGTTAAAATCAAATGCGAAGAATAATGCGCACTTCTCATTCTCATCATCTGTTTTGCATATGCATGACGATGATAAAATATGCCAAAACATCGAATATTTGGTATTCGTTAATGCGCAATTTATGTTCGCCAAAAAAAAACAATGCATGATAAGTGCAAAGTTGATTTACCCAACCTGGGCAAAGAAAAACTGGGGATGAGTGTTTTAAGCAAAAAAAAACGGTTGATATTTTTTTTCGTTACTAGCAGTATACGGACTCTTCCTAGTTCTTTTCTCATTCTCACTTTTTTGTAAGCCGTGATTTTCTTTACTTTTTGTATCGCTTACCGCCTGAAAAAAAAAAGATTTATTCCCAAAAAACAAGAGCTTACGCTTTACGCTGGTGATGATACAGGTGAATAAAACTGCGGAAAAATGCAGAAAGCTCACTGAAGTTTCACGGAATTTCGATAACGCTCATAGGACCTTCGACGAGTACATTCCAAAGAATCACTAAGAGCTTAATCGCCATCACGTTAGCCTTCACAGAAAATGACTCTAACTGCGGATCAACAACATCATGAAAACATCTCAGTAAAGTGTGAAGTTTTATCGAGGAATTCCGGAAGGAAAGGGCCACTACCATTAGAAGCATAAAG
>JPKZ01022848.1:1151262-1163351 GCA_000803305.1 Toxocara canis
GAGACCAAATGAACTCTAGTGTGATGAGCTAACTAAACTAAACGTAATATCATAGGGAAAAATTCTAAACGTCATTTCAATTAGAGTGCAAATGTGAGGCAATGATCGAATAAAGTTTCCTCTTGAAGGTTTTCTATGAGACGAACAGCAAAAGGAACAGAAAACAAAAAGTATATCTGGGATATTTGAAAGGAGATACCATAGGTATTTTAGAAACTATGACGATTCACATAATAACTAATTTCTGTTTTTTTAAATTTCGAAATCCTTGACGAGCACAATGCCAATATGCTTCTTCCTCTTTTTTTCCCCCCGATTTTGATGACTTCAACAGAAACAATGCCACAAATGTTTTTCGTCATTCAAATGGTTGAGGATGAGTCATTGTTGAGCTGGATAAAAAAGGTTAAAGGGTTGCTTGAAAGATGATTTAAGACATTCGATAAATTTGACTGATGAGTAGCCGAACGATGATGTCTAAACAGTTTTTTTTTGACGAATTGCGAGCGACTAATTGATATGCAGCTCTCTAAAACTTAAAAAAAAGCTTTGCAAGTACGGCGCAGATATTCTTCACTTCAGCGCTTCAAAAAAAAGCTAATAGAGGCGAAAAAGAAACATAACGATTATTCGTGCACACACTTCCCTATTATACGCGTACTACTAGCAAAACAAAAAGAAAATGTTGCAAAAAAAATATATTCGTTCGTTACGTAACTTGCTGGAAGCGTAAAGCAATAATGTAACAAGCAAAATGCTGCCAGCTTTCCAAAGTGCCGACCTCTATCAACATCGATTCTTCATCTATTTTCACCTTGTTATGTCATGAGATGGTAAACGTTTATACGAGGGAAAAAAGAACGGTCAAACAAAACGATATGCATCGATCACAGTTTTGTTGCAATGAGCTATTAGAGCGGAACTGTTTTGTGCGTGATGATCTGCGCCTGCAAACGATGAATTCGATCACGATCGACGGCTACGCCCAAAAGAATGCGTTATATAATTAAAATTATAAATTAAACTCAGCCAATATCTTCGGATAATGCAATGCCGGAAATGTGCAAACAGCACGTCAAAAGCTAGTTGATAAGCTCAGCATCTGTATCGTTATGAAAAGTACACAGAATAAAACGATTAACTCCATAATGAAAACCTAAAGCAACTATATTGTCAAACAATATTCGATCATCCCCTCTCAGATTTACTCGTTTTCAGCTCTACTGATAAGAAAAGATTGCTTATCAAGTCGCATTCGTTGTGAAATAGTCGCTGTTAAAGTAAAACTATTGTGTTAGCGGTGATGGTAATGTAGATCGTCTAGAGTTTAGCGCGAGAGACGTCATTTCTCCAACATATGTGCCTTATAGATTTTTTTGTGTTCTTTTATGATTTATTCCCCTTCCTCTTTCCTCCCAATGTTCTTGTCAATGTGACGAACTGGTGGTTTGCCTTCCCCTTTCCTTCCCCCACCTCCTCCTCGCCACCTCCTCCACCCTTTCCAAATTTTAGGCTGATTAGGTCGACGAGTAAAACCAATTTCGACAAGAGCGAGTGGAGCAGGGGAGGATGGCGACCTAGCGAACAGAGTCTTAGCATACAATTTTTTACAGCTGATGGTGCTTCACACTATAAGGACTATAACCCTTAATGATGAAGATGATGAATCTAACCATCAAGCAGGCCTCGATGACATACAGCGACACGTTTACGATGGGCATGGCACATGAAATCGCAACGATATTTAAAACAGCCGTTTGCCTTAGCTGAACGTTGCGGTTACAGAATGCAGAAAGTGAAGGAAATTTAGAGACAATATCAGCAGCTTCTCCATCTATAATTATCGATTATTATTTTGAAATTCGTTTGTTTCACTGGAACGTCTATTAGAGACCAATTAAGAATAGTGCTGATAAGTCAATAGCTGACATTCTAACGGAATAACAAATTTGAAAATAATATTCGCTACTTGGTGATGATGAAACCACTTAACGCACAAGAGATCCAGAAATCTTATAAAAGGAAAAACACATATTGACATTGATAGAGAATGGGTATAGTTGTAGCGGAATTTGGTAGGCATTGCGGTTTAGTGTTGTACAGCATGATATATCTATTTCTAACGAATACGGTAAAATCCGTTTCGCCTTTGTCGTATTGATAAATGAAGAGAAAAATAGAGGTGCGGCAAAATTGGTGATAAGGAGTGTGACATTTGCAACGGAAAGAAATGACGTTTGCAATGGTTTTGATTGTGCAAGCAGACATTTAAAATCAAAGACAACAGACAAGCCATGAACGAACGAAAATCCATCAATATCATAGGCAATGCTGATAAATTTTGCATTCTTCTAATAGGCTTCAACGCTCGATTCGCACAAAAGCGATTGCTAATGCTCATAAATGAAAAATTTTCTTTTCGTTTTATAGATAAAGCTAGTGATGCCATCGATGGACGAAAAAAGTACTTTCTTAGGCATTCATGAAATGGAAGCTCCAAAAAGAATCGGCGAGTAACACAGTACTATATGTGTATCATTTTTGCTACCTTAGGATAGTTTGGAGAACAATTTGTGGTTTAGCTGCTTAAAAAGTACTTTAAGCGCCTAGCTTGGCAGTACTGCATAAAACACATTTGGGAAAGAACTTACTATTCAGGCGTGACAGAGACGGTTCACCGAAGTCAGTGAATCGGCGATACGCCAAACGCCCATCTAAACTATCCGTAGAAGGGGTAGTTGCCAGACATGAAGCAGGTCTTGCCGCTGTGAATCGCTGCTGGGGTGCAGCTGGAGCGGTGAAAAGTTGCGGTCCAGCCGCACAGGTGGTTCGTGAATAGGGATGAAAAACGCGTGTTGGATATGAGGAAGCACGCACAACAGCAACAGATGCTCGCATTCCGTTTGACGGCGCTTCTACTGACGTTTGTTGCTCCTCAACTTCACAAATGTCTATCTGTCGACTTCTAGTCGGAATAGATATCTCATTAGGTAGCTCGATCTTTGTCGATCCGGATGCGTTAAACGTGCACACATCCTGAACTGGGCATGCACCGACCGACGAGGTTGCTGGCTCGTAAGCGGGTGTGAGATCCTGAATATCGTTAATTGAGAAACCCATGAACGAGATGCCTTCGTCGTCAGTGGCAGGACTGAGCTCTTCGGGACCAGGCGTGTTCATTGTGCATTTGCAAAGGTAGTAAGTTGAGAACCAGTTGTGGCTAATGATGACAGTACTGCTTACCGGTTGGCGCTTATTAAAATACGAGCAGCGTAAACGGAACAGCACGACGAATTGTTTTCGGCGAGCGAGGGCGGGGCCAGATAGAGCAGCGTCCCTTGTGGCACACTGTGCACTCGGTCTGCGCTCACCACCCAGGTCAACTTGTTCGGTTGCGGTTGGCGCACCACTGGTGGTGACACTTTTGCTTTCCACCTTTATTTTTTTGCGGTACTTATTAATTCGATGCCTGTATTGGGCTGCTAACGTCTTCACAACACCTGGAGCAACGTTATTGCACGTTAATCCGCCTATCTTCCGCAGAACATCATTGTTTCGGTATTTCTTCAAATGCAACCTAACCGGCGTTCGTTTTGCCTCGTAAATATCACTACTGTGGTTCTTATCAACTCTTTGGCTGGGATGGTTAATGCAATATAATTTTTTCAGTGAGATGTACTTGTTTTGTTGAGTGTTCCGAGAAGTAGGAAGCGATGGTGGCGCAGTGAATAGAAGTTTCAACAACTGAGCCTTGTTACCAATGCTGAAAATCAGATTTGAGTTAAGCGGTTGCGCGAAATAGCCGTTCTTAGCACATTGAACAGCCGATTCCATGTACGCACCGTGGCGCGCGATTCTGTCACTGTATTGTCAGTGGTTCCTTTGGCACACGAGTTTCTTGTGTCGATGAGTTTCGGAACGATTAAGCTTCATAAAACCAATACCAGTAATTTGTCGGCTTAACAGATCGCACAAATAAACCAGATCAGAAACGCATTGGATACGATAAATATCGATCAAATAGGTATCAGAGGCGTTGCCTTGAAACAACTGTGTCGAATGAAATGTGAGTTCGCGTGCCAAAATGACGATCACACCAATTCTCAGGTAGTGTTGTGCCAGCTTAGATGATTGGCTACTTTAGTTGTCGATAGTAGTTGTGGCTTTTAGAGAAGCAAACTGCCCAATGCGAAAGACCAGGCGTCGAACGGCGGCTCGCACATTGCGAGCTGTGCTCGTTTGCATGGGTTCTGCCCACCCACAACAATTTCACGTAGGTAGCAGCCACTCAGGCGTCACTCGTTTGACTCATGCGCTCCATTCACGTGCTAGCGCCCCTGAAGTGCTCCGCTTAAAACGAAAGCATGATGCCCACGCGTTCTGGCGTGCAACTGACTGCGTAGGCGGATTGTGTGGGCTGCAGAGCTTGCTAGTGCACCCGTACCGCGTTGTTTTGCTCGTCATCGTTTTGTCACGTACCCGATGGTCAACGATTCATTTGAAGCGTAATCGCCATCATTAGCTGATTAACTCGCAAGAGGTGCTAATAATACGATTATCAGGAAACGTGGAGAGGGATGGAGGGGGAGGGGAAGAGGTGAGGGGGGGGGGGGATGACAAGATCTTGTTACAATATTCTCAACCGGTCACCAGGAATAATCGAGCACAGAGATGATAACAATTTATTACCAGTAAGCTTATACAGTTTTTGCTTTTTAACCTTAAGTTCATAATTGCATTTTTGATGAGGAAGCATTGAGCGAAAGAACGTTCATTGATTCGTTAAGTGGATGCACCCAACTTAAAAACCGATGCGAGCACTTCTTGCAGTATTTTGGTGTACTCAGCAAGTCAACACCAGTAATGAACCCGATAGCCAATAGGAGAAAATTGATTGCATCACAAGTTGCATCATTCAGCGATTATTTCCGAAACGATCGAACAGTTTTGCTTTATGCATTTATGTAAGTCAATTTGCTATCACATTGTTTAATATGCACCATTTTCGGTATCTGTCATCTTAAAGTGTAAAATTTTGCTCGGAGATTTAATCAAACACACGTCTATTTTATGAACATACCTTTTCGGCTCATCTTAAGTACAAGTTCGCATAAACCAAAGGAAATTATGCAAAAACAAAACACCATTTATAAATTTCGTTCGACATGTTCGTAACATCCTCACTCGGTTTGTTGTCTCCAGAGATTTCTCTTTCTTTCTTTCTTTCTTTCTCTCTCTCTCTCTACCTCTCTCACTCTTTCTACCGAGCTACCAGTGATACTCGTATCACTTTTATTTATTTATTTCAGTTGTTAGGCGAGTTCTTCGTTTTCATTTCCTCATTATCAGCACAGACATTTGCCCACAAACGAAGAGCAGCAATGAAATCTTGAAAGTTGAAATGCTTATGGATCATCTTGAAATAATTAGGTATCGATAGGAGTCTTGAAATGATTTTGTTTTTCGTTTCTTTTTTTTTAAATATGATAAGAGGAAATCTGGAAGAGAACGATAAACAGTTTGGCCTTGCAACTCTTGTTGTACTTTGCTTTCTTTTTTTTTTAAATTTAAATATACAATTCTCGTTTTAATATTTCTAATCGAATAGTTCGACTGCTTTTCGATTGAAACACCTAGAGAAGATATCATCGGCAGGCATCCAATTGAGCCAAATATTTGTTCAGTGTGATTTCTTTAACCAGCTGTTTTCCTTGTCTCATTTTATCGAATATCTTTACGAAAACTTCTTTAGTCCATAAATAACATTGCATTACGCATTCTCTATTGCAAGAAAATCCGTATAAAAATAAGTGAAAATTGCAAACATTATCTGCATTCAGTATGTAAACAAAATCCTGATCAGGTTCTCGAAAACATCTTCCCAAAAACACCCCTGAAATAGCAGGATAAGGAAAGTAGGTAAACTAGATAACTCCAACTGGCAAATAGCTTTTCCGTTCTTAAAATGTTGATGTTTTTTGATCATTTGTTCGACGCAAAGAGCGCTTTCCTTGCATACATTATGACGCAAGTGCGGATAGATAGAAGCTATATGAAATACGATTGAAATTCGATGAAGACGCTTGTATGCTATCAGTCTTAGTTACACTCTTCATTTTGCGAATCTGCGTTTTATCGAATATTGAGTCAGTCATTAGCGATTCGATGTGATTTTTGATCGCTCACTCGTGCCTTCGTCATCAAATTCAATAAACGTACTAAAGGTAAGTGATGCCTACCTGCCTATGTTCAAAAATAAAAGTTAATCAGTTCAGGCAAACAGCTATTTTGTTTGATTTGCAGGAATCTGTGGGCGTAAAGTCCGGCTAGCGTAGCTGTATGTATGCATGTATATTATTGTGGTGTGCTCTTCTTACTTGGAATTGAAAAACACTAAAACTGTCACGCTTTTTAAGTTTGATGTGGTCTCTGATATGAGTCGTACGGTGGGAATTCTGAATTCGAATAATCAACTTTAGATGCTGGCGAATAATCGTGGCAACAGGAGATTTTTGTGAAAATATTCCTTCTTTCAGTTTCACTTGTTACGATATGAATCGTTAAGGGAAGAGCTTGAAACTGATTAGGAAACTACCAATTGCTTTTGTCTCTTTTCAGTCGCAATAAGCTACGAATCGCGAATATTACAAAGTTTAATTCTTGCGTACAGTGATTAAGCGATAACGTTCAACCATTTAAGCACCCATGTTTAAAAAAAGAAACGAAAAAAAAGCTTTTGATTGGCTGACATTTCCGTTTCGTGAAATGCACAGTCACAGCACAATGAACAATTCGGGCCGACAGACACACAAACAGCACACAAAAACATGCATATATACACTGACGTATGTGACGGATATGACGGCGCACATAGTACACATTGGCTGCAATGAAGGGCATATCGAACCAGCTAAAATACTGTTACCTTCATGAACATGCATATATAGTATGAATGGCATTGCAATGAAATAACTTAGCAAAGAGAAATGCAAAGCTTAACGAATATTGGTGAAATGTGAATGCGTGAAATGACGAAGAATACTGTGATAGAATGTGCAGAGTAAGCTACAATACAAAAAGTCATAATGAAGCGATAAGATTACTAAAAATAAATTCGACAATTTGGTCGACTTTTTGTCGTATCGAGCTCGATGTTGTAGCTTAAATTCAAACTTGCTGAATTGTTTTTCGTTTCATTTAGAGCTTTTGATTCATTTTCATCATCCAATGACTTTCTTTTTAAATTAAAGATTCATCTTGACCGGCGTAACACAGTTTGCTTGTAATTACCATTTTATAAAATTCATTTTCTCATATTTGTGGCATTATGATGCTGTCATGAAGGGGACTTTTCAAAGAGGAAAATCAAGCCGATCGAAACATTACTTTCAACTTGCATTTGACTTATTATCTACTCATCAACGTCATTAATGCATTTCGAAGCATCTATTGCCCTAACAAAAGCTTCATTTTCATTCTGCTATATTAAACAAACGGTTAGCATCATTATAACGATGAGCATATCAAGATTTTTTATTTGATAGCACCTTTTGAGGAAATCGAGAGCCAAAAATATTAGCCCGATTGACATTTCCAACTATTGAATTTTTTAAGCATTGCTTATTAACCGGAAATATCAGCTGAATTGTGGGGCGATTTTCGACGCCAACGCTAGTAATGATCGGCATTCATTGAGAGGATAATAAAGGATCGATGAATACTTGCACAATAATCTTTTATCACACATCATAATATATCAATTAAGACATCATTGTAGGAAATTTTAACTCGTCGATTTTAACGCAATACGGTGTGCTTGGAATGGATTCTGAGCTGGAACATGTGCGGTGCGCACAGCTCCGAAAGTCGACTCCAGGGAGCTCAAAAATATGTATTTAGGTTTGCGCATTTTCCGTTGCGTTCAATGCACATCTACATCATAAAATTTGGTTATAACGTTTTCGCATTCCAGTGTTGGCCGTGTCACAAAACTTCATTCCAATTTAATCCGTCGACAGCATAGTCGGTTTTACGAGCACTATCGAATGCTTTTCTTATGCGCCTCTCATTGAAACTAAATTAAGCGTTATTGTATTATTTTCACTGGACTTCTGCTGATGGTTTATAGGTGATGGAACGAGAAATAACGTATAAAAATTAAACATATTTCCTTTCATTGAAATATGAAAATACTCGATACAAAGACGTAAGTTGAGGAAGTGGTCATACTAGGTGAAGTCGCTTCCACTTTTTTCTTTCTTTTTTTTGAGTGATTGTTGCCTTCGTTTGAGACCTTTTTTTTACATCTCCATGAGCAGACTGCTGATGTGATACGATTTTTGGATAGCGAAGGCGAGGAACGATGGTACTTTGAAGAGAGTATCTCGTCGCAACACATTACTTCCGTTTTTTAACGCGGGAAACGGTGCATGCCACGTGCAGAATTCCTATTTCTTTTTTTTTCTACCTAGAGCAGAAAAAAACGAAAAATTCTAAATTCATTGACTCAGCTCCGTACGACAACTCATCATCTTCGTTCCCAATCACGTTCACATCGCATACACAAACAAGTACATCACTATTTTAAAACGCTTCAAACATGTGTATTCATTGCATGAAATTCTAAGGTTTTTGCGTTGAAACAGATTTTGAAGTTACAATTTTTAACGAAAAATGAACACCAACATTAATACCGCACCGCTGGAAACACTTTGCCGAATGTTTGGCCTTCCAAAACATTTAAATGATTCGTTATTATATTATTTAAAACATTTTGAAACTTGCAATATTGATTTATTTTGCATTGTTTCGGTTGAGGCGTGTCATCATCTGATGATTTGCACTTGTTTGTTTTTGCAGCTGTCTACCATCGTTTAGCCTTATCCAAATATTTTTGCAATGACCTCCGGAGTGTTTGTGAAAAAGCAACTATCTATCAGTCACCACCACTCATATAATATCACCGGAAATGCAATTAAATCGGAATACGGTATTTGTAAACAAATTTCGTCGAATGTCATATTCTCATGTCGCAAATATTTATGTTTTTTTCTTACATTTTAATTCAACATGCCATTGGAGGCATGCCAAAATGTTATTCCAAACTGCAATATGGTGGAGTACATTTGCACTCCAAAAGTCAAGCATCAGCTACAACCGCATAATTTTTTCACTAATTTAGCACGCAGTCTTTCCGGTGAAATTTCGCTTTACCCCTTCTTAATGTGGATTGCTGGCCACATTGTTTTCGCACCGTTCAGCAGTGCTTTTGCCAAAAATTTTAAGTGCAAACCAGAAATCTTCTTCTGCTGTTCATCGTACGTCTTATGGTCGCTAAGGCAGAAATGTGTGTGGGCAATAAACAAGGCCATTATAAAAGATACTTGAAGAAGCAAAACATGAGACAGGGAATTTTCCAGAATTTAGAATATCGAAAGTAAGTGGGGGTGGGGAGGGAGGAGGGGGAGAGGAATTGTAAAGCAGATACTTCGAGCGAATCTAAGAACTGATATCATTCAGAAGCAGTATGTTATGCGATTGTGCATTTTGCTATCTTAGAACAGATTTTTCGAAATGGCTTTCATTTCACGTTGCTCACTACCCCCGATTAAGCAACACTGCGGATCTTATCGTTTTATTTCATTCTGTGTAGGCATCATGATGAAATGCAGAGAAATGGGTGATCAGCAGTAAACAGCGGCCCCAAACCACGGCTATGGAATCGAAAAGCTGGAGTTGGAGTCAGAGGGTTTACTTTGCGTTCGTGATCTTAATCGCAGTTGGAATCGGATTTGAACTTTTGATCAGAGCAATCAGGGGCGAAATACTAAATCAAAAATCCACCTCTCAACTCCTCTCGAACGGATTGGGACCTCGTGGAACCACTGTATATCATGTCAGCATTTTCCAGGTGTGCAGCGTAGCACAGTACACATACCACGAACGTCGAAAATTGTTATGATAAAGCGAAGCGTATCCATATGATGAGCAAAAAACGGCCTGGAAGGCGATTTCATTAAACTGTCGTGCACTAATGATTTTAATTTGTTTTTTTAAAAAAAAACAACGTCTAATTTAGCTCAGTTTATTACTGTTTTGCAACATGTTGCAATCGATGGAGCGATAAAGCCGACATAGGTGTTAGCTTATAATGTGAGCGTATTTGGGCATATTTCTGCGCTCATTTAAGTCTTTTGATTGCCGCATTGTCGTCGTATTTGTGCAGAGCACTGTTTTCCACTATTCTCCCTCAGAACTCGTCAATTTGAAGTCGGTTAAAAATATGAATATTCGTGTGCGCACTGAATGCGTAGCAGCTTTTGCGGCTATCACAACTCAACTTCGTATACTATTGCCTACTAGTACTGCGTATTATTTGCCCTATAAAAACTCGTCCACGAATATTCATTCAATTCGTAGGCATTTAGCGGAGAGATATATGTATGTTCCGCATACAATTGCTCTACAAGCATTTAGCCCGCAGATATTTGATCTACTTTTTTGCATCCTAGAAAATGGCCTACAAACGTTTGGTGAATGGATAGTGCAAAGTCATTTGGTGCACAGGCGTTTGATTTACTGCGGGATCAACTGTCCGTGGAACGATGAACAATCATTCGTTATGCGTTTTGCATCTTTCAGCATTGCGATTAATACATAGTCCTTAAATGTAACAAAATAAAATGCGTTGCTATTTTCACTACATGACTGCATATTCATTCAGTCATCTCTAAACAAGCATGTGCAGCTCTTTTCCTCCCTTTCCGAGGTAGAGAGCGGGGAGCAAATCTCTTTTTAATCCAGCATCGGCTGACAATCATTGGCGCAAATAAACTCCTTTGCAATTGCAGCGATTGTGATCACTTGTTCTTCCATTTATTTGCTTTTGCTGCGTCTTCAAACTGCAACATAACGTTGCGAATTTGAACTTTGAGGTTTTTGCATGCATTTCATGGCCCAGTAGAAAGTTTATCTCCTATCATTGCTGGGTGAAGTTCGCCTGAGCTGTCTTCATAATTTATAAAATGTTCCGTCCGCATGAGTCAGTCCTCTACCATTACACTTGTCTCCTTTTGGACAACACACATAACGGATTGGTACAGCACGTTTCTTGACCATTGTCAATAGCGTCAAAAAACACAATACCATTTTCTTGACAGGCGTTACCATTTGCACAGTTAAAAACGTTAACAATCACAAACGACCTATCAGTACTGCCTATCCACAGAATGCATCACCTTGCGTCCTCTATTCTGAACGTTGAGACTGTTAATGAATGAACAGTGCCGGGGGAATAGTCACTCGGTAAAAGCGTTAATTATGAAACGATA
This sequence comes from Toxocara canis, assembly GCA_000803305.1. Lineage (NCBI taxonomy): Eukaryota > Metazoa > Nematoda > Chromadorea > Rhabditida > Toxocaridae > Toxocara > Toxocara canis. Next base: position 1,162,593 of record JPKZ01022848.1, read on the forward strand.
GCGTCGCGCATTCACAATCGTAATGTTGTTTTTGAAAAAGTAATGGTGTGGTGTTTTGGCTGATGTACGCCTGAGAGGTGCACTATGAGTGCATTTCGCAATTCATCCAAACGCAGAAACATGAGCATACAAGGGTCGCTATGAAATCCCGGAAATAATTTCTGAGAAAGGTGGACTTTTCGCGGAAACGCCTCTGATTAAAATGCACAAAAAAGAAGGAAGTATTGGAAATTGAAATGGAAAACTCGTCCATACACTCGACAGCAATCGCTCTTGATTACTTTAGTACCTTTACAGATTTTAATTGTTTTAGATGCAGTCATTTCCGACATTACTTGATGGTTGTATTATTCCTTTGTACTGAAACAAATCGAATGATATCATAGAATCGCTCTGTGACAAGTGAAATATAACTCGACTTCTGCGGTCAATTTGGTATCCGCTTACTTGGCTCTAAAATTTCCGAACCCTCTGTTTTAGAACATCGTGCTACGATAATTTGTTGATCATGTCGTGGCACTGCAAGCGTATTAGGGATGTCGCTTCCACCCTCCCTCTTCCTCCTCCCCTACGTTTCATAAAGGAGGGCGGGGAGGACGGGAGGGATAGATAATTTTCTTCTCTCGTATCAGAGCTTTTCCATTCCGAACAAGAAAGCTCTGTCTCTTCCCTCTCTCTCTCCCTCCCCCACAACTCTCCGCAACTCCGCTATGCTTCCTTTTCTTCCTTCCATCCCCCTCCTCCTCCCCGCCCCCACCC
>JPKZ01022848.1:1174009-1197540 GCA_000803305.1 Toxocara canis
ACGAACTGGCTGAATATAGATTGATACAGATTGATAAATGGAATACAGACTGAATCCGTCGTATGTAACTTGGAAGCATCACTTAGTTTGATGTTTATGTCAGACCTTATAGTGGCATGTTCAAAAATAATACAAATTGGAATCACGCTTACCAGTTGTTTGAAGTGAATCCCACGCTGTTGCAGAAGGGACGCCAAAAGAGCACTGTTTTGATAGTGGACATTGTCTGCAACAAATATTTTTAAAGTTCAAATTCGAGTATTGACCCACAAATCACGCACATCTTTTCTACAAGCCTCCTCCTTTTCCATCCATGTCGATTTATAACAGGCAATCGCTTTATCATGTACTATTAACGTCAGCCTTGAAATAAACAGCACGTAAAATTAGTGTGTGCAAAAAATACAACATAACTCAACCCATCATAACTACCATGAAATGGAAAGGTAGGCAGAGTTGTTTTTTTGTTTCCTTGTTGCGAAATAAGTTGACCGTACCATCTGCATCTCCATGTGCCAACATTAGTTTAACGTGTCGGAAGTTGTCGATCAACCTGTCCGTCAATAAGTTGGTTTTCTAAATCAGAATATCATAACGTAATTGTTTTTATTGAGAAGGCAGTCAAAGACAACAACAACTGCACTGACAATAAAGCCGGTTAGTTTTTCGCACCACTGGTATCTGTTCGAATCGACATACTGTGCTTCATCCATGAAACTCTTGATTTTATAAATTATAAATTCACACAACATGACACAATGGACTAAAACGTCGGAAAATATAGAAATTCAGGAGAGGCATAGAATATTTCAATTCTTGAATTAAACTATTCTATACCTTCCCTTCAAGCTGTCGTCTTCTATAACGCACTTTGAGAGCGTACAACAATAATTTATACAGCGAGGTAATTCACGGTCCAACATTTAAAGTTTCTAAATTAAACCACAATTATGTCGAAAAAATGGAAAGCAGGAAGGTAAGAAAAGGTAGGGAGAATGTCGCTGAACGAGGAAACAGATAACATAAGTATCATGCTACATCAAATGTATTCGTGAAGAACGCTTGACCTTAAACATGAAATGAGAAATATAGGCTGATTTAAGTGAGAAATTCTTTGTGCAAAATCAAAAGTAATCCGAACTGCTCTTTGTGCATAATAACATGTTAAAGATATCCCACCTATTTGTTGAAATAAACTTCTAGCCATTTAGCAGTGAATAAGATGATTGCTGAATTCAGAATCACTCATTGATAAGGCTAAAAGTAATGCACGTTCGTGTTCAACACGATATATTTGTTAACGCGCTCAACTTAAAACAGCAGAATTTTTTTTAAAAAAATCCACTAATAGTAAACGAAATGCCTCAAATCCTCTTCGCCAAAAAAAAATGTCGTCTCAACCATAGCACAGCATAAAATTCCCATGTTGATTCTAAAATGCGATAATCTGAAGTGAAAAATACCCGGACATGTAACGACCAATATAATCTTTTTTCTCCATCATTGTATACATCGCGGCCAAAAGCGATGGTTTCAGTAAGCAATAACTGAGCCGTTTTATATTCCTTCTACCCAAAACATATATGCCAGTTCCCAAATCCATAAAGGAACTTATGATTTAATTGGCAAAGCACTGACTGATACCTCATAGCCGATGATGTTATCTCGCGGTAAACCCATATATCGTTCAGTGTATGCACTATCTAAAATGAACACGTTTGATAGGTCACTCGACGGTTGTTGAGTAAACCGAATATCACCAATTATTATTTAAATCAGAGTGGCGACTTTATTCCAGCTCGTCAAAATGATTGCTTTAAGAAGTTTTACATATAGAACTGAAGAAAAGTGGCTGAATGCGGAGATAACGTTAGGTTCGCGTAGATCTTTTCATGACTTAAAGATATTCGCTAGCAAACAATGCAAACATTTTTGTAGGGAACAAATTCAAAACAAGAAAAAAAACGAAAGCAAAAACAAACAAGAGAAAAACGATTTAAAAAAGTTCGTTTTAACTCTCTTTTTAGCAAAAGTCTCCGTGGTGGTTTAACTGCTTAAACTGAATCCAACGTAGTGTCATGATCAGTAATTTCGGATTTAGTAGATGGAGAAGTAAAATTTTGATACAAATAACGCGATCGAATGTATTATTGCGCAGCGCATCGTAAGCATAATGAAATACACTTACAAAATTCTCAATGCTATAGCAAGCATGTTCGCATACAAAAGCAGTAGGATGGAGTTAGCTGAAGCAACAAACCGTAGAGTTAGCTAAAGCAACAAACCGTAGATTTAGCTAAAGGAACAAACCATAGAATCTAAAGTTGACAACTGGAGCTATGCAAATGGCGCACTGGAACGTTGACCCCTGATCACGAGTTGCGATATGCGCCGCTACGAATCCTCCATATGACTAAAACAGAGTGATGAGTAAAATTTGAAGCCATTTTTTCAACAACATGAACAGGACAAATTTTAGCTCATCAAAGTTTTCGCTGAAAAACGCAAGTAAAAATAAAATGATTGGCTAAAGAGTATAATTCACTTCAATTCCATCTATGATCGGAAAACAAACTTGAAAATTTTCATTTCATTTTCTTTTTTTGTCACATCGCTACGAATACAAGCATTGCATCTATACTTGACCGGTGTTCGAGAAAGTCTCATTAAGTTTTAGTTTCTCTCCTCAGTGAGTCCTTTTTCGTCCAAAACACTAACTTGTGGATATTCGGTGCAGCTTAGCTTGCAACGATTTTGATTCTCAACACTAGATTCATTACTTCCGCCACAGTCAATTCGGTAATCTTGGAGACAAATAATACACCTTTTCAGCAATGCCGACGACCAAATCCTGTCTTCAGCTTAATTTTTATGCGGCATACTTCTCAATTATACTTATATACAAATACTATTTATTTATTTATTCGTCCGTTTAGTTGTGTCACGTATTTATTTATTTTGATCGATTAATTAATTAGATTGCTCACTTATTTAGTTTATTTACTACTTACTGATTATCTATTTTATCCACTCACTTCAATTAATTAATTAATTAATTAATTAATTTTTATCTATTTATTTGTTCGCTTATTCTTTTATATTATTTATTCATTTATTATTCATTTTCCACTCATCTATTCATTATTTATTTCGATAATCAACTGTCCTATCAACTGAACATGACCAAAAGCTTTTTTACGACCGCTTCAAATATTATTATCCATCGCTACACGTAGCCGATAATTTTACAAGTTCCATCCGGTATGCACATGTCCCACCTTTGGCCGCCGTCTATTCCCTTTTTTAATTCGTTATTGCACCTGAGTAAATTTCTCTACCCAATTCTGCCCATCCACACAGGCCAGCTCATTTGCAGCTTTCTTACTTCATGAAATCTCGCACTTTAGCTACAGACGAAGTAATCAAAAATGTACCAAAAGAACACGGCAATCAGAGATTTCTTGATGTACAATAATAATCGGTTGAGCATAAGTAGACTAAGCTTTCAGCTTTTTAATCTTCCCACTAGGCGAACGCTACAAAGCTTTCATGACGAACAATAACGATATCTTTCAAAAGGTATGAATTTATTAATTAAGGAATTCTTAGAAGGAAAGAAGCGTCCTTACCCAGCCAAGGACTGCCACTCGATGCCTATCAAGAAACGAATGAATTTGCAAAAGTTTCCTGCAAAAAAAACAGTATAGAAACGAAACTCTTCCGCCACTAGACAAAAATAGTTGTGAAGCTTAAAATAAAATGTGCATTTATGGCATATAAATGTTGACATAACTGTTTATTCAAAGTGAACAAAGTTAGTGGTGCAAAAAGAAATTTCAGCTTCCTATGGCAATATTTTGAGAGCGGACAACCGCCAAGCAATAACTCAACATCAACACATAGCACTTAATTTGGGGTGCAGTTTTGCGCTTTCATATTTCCACTACTCCTCTATCACGTTGAGATTTTCGTGCCATGCTTTACAATCGCCCATAAACTAGAGCTGCTGAAATGTAGCTCCTATAAACGAATTAAAAGTGCAACATCTAGGATATTTTTTGCTTGCACCTTTGAAATAGACTCAACTCGGAAGAGACTCAGCTCGGAAGTCACCTCTTGCATATTTTCATCCAGGTCCCATTTTCACTACTCCATATTTATATAGCACTACCAGAGATAGAGAGGGAGAGAGAGAAAGAGAGAGAGAGGGAGAGAGAGAAAGTAACAACCACAACCGCGGAATATATCAATGAACGAGTTCGAGGATTTTGGTGGTCGCTTGCTTCAAGTTTGTTGAAGAAAGCAATCGCTCACCTTGTCACTTCGATTTGATCGTCCACCTCTGGACCACTCAGATTCATGTACAGCTGCTCCTTAACTAGCCATCCACGATTCGACGAGCCCCTTGCATCAATCGTCACAATCACATACTGCCTTCTGTTCGCGAAATAGCTCATTAGATCCCATGGAGTCTCTACCGAATTAAGGTTCGAGTTTGGACCCGAATATCTGCAATAAATAAGGTAAGCCGGCTTTCCTAAAATTCAGCTTGAACAGGGAGACATTATAAGGACATGAGAGACAAAAGTGTCCACGAACAAAGACCTTGTTAATGAGACTGAGCAGACTTTTTCGACGTAATTATTTCACACCGGCTACATTTCAACAACCGCGTCCAATGAGTAAAACACTCAGGCTGCCCAAAACACTTTGCAGTATGACTCGACTTCACACCGAGGACGAATACGTGAGTTCAAATACTTTTCATGATTTATTGTGTCCTAGATGCTTACGCGAGTCATAATGGGCAAACGTGCAGTGTGAAAAGCACTGACGCCCTCTAATGCTTTTTTCATATCCTTTGCCCCCCCCCCCCTCCCTCTCCCTCCTCTTTTCTTTCAACCCCCTTTCCTCCCTCACCCCTCTTCTCCCCCTTCCATAAAAGTCACAAATCAGCTAATGAATGGCACAAAGAGCATAAATGGTAAGCCATGCTAAGGTAATGGACGGCAACTTTTGTACAAAGGACAGCACGTTACTGCAAATAGCAGTGCAAACCACACATCAAAATTCCTCTGGTAACAGGGCAATGCAGAAAAATGGCATATTTCTCGGCAAAAAATCCCACCTATGAGAGCTATTTTTTAGCAGCTGGCGACAAAAAAAAGAGTGAGTTGAAAACTTTCAGTGCACATAAAAGTTACCTACATGCCCAAGCTAATTCTTTACACAGTCGCCACTCGCACTGGGCACTTATCGCAAGCAATATGATCATCAGTATCTGAGTTTGCACTTCAAAAGAGACTGCCGGCGAGATGTTCACTGAGCTTTTAAGCAAACTGACTGCACAGTTAGCTCTTCGCACAGGTCTTCGGTTGCTCATTAGCCTCATTAGCCTCCACAACAGAATCCAGTTGAGTTGCAAAGCGGTGATCAACCAGGCCAATCGGAACTTCTAGAGCGGTTCCTCCAGCAACCCTGCGTGCGTTGCCACAGAGAATCTGGGCGCAATCTTAGTTGAAGTGAAAACACGGACACATTTTACAACATGCGCCTCAATGCGAGTGGAAACTAGCAACTGTGCGGAGAAGTAGTATGGATATGCGGACACTTCTATGCACGCTAGAAATGTTTTAACCAATCTTGTTAGTTTTTCCTAATCCACCGTACGGTGAAAACAATGGCACCATCGTACAACTACAGCAATGCAGTAATGCCCTCAAAGAAACCATGACCCGCACCCAGCAGCTATGACTGCATATCGTATGAAGTTCTCAGGGACAAACATGACTCTGTGAAAGTGAAGAAATTTGGAATAGAGTAGCATGTAAGCAATATTACTCTGGAACAAGAGAATGAGGAAAATACGTAGTCCTTAAATGACGCTTTCATCGAAATCTTCTACGACAATTACTGGCTCTTTTATCAACTTTTATAGCGTAGTTGGCCAGCTGACGAGCTTCAACTTTAGTTGTTTTAGAGTTTTAAATTGCGGCGATTAATGCTTCCAGCGAGAAGGAAGAGGCCTGAAGCTGTTAAAAATGCTACGACCATATTTGGGATCAACGAAAACTAAGCACAACTTTCTTCTTTTTCAAAAGTTGAAAATATTGCAAGACTGCATATTAAAAGTTTATGGTTCGCACGCGGTCATTCATCATTAGTCGTATGCATCGAATCGAGCTCAGTTCTCACTCAGAACGAAAAACATCTTACGTGTAAAGAAGAACTGGATAAACAAAATTCGCGTTGAACTTTGGCGGCAGCAGCAAACCGACATAAGCGTCTGAAAATCAGTTGGATGAACGCTTTGTCAAATAGCCGAAACGTTTAGCACACAAGGCGTCTTAAAAGAAACAAACAAAAAAAAGAAAAGAAAAACTCTTCAAACCGCTAAACAGCAATGTTTTCATAACCTTTTGCATGAGTCATCATTTGAATTCCAATTGCATGACAGGGAAACTTATTTTTTTGCAAAAACGATTTGTGTACCACACTTCCATATAACGACGACATAATACCGCCAATGAACTTCTCTATAGAACCCATCATAGATTTTTATCGAAAAGTTGATAAGCGAACTGATATAATATCAGTCTCGAATATAGAAATGCTGCAAGATTATTCACATTTTCGGTTCACATAGCGAAATATCAAAAACAAATTATTGAACCCCATTTTTTTGTTTTTTGCGAGAGGGTTAAGAGAGTGAAAATTTTGCGCCGAATTAAACGAACCGATTCCGCTTTTCATCGGAATTTTTTCATAGCTGATCTTCGGCGGGTCATATTGAAGAGGCGCTTGAAAATCGTCTCTAAGCAAAATATCTGAAAACAACAAAATGAAAAGAAAGCTGATCAATAAGGACAAAAAGTAAACAACACTTGAACTAAAATATTGAGCAAAAAATTGTCTTGATGATCACTACAACTCCTATTCACTTATGAGTGTTTGCCTCATTGAAAGACTGCAAAATTGTAATTGAAAGCCTTTAGTTTAATAAATAATCCCGGCGGACAGAAATCTTTTAAGATTGTGCTCATTCAAACGGAATACGTTTTCGCGCCATATAACAGTATGACAATATTGCATATTGCTATAGCGAAAGATTCTTGTTGGGTAGGCCGGAAAGGAGAACGGGGAAGTGGGGGGAGGGGAGTGGGGGGGGGGGGGGGGGAGAACGGCGGGGAAGACGAAGGAGAGAAGAGCAGGCAATGGTGCAATCAGAGAAGACTCCTTTTAAACATTAACAACTTCAGGATATGGCACCGCAATTCCTCCGCATCAAGATGGCTTTTACAGAAAGCGACAATTTATAAAGCAAAATGGTGAAGAAAACTGGAAATGCTGAATTGATCTAGCAGTTTGGATATGTTCAAAAGCAAATGGGGAAGCTCGCCAAGAGGTTAGCATCAGCTGCAACACTTTATACGGTGCGAACGGCCCATTTTTCCTTTCAAACATTCCAAAAACTAAAAAAAAAACGCTTAATACGCCATCGTGTTTTTGTCGATTGGCGACCAAACAGTTGCTGTTGATATACAGTTGCCCGTCAAGCAACGTTTTCATCACACCAAAGCGGCTTTCGCTGCGGGCGTCAGCGTGTTATAATTTACGACCTCATACGACCTCGTGCTACCCAATTTATGGCCTCGTACTCGTGCCTCGTACAAAATACTCCGTGTTATCCCGCATGATATCTTTTCAACTGTTTCAGCTTTTCGAGCGAACAACTATTTTGTAGCGGCTGAGTACGAGGTGGATTTCCATTTTTAATATATATGCGGTGCTTTATTATCCATAGGATGGATGAAAAGCAGTTCGAGTAAAGAAGAGATAAATGGAACCGACATGAACGTGCATTCTAACTTAATACCATAAACCCTCGAATTCTTAATCCGTACACTGCACGTTTCAGCTCGTGACGGGGAGAAACCTAATCTGAGGGAGAGGAGGTGCCCCAAGGGAAGTTTCGTGACCTGGAGTCTTCAGGGCGCACCAAAACCTAGGGAGCTCAGAAGGAACGGACGGAATGAGGGAGAAGGATGCCTTGAAAGGGTGAAGGAGGCATTGAATTGGATGGTTAATGATTCATGGCTGGTACAGGAGTCTGTCTTCGCGTTACGGGTCGCACTTATTTTTTCCGTTTTATCATAGGTACTATGGGTTAATATTGACACGAAACGGGATCCACAGTCATCCACCTTGGACAAACATAAGACAGCCATAGCAGTTATAAAAAATTAACAGTACGTCGATCGTGTGCTTAGGGGGAGGTGGAATAAGTGTGTAGGCGCTTGCCCAGGTGGACTAGATATCTGTCCCACTGGGCACCAGCTGGCATCGAAAGAGCTCCGCTCTGGGTGCTCGGGAGGATGAGAGTGTTCACCCCGCCACCCCCTCCCCTCCACCCCTCCCATCATACTCGACCATTCGCCTTCATCCGCCCTAGCGCCTTTTGCTGCGTACCTTCAATACAAGTTGGAGAGAAATCTAGCGAACTCTCATAGCCTTGCTTAACCAAAATAAGTAGAATGCCTTTGAAAGCTACTACTGCGATACTCTTGAAAGCTGCAGAAGCTTCACAAGAAGTAGATTCATAGGGATAATTTCAAAGAATCCGATCCACTTCGCCCGTTTCTTCTCACGACCGATCGTCTCTTCGAAAAGCGGAACAAATGCGCAGAAGCAGTGGCGAAGGGAGCCAAAGAAGAAAACTATTGGCATTTGCACGGACGGAACTCGGCCCTCGTCACCAATGCACACAAATACCGATCGCAATATCGGCGCGATATGCTACAGCACTTGGCCCATGCAAACAGTTGCAAAAAATTTGCAGTCATTTTAATATTTCTTCTCAGTGCTATATACTTTTTATGCAAATTTACCCTTCCAGAAAACCCTTCTAGAATCTTGAGTTCACCAGGGGAATTAAGATCTCATGTATTTTGAATCGTACTGTTCACTATTCCGATGTTTTCAGCTAATTACAACCACATCTGAATAATGTGAAAATGGCTGAGTTTCTCTTACATTCAAATTCAGCAAAATATGCAGCAGCTGAAAAGAGGTCGCATGAGGTAACATGAGGCCTTATTAGTTCGTAAATTGTAGTTGGTTGTGGCTAGTCTTCCAGAAATTTCGCTCTCGTTTCCAGAAACTTCCCATCTTTCACACACAAATTCGAAGCATTATGTCGAATCTTATGGTATGCATCGTATAACTGAAATAAGGTTGGGAAAACAGAACTCTGAAGCAGTTTATCTGTTGACTATTTTCTCGCGCTAATTTATTCCGTTCACCTTAAGTCTCTCACAGACTAGTGATCATGTTTGTCGAATTTCAACGGCGCAGGCCGAACATCAGGTCAAACTTTTTTTGTCTCCTTAGTTGAAATCACACGGCGGACAGACGTAAATGCAAACATAAGTATACATAAACACCACCTCGCCACAACGTGCTGTAAAAGACGCATAAAAATGCTAATGCTCTCAGTCCTAAAAAGTGGTTCCTAATTTCTACAACTTTGAAAATATAAGACTAAAGTTCATGTGATTGCGAAATCAAAGTGACGACAGTTATAACCTGAACTGATCTCATCGACTTTCTTGAGATATGTTTTTGTTGAGTAAAACGCAAGAGGACAGCTGAGAATGAACTGTTTTCCGCTAGGAGCGAAATTCACCCTTGAAGATGGACACGATTCCATACTGCAAGTAATACATTCAGGCTCCACATTGTCATCTCCGTTCGTTGCATGCTGCGCTCTGTACAAAAACATTTGCGCCATCGAATCACCAGCTGCCAGAAAATAGCTGCAATTACGAAAACGCTCGCAAAATGTTATAGCCATGTGGTTCGGAAAAGGTCTTCCCTAGACTTGAAAACATCAAAACTACGCTCCATTTGTAGGCTAGTTCGTTGCAGGTAAAAGGCAAGCTTGAAAAAGCGACACTTTGGGGAAGCGAAATGTCCTATAGGAAAAAAACGACCTCACAACTTGCTGGTCTTTGGAGAAGTGTGTTCATCGAACGAATGGTGTAGTGAAGGAAGTAACAACTGAAGGAACAAAGCAATACAATAGCGTACCCGCAGTGTAAAAAGCAGACGACGGGAATATATTCAGGTAAGGTTATTTAATAATATTTGCATATATTTTATGAAGGTCAGGAAATCAATTAACGCATCCATGTCACTCAGTGCTGATGGGTACGGAAAAATTTAACTCCTTATACGTTTGTTATACGTTCTAATTCAACTTAACATCGACTCTCGCAGCGATTTCGCGAAAATTATACTTCATTACAGTTAAACTTAGTCATGTCTAACAGTTCTTAGCGCCGTCAGTTTACAAATCTCCAATCGTACAAATCTACAAATCTCCAATCGTCAGTTGAACGTTCCCAAAGGTTCCGGCTCCTTTGCTATCTTTGCATGGGGGCTGACCGAATTCATTAATGAGATTGTTCTGACAGCCTTAAATGAACTCTTAAAAAAGTCTTACCAATTCATTCTGCAAAGTCCATAGAGATTGAAGACGCCATTTGCGAGCTGATGACAAATGTTGTAGAGACACCATCAATTTCAGATTTAATATTGTAAACTTACATTTCGTCCCTCCGCCTATCGTAACCGACGATTTGCTTGACGTCGTAAGACCCTCCATGATAAGCCGTGATCGAACCGCCAGTTTTCAACGCTACCTGTAATCAGAAACTTTCTTTTTATCGAATATCCGAGCTTCTTTCTTTTTATCTGTACACGACACTTATACTTCACGCTTGCTCTCGCTAACGCTCGTGGCATAGAAGCGTGACATTACTTTAAAAAACTAAAAGTAGGCAGTCGAAGAGAAATGGGTGTGTGATTCGTAGAAAATACCTGATCCCTGTAAAAGCTTACGGATGCAAGGCTCAATTTGCCACTCGCATACTCTAATGACATTGAGGGGAATACAATCAGATAACTTCAGATATATCCATCCATATATTCGCTATTTCCAGTGTTGAGGTTTCATCTTTGGCACAATTCACCTTTTGAAGTTAGCTGATTCTATAAGTTGAAGGACGTAGCCGTGAAATAATCAGAAAGCATTATAAATAAGACTTTCAATCATCGCTCATGCTCAAGCATAACAACTTGATACACTCATTTTTTTCTATTTGCAAAGTAATAATTTTTGATCGGATGTTACGTCGCTAAACGTTCAATAAATAAAAATTGGTACGCCGAAAATTGCTTTATGTGAATAGTGGTGAAACTAGCACGGCTAAAGATATATTATGATTTTGCTTCACAGTAAATTCGAATTGTATCACAATTTATTTTCAGTTCATTACAGCAACGCTTCGATTACCATTAGAATTGCATGAAGACGATGTATTGAAAATTGTTGAGAAAAACGTTCAATCATTTATTGAAATGGGAAAAACTAACCGGTAAATTAACGTGCGCAATGTGATTATAAATATTGCCGTTTTTATACTTCCTCGGTAAGAGAACGAAATATCCATTCGCCGACTGATATTCGATTTTAAAATCGGACGGTTCGGACCACATCTTTCGCTCATCTATATCGAAAGAGACGTAAAGACTCTGAAAAGATAAGGAAAAATAAATGACTTTCATCGATATTCAATTCAATTTGTTATTTCGTGCGCAGTATCAAACTCTGCGATATTCACTGCCAAACTCGCAATCAAATTGTCTTTCTCACTACCCATTTCTTAATTCTTTTCTATATATTTCTTGTTTTTTTTTTCTTAATTAACTCCCCTTCCATTTTTTCGTCCATCGTTTCTTCCATTTTCATATCATAAACTTAGGTTATCCATTTGACTGTTTAAGCCTCCAAATGCTGACGAGTTGCCGAAATATCGAGCAAATTCGAAATAAACATTGCGCATAACTGTTCTCATCAACAAAACAACCCCCCACTGAATGTGCTGAAGGCAATGAAATGTATTTGGAAGCAAGTTTTTTTTGCCCCTTCGCATCGCTGAAATACCAACATGCCCTCTGGTCACAAAAGAAACATAAGGCATTCCATGATTTTTAGCGTTTGACTAGCAATTACTTTAACCGTTTCAAAATAACCACTAACTGTTAATGACACCACCGTTCAACGCGCTCCTGCTTGTGATCTTCTTGCTGCTCTACCGATCTCTGATCGAATTTCTATGGGCTGTAGTTGCAATGAGTTTTTGTTTTAGTAATTTTTGTAACTGATCACAAAAGAAAATATAGTTTGTAAGAATTTTATGCAACTACCTCATTGCACAGTTGTCCATAGCGACATGGTGAAATAAATATTTCATTTTGCTGACGATTTGACCAAACGCTTAATAGTATATCGTCGCTTTGGACACTGTTAGGATCTTGTTTGATTTGTATCCAACAAACAGAGAATAAATAGTATGAGCTGAAAAAATTACGGCAAATTTGCAATTTATAAGGCGTCGAAATTCGAGATTCATTTACGGGCATCGATCGTTTTTACTTATCGATTATGGTGCGTACGTCGCATAACTGTTGCAGTAGGCGCAACAGGCTTTCAAACACAATCAGTTTTTCCGCAGTGGAAGCATCATTTCTTGAGCGTTAGTTGCCTTGGCTAACAGGTGATCATAACTATTTCAATGTCACTGCATAAGTGCATATTAGAAAGGGTACTGTCCATACTAGATAAGTAAGTCATCGACTCTAGGATCCCGCAAAACTCTCGTATTCCTAATTTGAACAAGAAGTTTTGCATGAGGTGGCATCTTCAAAGGAGAGACCAGATTCTAAGAAGAACTGTATGCAGTTGGAATCCAGATGAACTGCAGTTTTAAAAGGGAAGGGAGGGGGGCAAGGGGAGATTATACTGAAAAATAGAGGACTGCACTCAAGAACTCATGGTTTTCATAAGAATATAATTAAAAAAGATAGGAATGGAAATTGAACATTCTCTAAAATTCCAACGCCTGGATAACAGCTCCAATATATTTTTGCGCTTCAGTTTTTTTTAAAATGCTTTCATTTTCTCCATATCCTTATTCAACTTTCAGCGAATATCAGAAACTGTTGGCCTCCCTTCTCTTTTTACTTCTAAAATTTTAAATTTACCAACCTAATGCTTCAGAGTATGTTGGGTATATCTGAAACTATAGGATATCTTAACCTGAAGCTCCTCACTGTCACTATTATTTCAACAGATCTGATGATAACGCCCAACTGAAAAAGCCGTCTGGATCGGCGTACAAGGGCATAAATCAGAAGTCTGCGCTTTGCTCCCATTCTAACAAAAGATCACGTATGAGCGACACCTTTCTATTTAAAAAAGCTTATTACATATATGATCTTCCATCTGCTAAATATATGGAAGCGAGCGGAAATTATTGGTGAGATTCGTTCAAAAAATTTCAATTTAAAGTAAACAAACTTCGATAATAAACGAACTTGTTTTTGGACGCGCTGGTGAGTTTGGCTGGAGGATCGACGCTTTGCGTAGAGTTGAGTTCCTTGTTCCAAATCCGTAAAAAAACTAGTGGCTGATTGTCAGTACCTGCTTTTGGGTATGGTATCTCTTCATGCCTCGGATATACGTCAGCCGAGTCATAATGTGGAACCTGATCAAAATGTGTATAACTATATGGAACAAAAATATTGGTAAACTTGAGTATTGGCAAAAAATATTGGTAATATTGGTTTAAAAAAATATTGGTGAACCCATCCCACGCCATATCATACAGTACACACCGTGCAGATTTCTCAAATGAATGTTGTCACATAGATTTCAAGATCGAATAAGGAAATGAGAAAAGCACAATAATGTGAACCTCTACGTAAGTCTCATGGAGCAATGAGCTTTTGCATGATTTTCCTTTTCGGTATGCGTTGACTGCTGTCAATCGTTGCTGACACTTAGTTTTAAACGGTTTGTTTCATAGCCAGCTTAGTTAAAAGAATCGAAATAAAACCATATATTCGAGGGAAGGGTACAAAAATGGAGAATGTCCTCCTAAGTGCAATTTTTGTGAGTATGAAGAAACTAGCTATTAATTAATCATTAACAAACGTATCAAAGAACCAAAATTCTCTTGAAGCTTTTGCCGTATTATAGCAGAGTTCTCAATTCAATTTCGATAAAAACGGTGCCATTCGATTTCGAAAAACGTCCTACATGCTTTTTGTTCCTTAAGCATATTGTAGAGTGAAAAGATCTCTCACATGAAATGATAATCTGATTGAGCCCTGTGGGACGTCGAAGAGAGAAAAGAAATGTTAGATAAACACAAAGGATTTTAGTGTAGAGTGGTACAACACTGCGTTGCAGATACTCTTGCCAAAATACTGACATTCCATTGAGTATCAATAAGGTTTTTTTTGCAAAGTCTGTGAGAAGTAGATGATGTTTCCAACGCTAAACAAGAGAGTTATTTGTTTTCCCTTTCTTTTGTTTTTTTCACCGAGAACGGAAATTTTACGAACAATCGAGAAAAAATAACACGTTTTTTTGGGCGAACAACGTTATTTGTCGCGCGGTATTATATAGCAAATTTCATAGGCGAAATATACTCACTGTAATGCGACTAACACGTCGGTCATCAAACGATGCATAGGCGAGGTAGTTACCTGATAGTGACCACCAAACAGCTTTCGATGAAGAGAAAATTTCTTCTGAAAACAATTATGATTTTTTATAACACATTTTGCCCTTACGCGTTTTGTCCAAATTATTACGACCCTTAATTATTACTACATTAAGTGATAAAAGTGTGTTCTTCCAAGCGCATTTACATCGGCATTCAGCAATAAAAATTGACTTCTTTTGCAAAGTAAATATGAACGTTGCCTTCTTCTCAATTAAATCTCACTTTTTCAAGCACATTTAATGACCATTTTTAAATACCTAATTTCATTTCCCCATGAAATCTACCTCGAAGTACACACATCGGCTATGCGTAAATGAGTTCGGCAATAAAAGTTATTACTTGTAGAGATGTAATTTGTTCACCGATAGATTTGACTTGAAAGATTACCTTCATACAACCAGTCGGTTACGCCGTGATAGTTGAACAAAGTGCCAGTAACCGTGATCGGGAGTGCAGAGCCAGGTTTGTTTGCGTCTGCTTGATAGTAGATATTATTCTCGTACACAAAAACCTGCGAAATTTTCTTCAGATCTCACGGTGGCTTGCCATCTAAGGAACAAGATTGCAAAATAAACTGCAAAACTGTGATGCACCATAATTCACATGTTCCAAACTACTTTTTAAAAAAATTGGAAGCTATGCTCCGTTTCACTAAAAAGAAATATAATTTTTTGGAAACTGAGCATGTTAACGGTTCTCTAAAAGACGAACTATCCACTAAAACGAGTCCCGATTGGCCAATTCAACCAGTAAGCTGAATGTATGAATGCTTTTTGGGCAAATAGAGCTTTTGGATCCCGCTTGCGCACAGTAATACAATGAATAATGGCCAAAATCGGGCCTTTCTGTAGGCCCCGACCACCCAATGAATTTCTATATGCATAACTTCACTAATACTCAAGAAAACTCATCACAAAATCTAGCACGCACAGATTTGTTTGCATCTGTTAAACGTATGCATGATATTTTCAGTAAAAGTAAGAGATTTCGAAGGCCACAAATATAGTCCAATTAGTAATTATTATGCAAATGATGCAGTGCGACTATTCCGCCAGAAATATGTGACTATTGTGACTATTATGACGCAGATCAAATGTGCAACTAAAGGTGCTCGACATAGTGAGTTTAAAAACGAAATATATACTCGCTGAACAGTTCGAATCGAATTAACTTCATGGAAAGCCGACATGTGCACCTAGAACACCGCCAAAAGAGGAGATGGTTGTACGGAAAGAGAGTTAAGAAACAATGTGAACAATTATATGTTGAAGTGGCAAAACAATGTAGGAAAACGGTCTTCTTCCTTTTTCACTTCAAAAAAATCCTTCGAAACACCAACGCCAGAAGTTCTGATGTCCGTTTGAGTTTTGTAGAGTGCTTGGACAACGCAAAATAAAGATGAAAAACTAACAAAATCTTGAGCACCCAAATGCGGATTCCATTCGAATAGCTGAAGCGCCTCATCGCCCGTTGCTCGAGGTCCAATTGGTTGATGATTGCTGAAAAAAGAGTAAAAAATGTTTCGCGGATCAAAATCGATGTAAGCAAATTTCGTAAATTAGAGTTAAATTTTCCGAATTTCCGTCTCGTAAGAGAATATGGTGAGCAAAACAATTCAGTGTTCTAGCACTATATGATTTTAAAAAAAAGCTCAATACCCGACTGCAGGCATGTTCCTATTCAGTAAACTCTTTGTGGTCGTAAAAAAAGAATTTGAAGAACAAGCGTATTTTGGAATAGCAAATAAATTTTGAACTTTTTTTCATAGTTTTTAGTTCACAGTTTCTTTTTTCGTCTAACAATCTTCAAAGAACGTACACAAGTTTCGACGCTTCCAATCTGGCTACTTCATATAACGCTTTGTTCGAATGTCGATATACCTGTAGTTAAAATCAGTATAGTTAAGCAACTTAACGCTCAGTATGCGAGAAGATCACTCAGAATTCAACATGACTATTCAGCGAATGAGCGTTAAAGAATCATCAAAATGACAGACTCCAAATGATCTTTAAAATAAGGGAAAGACAAAGAAATGTTTGTTTCCACCTGCTGCGGGGAACCCATATGGCTCCGCAATGTTAGCTTAACGGTGACAAGTATGTGTTCCTCCGAATTTCAGTGCACGGAAGTGCTGCAGGTTCCATGTATGGAAAAGAACATACAAAGAATGTATGCACATCATCGGTCAAAAGTCGCAGGATCTAGGATTTAGTTTGAGTATGTCAGAGGGCATTAATTATTAGGTATAAATTCCCTATTCTCGTTTATAAGAAGACAAGCTACTTACTTTGTTATCACTTATATATGTTTACCATAACGTTTCAGTCTAGGTAAAACCACCTGTCGGTTTGCATACCATCTACGCCGGCTGGCAGTTCCCTGTTTTTCTATTTGTATGAGGTGTGTTTGTGGAACGAGCGTTTTAGAAATATTGGTTAAGTGTAGTTCAAACCTGGGATAATCCTTTGGAGAGTGCAATGAGCTGAGCATCGGAATTGAAGATGAAATTTTTTCCATTAGGATCTGCCTTGAACTGATCCTTGTCGATAAAAATACGCGGTTTATATGAAAGGTCGCTGGTGCTGATCAACTGAAGAGAAAAGTTCTCGCCCGAAATAAATTCTTCCATTAAGCTCTTTCTTAAATTCCAGAAATTCCTGCTTAAACATGGAGCTCCTTTGTTTGTTGATTGAATAGTTCATTCGTTTATTTATTTAATAAGTTGGCGAAAAACAATATCGCATAATTTAATCAGATAATTGAAATTAATATGCAATTTCAGGTGCGATCACAATCTAAGTTGTACATAAACGTCAACTTACGTCTCTATAAGACGTACAGTACGGTTTTTACTGCGACATATGCGGATTATTTCAAAAAAAAAATACAACGCTTTCTCCACAAAATAATAACATGAAAAAAAAATTCTAACGAGAGTACCGTGCGCTATAGCCTTACGCCTAAGATTAACCAACAATGACGGAAATTTTGAACGATCATTATTCATAAAGTATTTTCAATTTTCATTGTACGCGCCTCCTCCAAATTCCGATTTCCCCATTCGCCATTACCTTTTTAACGAATTACTCACAAACCCTTTTGTCTTAATAGTTTGAAGCGCTCCAGGTATGCGAATTTCAACTGTTGGGAAATGGCCGACCGTATGTAAGTGCGTCCTAAACGCCTTTTAATAGGCATTATTCAACGCAGGAATAATGATGATCGAGCCAGTTCTTCACACCCTGTTCTGCTCCTATTTCATATTAAAAAAAAACAGAACCTGCAAAAATCTCTTAAAGAAAAAAAAGTTAGCCGGCAAAAAAAAGTTTGTTGGAACAGTAAAAATGTTCTACGACAAAAAAAGCGTGCGGAATCAGAATAGAACAGCCTCGAAAATGAAACTACGAGAAAGGGAAACTTTATAAGGTAGAAACGAGGGAAACAGCTCAGCGAGCAATCACTTTCAACTGATGAAAAAGCGAAGCAGACCGAAAACAAACCACAAAATTCCCAATGCCATCAAGCATAACCAGTCGGTCGTCGGATAGCCAAACTGAGAAGTACTCAGGTTGAATCACACCTGCACCCATCAGAAGTGACTCGATCGTCAGCTGACTATAGTTTGCTGATGACGTCGAGCGTCTGTTAGTGTCATTGCAAGACTTCTGATTTCGAAATGCTGGTAACCACTTACCGCTGGTACCAATCTGCGAGAGATCAACCGCTATAAAAAAAATCCCAAATTTCTTTCTGAAGGCCGCTAAGCAGTCTCTGACAGAATCTCCTAGCAGAATATGGAAAATTCGTTGTTTTTTTGGAGCCTGAGTCAGAACGAACTAGCTTTCCAGCTCCCGCTTTCAGCTCCATCACAGCCAGATTCATCACGTTCTGCTTACTACCAGAGCACCCCTACAATATCTGGACGGCAAATGTTTCCAACGTTTCTACAACCTCCTTTTTCATATCGGAAAACCCGTATCACGTTAAGAAAATCTCTAATAAAGGTCCCATTAGAATCCTGACTCATCCTACTTATTATATCCAGTAAATTCATTCCGACGCGGCTTATGCCACATTTGTCGCGCGAAAGAGTGGCGTCTGATTGTTGCTTGGTTATGTTCGAGGAATCTGTCCATTATTTTTTTTTTTTGGATTTAAATAGCGATGCTTTTCGTTCAGTCACAATACACTGTGCACCGTATTGCATGACTGCAATGTTAGTATCATGCGGAATTTTGCATGCAATAAAATAAGAGTACAGCTCACTCTTGGGCGGTTTAACGATCGATCACTACTATATAAGCGGCTATTTAATGGGTAACAAAGAGTAGTGTCGATTATTTCTGAAAAGTTTCAGAGGTCTTTAAAATAAGTCCATCAGGAAACCCTTATATTTTTTCATAGAACTTTTCATCATGCCATAACGCGGAATTTCATCTTCAGAAAGAGAAGAAGAAAGCAAAACGGTTGTTTCGGGATCTTCTTTTTTTTTTTTTACTTAGGGTGAATCACAAATATCTACGAATCGACCCACTCAAGTCTGACTTCCGGCGAATCATCCATCGCTAAAAGCAGCAAAAAAGTGGCACTTCGACTCAACGGGAACGTAACTCTCTTCTCTCGTCACCAATCGAGCTCACTTGTTTGTAGCTGGTATGTCGCTTCTTCGTAAGGCAATGTAGAGGACAATCAATTGAAATGTCGTTCTCGCAGTACTTTCATACTATTTGTATTCTATGGTGCTCTTCGCAGATTTAAGCGCTCGAGCTAACAAATCAACGCTATAAAACTTTTTGGGCGAAAACTTATCTTTGAACTGGCGAACAATTCTAGAGACCAAAATTTTCGTTTTTTTTTTGAAGGTGATCATGAAAAATTTCATTTCTAGCACTTTGTAGACAAAAGAAAGTCGCCTTGAAAAAAAAAGCTTTCCAGGTTAAACTTTGTGACTTTACCGCTTCTCCTGCATAAACGACTAGTACTTCATTTGCTGGAAGTATGACTGTTTTAATTCAAAAAAAAAACTCACGTTTTTGAGTAAGAATTAAAGCGACCGCAATTGCTAACGAAATAACAACAAATAATACGAACAACAGCACCAAGAAGCGAACACATAGCCGAACGGTTTTTGAGCGAAGGCCTTTTGACTGAAATATCATTCGTTTAAAGCGTTGTTGTTCGTTCAAAAACTCAATCATTCACTTCACTACTATCAAAACTCTTATAAAAACGCTTCATATGAATGAATAGGATTGAAGCTGATCGATGGAATGAACATAACTTGAACTCGTAAAAATTACAATGGAACGGCAATTCGCTGAAGAGCTGAAACGTTAAATATAGCGAACGTAATGAGGAAAAAACAATGAAACGTGCCGGAAGAGATGTTGATGTTTTTCATGAACAGAACGCCATTTGATAAATGTCAACAGCGTGAAAATTTCATATAGCCGTACTCATAAAATGTCCAAATTCGCCAAGCCTTTAGCCTTCGTCTACTTCGAGCAATCGTTTTGCCTTTACTCATACTTTATGTTTCAGTATTACACAACATGAGCGCTTCATCACCAACACATATGAGTAACAATTCATGTTGTGTATGAATGCGAAAAACATCGCACTAACAAAATGAAATAAGAAATTGGACATTGGACATTTGCAAAAGCAACAATTGGCCATGCGCGACGGAACGATGATGCGCAAGCCACAAAACGATAAGTCTAATGAGCAAAGTGACAAGAGAATTTGTTTTCCGTTCTAGTGCACTTGACAGCGTCAATATGCTAAGACTAATCATTACAGCTGACTGCACATTTTTGTTCCGGTCACTCAGAGACACGATTTAACATGTTCTTCGTGAAGTCCTCAAACAATAATATTGTTAGAGAGAGCGCTTTGTCACCGAGAACATATGAGTAACAACTCATATTGTGTATGAATCGATTACAAATTCTTACCCCAAAAATTTTGCGTCCAATCATATAATAGCCAGGCATCCAGCTGGAATCATTAGGAAGAAAAAATTGTGAAGATGAGAAGGCCGAATTAATGAGCGAAGGTCGAAATCATGCGATAGAACGCAATTAAAGCTATTGCTCAAAAATGATGCAGCGTAAACGAGAACTGTGATCATACGAGGACGGATATGCTATCGAGGTTCTGAGGACTGACTGACTGTTTGCTGAGTTGTGAAAACATTGATTGATCAGTGCAGTGAACGAAAGATCATCGTTTGCTTGTGTTCTAGCTGTGTGTGTGTGTGTGTTTATATGTTTGTGTATATGTGTGTGTGTGTGTGCTCGAGCAACGACAATCCAACTTGTTCTCCTCACTCATATGCCTCACGCTTCCTTCATCTACATCCGCGATTACCACTATCATTGAACAAACGCATCGCGTTCAATTGTTGCAAGCGACAGTGATGCGAATGTTGCACGCGACACTGTGCGCACGCGATACTATGCGCAGTCGACGCAACTCGAACGGTATCTGTATTTTGTGTAAACGTGTTGAACATTCCACATTTACGTGGTATAAGCGTGCAGCAAAGTTTGTTGCTTACAGATGCGGATGTGTATGGATACGACTCTCCGACAGGGTTCCTGTTACAACACAGGCCTCAAAGAGTCGACGAGCTTTCCCGAATCGTTTAATATCCGATTTTTGTCCCATAAAAAAGATTATCCACTCAGGACCGAAATGCGGAAGGAAACTCTCCAAAGAAGTCGGGACTCCAGAAACATTCCAGCAGTTATTGTTTACTGATCGCTTACGATAAAAAGTCAACGATAAAAATTCCCGACAGTAGCCACTGTTGGTTGAGCTGTGAACGATTCATGCGATGTGATGAGGTGTTTTTGCATACATCTTTGCAACAACTATTCGTAAAACTGTAATTGTGTAATTGTGGAGTTGGGTGGAAATACAGTCTGTTGACTTATTACTACTGTACTCATTTACATTACTACAAAAAGTGCTCTCTACCTCCTGCTAAATGAACATTTAGAATAACGAAAAAAGTAGTGGTGGAACCATTGCATTGAAGAAAGCATACCGTTATGGGGGTACTAGCTTCAGTTTCGCTGCAGTGTGCATTGGTGACGGCTGCTTTGGCATTCTGCATTGCTCAACAGGGATCTCTGGATGATCTCCTCGAATACATGCCTGCAATGAGCACACAAAAACCAGTTATATAATTCGGATAACATTTCACTCGGTTTTCGTTCGTCCACTGTTCTCAACTATTCTTTTCGGCGTTGACGACACAACTCGTCCAACGAAATATTTTAACAGTCAAGAAAACAGGCAAATCAACAAAACACTTCTTCGATGGTGGACGAGGTGGTGCGAACGGTATTTGAAAAGCACTGAGTCACTCTGAATTATCTATAATTGGAAGTAATTAGCGCGAACAAAACACTACCGCCATATTTGTAATATAGGTAAGAAATCAACTCGAAGATGACTACGATGAAGGAAGCCCCGACATAAGAAAATATTTTCATTAAGTTTTCAACTTCTGAGAGCCTTACCTCAATTTGACAAGCTCACCAAAAAGCAAAACTCAGTGTGACGCATATGAGAGGTCTTTTGAATGTGTCAAGTGGAGCCACAAATGAGCTGCAATGTTGATGAAATCGTGAGAGGTTTTATAATGACAAGAAAAATCGTATCCCAAGAAAGCGATGCATGAAAATTGGGACCGATAGCCGATTTCCTCTGCGGATTACGAATTCGAATTTGAGCAGAGACGGTTTTCAGACGTGCCCAGTCGAACTCTTAGCCGGGCGTAACAAAGCAATTAACATCGGCATCAAAGGTGTGAATTTGTAACAAAAATAACAGTTGTGCGCAAGCCAGTTTCAGTTGTTCAATTAGGCCAAACGAATCAGAATGCCGGTACACTCATACGGGAGCTAAAGGAAGAGCAAGTGAAAATAGGATGGTCGAACGCAATGGTTGTGCGTTGAAAAGCCACTGTTCTCTGAGGCGTCATAATTCGATGTGATTGCAGGCAATTTGTCGTTCTCATCGGACAACACTGAACAGTGGTGCACCACGTTAGCGCCATTTGCCGAGAACTTTTAGACGAACAACTGAGATGGACTGGCGGCCTTTCGAGTTAATGCCTTCTTAAAAGCAGACTTATAGCCTCTTATTTGAAAAGTGACGCGTATAAGCAGAAGGACTCGTTCTCAGTTGAGCGACTCAGTCAGTTATGATCACACCAGGAAATGCTACAGAATAATTATTACCCAGAAAGGATGGAGATCTCGCCTTAGAGCTGTGAGCTCACAGCAAAACATGAGATCTCAGCTGCTGCAGGACCACAAATGAACTATAAAGCAGTGACCAAAATGTGGCTACCTAATGGTTATATTATTTAAAATTGTTTTAATTCATTCTGCTGTGCATTAGGACAACCGGCAGTGTTGTAGTAAATTTTAGCACAGGCTGTCTAACAACCGTCTTAAATCATGGAAACATTAGGTGTATCGAACATGAAATTATTTCCAAAATAGATCATATTCAAAATGACAGTGTTGTTAACAGCACACTTTTTAATGATAACACTATCGTTACGAGCACAGCGATTTAGTTCCTTTTTTTGAAGGATTTTCCGTCTATTGTTGAACTCCTTTCGCTAGTCGAGAGTTGAAGAGCCAAATTTGAGCTCCAAAGCTCCGATGAAGAATTTGAATCACTCTAAACTAATGCATGCACTTTGGAAGGATATTCATTTCATGACTGAACACTCACATTCTGAACAATGAGTCAGGAACTGGAAAGTTTTTAACGAATAGTATGGAGTACCGTCAGCAGCAAATAGTAAAGCTCAATAGCACAATGTTTTGCTTTTTTTTTTCCCCCCCCCCCCCCCCCACCCCCCTAAAA
>JPKZ01022848.1:1216477-1233730 GCA_000803305.1 Toxocara canis
TGCCCCGAAATGGACAACTTGCCTCATAATCAGACCGCTATCAATGTATTCCACAAAGTTCAGAAGTTAGCGAACCTTTTGCAAGACGACTCGATGCGTAGTGCCTTTTGGTTTCTCACTGGTCGGCGTTGTTGCCTTCGAATTCAGTTCATGAAGCATCAGCCCCGACGTTGAAGGTGTCAACGTTTTTACTGGCTGAATCATTAGCTATCACGAAAGCAGTCCATTCATATTCTCGATGAAGGCAATATTACTACTCAAACATCTTTACAGTAGAAGACCATTTCCATGTTTTCGAAATGAGGAATTCAAAATTCCTGCGATGTTGCTCCCAGTAGCGACCGATAATTTGAGATCGTCCGCCGTGATCGAAGTCCACTGTCGGCTTTAGCCGCACATAAGTAGCCCCAGCTTACTGGTTGAAAGAAAACGCTACGCGAGGGGGAGAGAGCTCCCCGTTGCTCCGAATTCACATATCGACCGACTCTCACTATCGCCGCGTTCCCCAACTTCGCCTCTCGTCTAAGTCGACTTCCGGTGAGTTTCTGTTTCCCCTTTTTTACAATAAAAAAGGGGAGCATTGTTCCCGTCGCGCGGAGTTTTCTTTCACGATGCCCAATAGTCAGCTGGGGCTGCTTATATGCGGCTCAAGCAGACAGTGAACTTCTACCCCGGTGGAAGCCGATCTCAAAACATCGGCCGTCACTGGGAACAACGTCGCAGGAATTTTGAATTCCTGCGACGATGTCGTGGGAATGTTTCCGCGACGGTCGCACAGTAATAAGTGCACTGTGCACCTCGTCGCGACAAATAGCATTTGGAATTTCTGAAAAATTTCCGATATTTCAGAACATGAGGAACCTCCAACGAACACTTCTGGATAAAATATTCTTTTCAACACTAGCTAACATGGCAAAATCGAAACTTCAAAAAAAAACACCAAAAAAATTTGAAATGAATTCGAACGTGGAAAAAAAAAGGATTTTAAAATCCAGCTCACCCGACCCAACATACTTCTGTGAGAAGATGTCGGCGAAGTAACGTAAGGTGTACTAGCGTCGGAGTTAGAGAACTGATTCAGTAGAGGGGGTATTCGCACTTGGTCGGGTTGATCGTAACGTGGTGGTTTCCGAGGCGGCATACACGGAGGGATCTCATAGGACAGCACTCCAGATAGCGAATCACCAGAATGAACACTCAACGAGTCCATGCGATCTGAAGCCACCGACTGACTCACTGAAAAAGCGACGTTTCAAATATTCACCTGAACGCAATTAAGATATCTAACAGGAAATGAAACATACGAAAAAGCAGTCGCATAAAATTCATATGGAGCAAAGCTTTGCGGACACAAAAGCGTAGAGGATATTTTAAAAACCACTGCCTAATGTTAGCACATACAAGCCGACACTACACTCACAGGATTTTATTGTAAAAGTATGCAACACTGACGTATGAATGAAGTTAGCTTAGCTGCAATGAGCAGCGCTACACATACAAAATTTTGCCAGGAATTCTAATAATATTAAAGAAAAACAGATGCTTTGGGTCATACGAAAGGTAACATGAGATAGAAGGGGACAGCATCATGCTGCCTTAGGTGACGAAAAAAGAAATGAAAAGTTTGGGAATAGTTTTTACGGATATTCAGTTGTTCTTTCAGCGAAATAGTTCCTTTGAACGCTGTACAGTAACGTAATAAAAAGTTAATACTAATGAAACTAGAGCAGTATGCAACCAACTCGATGGAAGAGGACGTGCCATCTGCGCAACAGCTGTTGACGTCGCAAGCGGTGGATGTTTCAATATTGTATTTGTGTTTGACGGAGTAAACGATTGCGGCAATTGTCGACCAAGTACAGATGCTGCTGGTGAAAGGAGACCCCCGGACGGATGGACCAGAGTTGATGAAGGTTGCTGGCTGAAAATTCAAAAACTAGCAAAAGAACTAAGTGTCGTACAACTAATTCGTTCACATCCGCAACTATTTTCGCCGTATTTAATTGAATAGTGGCAAATTTTTGAGACAAGAAACATTCAGCTTTGAAGCAACGCAAAAAACATCCTTTTTGATATGCACCTCCACAGTAAAAAGTGGATCTGATTCAAACGCTCTCTCTCTCTCTCTCTCTCTCTCTCTCTCTCCATAATGCACACGACAGCACAGCTGATGAGACGCAATAAGCATAATCGCACAGGTTTCGATGAACAAAGGAAAACTACGAATAAACAAACAAAAAAAATTAACAGCAAACCTTCCAGGAACCGGTGGATGTATGTGACTGCATGGTGGCACCGTACCTCCCATTATGCTATCTTCCAGTTTTCTTAGCATTTCCGCCTCACCAACTGTCTCCAACGCTTCCAATATTTTTACCCTAAATAGGAAACTAAATTTGTTACAATCGTTAGTCAACGGTAGCGTTACCTAAGGGTACATACAAATTCAAAGTTTCCCAAATGAGTAGTAAACTATGGAAATGGTCTCAGTGTTTATAATCGGAATGAAAACATGTCAGGAATTACGTAAAATACATTGCCCAACATTACGACCAACAAAATTCAGGGTTTTTTTGTATAGAATCAACATATAATTGCTGCAGCAACGACTTTAGACAAAAGGATGAGAGAAATGAGCAAAAATAATCATTTCCCTAATTGCATTTCAAGTTTGCATGTAGCGTTCTGAATTCGATATACGGATATGAAAAAAGATTTAAAAAAAAAATTTTTTTTTCTTTTCGAGGTGATGGCTAAACTTCATCAGCTTTCGTGATGACATCGGTGAGGATCAAATGAAATTCGCAAGTCTGATGGAGATATAGCGTAAGCGCAAAACAGAAAGGAAAAAAAAAGAAAACAAAGGATGATAAATCGTTGGAGTTTAAACGCTCCGTTTCGGATTTTTGGCAATAATTGATTGCTAGAAAACGAAGAAATGTGACTGCAACTTCAGCATAGATAGCAGGAAGAATTCTCGACCCCTTAAGTTTCCCTCACACCATTACCGAACGCAAAAACCTTGACCAAAATCCACAAATACTACATCTACTATGGAACCTACCAATCATCAGCACCACTAGTCGAAGCCTTCTGACATGAGCAACACTCCATGAGACCATTGTCTGTTGTCGAACTTAAACCACTGTCCCATCCACCTTGATCACCTGATAAACATCACACAATAACAACTCTTTTGATGTTATCTCATAGCTTGCAAAGTGATAATCTATAGGAAGTAGCAATCTATAATGCGGTCAAAAAGATGAAGGAGAGTGCTTAGGAAGAAGATGGGAGGGGATGAGAGGGAGAGGGAGGGGAACGGGAGATCGAATTCAGTTTTATTCGATTAGCAACACAGTCGCTGCTGAATAGTGTGTGCAGGATAGTTATCCTACAAAATGACTATATCGTCGGTGTATCGTTTGAAACGCATTATGCGTTACTCGGGGTAATTTATAAAATATGGATTTTCTGGGAAAGTTCTAAAACTTCAATAAAAAAAAATTTTTTTTTCTTTTCGAGGTGATGGCTAAACTTCATCAGCTTTCGTGATGACATCGGTGAGGATCAAATGAAATTCGCAAGTCTGATGGAGATATAGCGTAAGCGCAAAACAGAAAGGAAAAAAAAAGAAAACAAAGGATGATAAATCGTTGGAGTTTAAACGCTCCGTTTCGGATTTTTGGCAATAATTGATTGCTAGAAAACGAAGAAATGTGACTGCAACTTCAGCATAGATAGCAGGAAGAATTCTCGACCCCTTAAGTTTCCCTCACACCATTACCGAACGCAAAAACCTTGACCAAAATCCACAAATACTACATCTACTATGGAACCTACCAATCATCAGCACCACTAGTCGAAGCCTTCTGACATGAGCAACACTCCATGAGACCATTGTCTGTTGTCGAACTTAAACCACTGTCCCATCCACCTTGATCACCTGATAAACATCACACAATAACAACTCTTTTGATGTTATCTCATAGCTTGCAAAGTGATAATCTATAGGAAGTAGCAATCTATAATGCGGTCAAAAAGATGAAGGAGAGTGCTTAGGAAGAAGATGGGAGGGGATGAGAGGGAGAGGGAGGGGAACGGGAGATCGAATTCAGTTTTATTCGATTAGCAACACAGTCGCTGCTGAATAGTGTGTGCAGGATAGTTATCCTACAAAATGACTATATCGTCGGTGTATCGTTTGAAACGCATTATGCGTTACTCGGGGTAATTTATAAAATATGGATTTTCTGGGAAAGTTCTAAAACTTCAAAATATTAAAACCTTCTCAGTCTCAAAATTTTCAATACACGCAGCCTCCATTTAAGAAAACTGCGTAGAAAGGAAAAATGCTAAGTGGAAAAAAGTAAAAAGACAGAGTTGATAAATAAAAAAAAAGAGGAGAGAGCACGAAAATGAAAAAAAAATGAAAAGACAGTCAACCGAGTGCACAAGCAGCGGACGGCGTCCTCGAATGTTGTTGAATCGTGACCGCTCGTGCGTTCCGCAAATGTACACCTGCGTTATTGTTGGCTGCATCGCGCGAACTCCGCCAATCGGTACGCTCTTCGGGCGCTTTATAAACAGCTGCTTTAGGAAAAACAAATAAACAACCGCTATGTTGAAAACCGCTTAATATCAGTTTTACTAGAAGTACCGTTTTAAAAAGTAACAACCAATAACTGTTCTAAAGAGAATCTGGCAATTTTTCTAAATGTGCAGAAATCGGTTGGAAAGGCGTTCCTGATAAGTGCAACTGAAATGGTAAGAATGAGGTTGGGTCGGGAAAAGGCGAGAAGGGGGAATGGAGGTGGCTGTTTGCCATGTAGGGTTGTGCTATATGAGCCAACTGATAAAACGCATAAACATTTGAACACCTGAAGATATTCATGGTACCAATATAACGGACAGCAGTTTTAATGTCAACTTAAAGAACTCGCAGAAACACTTACTATACTGATATTGAACTCCAGCTCCATGATCCTCTCCGCTAAATCGCTGAGTGCCGGCGTGCGTGCCTTTCTGTTGTCCTATAGGAGAGTCCTCTAAGCTTTCCACAGCGCTGTCGATACTCTGGATTGGCGTTCTGCAAATCCGTTTTTCATAACATGTGCCGAACTCTTATTACTGCCTACATGATTTTCCAGTAATTCCCCTACATGAAGAGGAAATCCTAGTTCGGGTTTTTCAGAAGTGCATATCGAGTGCTAAAAAAATGTTGTACTGGGCTAGGAATCGAACTATGGTCGTTTGCTCATTAGTAAAATGAGTTTTAATATGTAAATGCGTGCAACTTCCGCAAAACTTTTCTTTGAAAAGCACGTAAAAACAAGTGAAAGACGAACCCCATTTTCTCGGATGCTTCGCTGAATGAATCACCGCATGCAATGGTGGTGTGTGGCAGGCGATATCGATGCGCGTTAACGGCACTACTCGATGGACAGAACGCTGCAAACAAAGCAACACATCTATGGGAGCCGTCATTATTGTGATGTATTCGATCCTTGAGCACGATCACCGCTCTCAAATTATACCACCCCTACAATTAAAGCACGGAAGGCAGACATTCATTTATTCCTCCCCCATCCCACACAAAAATTACGAAATTTTTTGATGGCACTAGACGTACTTTGCTTTAAAAAGCTCAAAAATGCAACACTTTTTTAATTCTGGCGCAAAAAAAACGACCGATCGAGAAATGAGCTTATAAAGCAGAAAACTGCCCCATATCTCAATTCAACGACGCATGCACGAAGCGATCAGTAATATAATTAAGCGAGAGGGGTGGGGAGAGAAGGCAAGCGCGAATAAAGCAACCTGTAAATAGCAAAAAGCCTAGACTGAAATTTCAGAATGTCAACTCTAAAAATCGCATTGTAACTGCTTTTGACTGTTCCTACCCATTATATACTCTCGTGAGCATTTAATTCATCGGAAATTTCCCGTAAGGTTTCCCCCGCGTTCCCGAAAAGTCCCCCAAGAGTGCGAGGGCGAGGGGGATGGTAAAGAGGGTGAGGAGGCGCCCATCCTAACCACTTTGCATTTGACGGTTATTGTTTTTCAGTTATTCCCAAGAAACAATTGTTGCTCTGTATCCCCTTTCCCTTCGCCTAAGCGGATAAATAATTGCTCCTACGCGCGTCGCTACAATCATTAGCGTCATTGGTATTAGCAAACGGTATTTTTTTCCATAAAAATGCAGCATCGCTTTCCAACATGTCAGTTACTTAAGTCATCATAAGCACAAAGAAGGTAAGCAATCAAAGTTCATAACCATCTATTTTTCTCTCGAGGCTGCGCGAACGTGCAAAAATTCAAAAGTTAGTTTTAAGTGTGGAATTCGAAAGCTAATGTGTGACTCTGCTCAAAATCAGTATTCCCATTGAGCATCACTGCATACAGCGCAGTCATTCTAAAAATATAACAAAGATGAAAAATGGGCAGCTGCTATCTTATTTCGCCCTTGGAGGACATGAAGTTCACAATTTCCCAGACAAAAATCAATTCAAAATAGAAGTTTGCCACAGAACGGAAGGGGGGTGAAAGTGATTGGTGGAGGGGGTGACTTGATCTCGGACAATATGATATCCACTTACAAGTTTTTTGTCCACCGGCACCAATTCAAATAGTTCAAGAAATGAATCATGTGCTGGCAGCTGAAATTGTGATAATCATTCCATTACAACTTATCAAAATCACCAAACAATCAAACCGTTCGAATAAGGAAGCGCTGCTTGATCGACATATCTCGAAATTTTGATGGTGACGAGATCGTCGCTTTGTTGAAGGAGGTGCATCGCGTCACATACCTTCTTACCCTCAATCGATTCACCGTTTATCGCCAATATTCGATCCCCAACTCGCAGCGCACCCGTTCTTTAAAAAAACCCATCTTTTAAATGAGAAACAATAATGATCGCATTGCACCACCGCACTGCACGATTGACGATAAGCAATTCCACTGGTTTTGCTACGAACACATATTTGCATAACCTTCCTTTCCTAATCTGTACAAAAAAAATGCGGAAACTTGCGCATAATACTGTGGTATTTCTTTAACCTACTTCCTTAACCTTCGATTTCTTAGGAATCTCCATGAGGAATTATTTAACAAACTATAGTGAACGATAGGGAGAGGAAGTGGGATATTTAAGTATGGATGCACATGACTGTTGGAAAACGTAACGTCAGACTAATATTATCTCAGTGATGATTCCATTCGGTGACCTAATCTACGACTGTTATACTTAGTATTTCTATCAGTAAACTCGACCTGCAATGGAGTTTTTAAATGACCGATGTGAATATATTTTGGAACTCAACAACATGAACAAGAGAAACAGAACAATTTAGGTTGCGTAAGAGACAATACCACACAAGTCTCCATTGGTGAATAAGAAAAAAAAATTGGTACAGTTAGTCTTGAAAATATTTTCGTTGTTGAAATGAAGACGAAAGTCGCACAACGAGATGCTCAAAACAACCTTTCAGCGAGGCCATGTGGAGCTAGCTGCGATATAATGACCGGATCACCGCGCTCTCCACGCGATGCGATCGTGATACCCATTGGTCGACCCTTTCGGTTCAACTCGATCGAATAGACCACCGTATGTGAACAATCCGATTCCTCCTGGTTAGATAAGGAACTTTTAAAATTTAACCCTACAATACGCCAACTTGTTTGAAATCTTAACTCACAATGGACCGTTTAAAAATTACTTATATCACGTTCAGCTTTTAAAATCCAGCTTATAACATAATAAATTTCCAAAAAATTTCAACTTGTAATGGGTGCCATGCTCCCTAGATTAGTGTTGCGGTCGGAGTTCTCAAATGCTGCTTTGTTTTGCTCACTAAGAATCCTACCCGTCAACAGCCGTAAAAAACTAAACAACCAGTTTCCAAACAATGCCCTTCATTATATGTACCAAATTGCTTCGCTAATTAGACTCATTCCTAGAGGATCGTATTACAACGCAAACTTATTACCGGTGCAGCAGCACCCTTGCGTATGCGTAACTTCACGACGTCACCCGAACGTTGCAAAAGTCGCATTGCTTCTTCGACCGTACATGAATCCAACGGGATATTATCTATAGCAAGTATACGGTCACCCACATTTATTGAGCCACACCTGCAACATACCAATCGACAATAAGTCATATCATTCTTTCAAGTAATGAGCGTAAATGTTTTTCATTTTACCACTAATACGAACAATCTGAAAAATCTTATTATCGTTATCATTAACACAGCTTTTGGCAACGATATCAGCAAACATAGAAATTAAAACGGTGATGCTATTAAGAGTTCAATAAGAAAATGGAACCGTTGAGCGACACTGCCAGTTCGAATATCCGATATAATGACCGGCTCTCCTTTTCGTCCGTCCGTTTCACTTTTTGCCACAATTCCCAGATTGTTTCCGCGTTTTGCCAGTTTCACATTTAAAATCCCATTTGGCGGAAGGAGAGATTCTAAAATTATTTATGATTTTGAAAATTAAAGCAATGAACTCAAAATACCGTATTAGTAGGGCGTATCAAATTATCACTTTTCCTACAATGCACTGATTTTGACTTTTTTAATGATTGTTCGTAGATGTATTCTTCATCGAACAGTTTAATGTAATAAGTTTTTGTTTGCAATATCAATCGTTGAAGATGTATGCGTACAAATGCTATAACTTGAACTACTTTCTTTTCTAAAGAGCTCATAAGAGAAGGCTCCTTTCTATAAACGTGCTCACCGATAAAAACCTGATACGGAATATAACATAAAGATTATCTTCGCTTATAATTGCTCATGTCGAATAGTCATATTATGATATTTTATGCTTGATATTTGATGCTTGATATTTGTTTCCCCTCTTATATTGTTGACGTGTAAAAATTATTCTCTTGTCGCAACTGACGTGAGTGGAGGACGCAAGAGCTCTATTGCTCCGATGCTGTTTACTCGTGCAAGCTATAACGATGAAATAATTCCGGAAACGTTCAAAACAAAAAATTAAATTGCAATTCACATCCTTTAACAATACACCTTTCAATAAAGGGAAATCGCATTTCTCTAATAATTTCAGCGTCAAAAACCCAAGAAGTGTCAAACCAAAAACGTATTAAAACAAAGCTTCCTTTACATGCAGTCTGGAATAGACATCCGAGCCAAGCATTTTTTTAAAAGTATGCGTGCATAAAACAAATTGTAATTGCAATGGTTCTTCGGACGGACAAAAGAATTAGGAAAATGAAAACAGACGGAAAACGTTTAAAAACTCATAAAGAATTATCAGCTTCAATTTAATTTTCATTTCCTGAATGTCTAAATCAAAATCCGTTTTAGGATGAAGAATAGAAAAGAAAGGAGGTGTTTTCATTGTTTTTTTTTTAAATGAAACGAACGAGTGAAACGTCATTACAATTTACTGTAACTGCCTTTCAGTTTTCTATAACACTTGCATCCCTTTCACCCGTTATTCAAATAAAAGCGCAATTCCCATATTTCGTGGCTCGAGTCGTACTATTTATATTCTATAAGTTTTCCATCTTAGATGCCTGTTTTTCAAGAGCCTCTTCAAATTTAGAAGCGTTTCGCTCATATTCTGCCATTTCAACATATGCCATTCCACGGCGGAAAGAAAGATGACAGAAAAGGAAGGAGAAGCACGGCGAGGAGTTTAGTTAGGAGGGAAAAAGTGGTGAAAACGTTAAGCCTCTCTCTCATCTTCGCATCGTTAAGGAACCCTGATGGGTGGGTGCAAAATGTGAAAGACAAGCTGCAGATGTCCTTGAAAAGAGCTTTTTGCAAGCCGCAGCAAGCTCATGCCTATGTCTCGCTCGATACAGAATGTCATGAGGCGTTTGATCTTTGAGAAACACGATTCATGGCGTGTTTGCAGTTCGTAATTGTGAACGACGCTTGGAGCTTCGTAAAAGATGAGATGGGAGTGAAAGATTAGGGGATTTTTCAGAGGAAGAAAGACGGTTTCTTATTTGAAGGTTGAGGAGGAGGTGGTGGAAGGAAGAAAATTATAATTCCCAGCATACCTTCCCCGCAGAAAAGAAGGCGATAATACTATGCGATTTGGAGCACAGTCCTTCATTCGATACTGTAAGCGTATTAGTAAAAAGTGCACAGCACTGACCGATAACGTCGAATTCGACAGTGAGCGTCAAGGGGCTTGAAGAGTGCCGCATTAGACGATTTGCCTCTTCTATTGTACCGTTCGCAGTGTACCAATCATTTATGGTCAACACACGATCACCCACTTGCAACACTCCACATCTGAGACACGTACCAAATTTTCCCCCGAAGTAAAAGGTCACTAACGCTGTCCTCAAAAAAGGCATTTGGGCCATGTGGACACTACCAAGACGGGGCATATACCAGTGGGTGAAATTTCCCGAGTAAGCGACAAATTAGGAGGAGAATGTAGTCGATGGCGTAAATCTCCATACAGGTTTCATACACTTCTAGCATCATATCGACTGGCACTTCAAACTGGGATTCTGTTAACAGTTTGTTTAACATGACAACACAACGGCATTTGTTTGAGAAATACACTGGCAAACAAAAAATGAAGAATCATTATGGCAATAAGTAAGCTCTGTTTTGTTAACGAATCAAATGCCGGAGTGAACAAAATGACTGATTCAGACTAGTATGAACTAAACTGTTTACAGTTAGGTTTGGAAAAACAAACAGTTCTGGCGAAACAGAAAAAAAAAACATTTTTCTTAAGCAGAAATGGAGCAATAGAACCAATTTAATGCGAAAGAGAAACTCATCAAAAAAAAGAGAAAAAAAATTCACCTTTCCGCAGGAGATCCCTTCTCGATATACGAAATGAATAGCGGCATTGGAGTGCGCGCATCAGCGCAAGGATTTTGTTGTCTTTGAAGCACCAATCCGAACGCACCTTTCGCATAGCTATGCAAAACAACTTCCATCGTCTCACAGTGACATACGTGCCCCGAGGGCACCGTTGACATAGAACCGTGCATCGAACCTGCAAAAATTGTTTTTTCATTTAGTAACACGAGAACTAAACAGAATTCTTACTCAAAAATATAATCTTCTTCTAAAGGAAATATAACTAACAGTATAATTTTATTCTGGAAAAATTCTTTTCACCGCTAGAATTCTTGTGGAGGAATTTGAGTCTTTCACAGCTTCGGAATGCAAACCGCCGCGCCAATACAAAATTTTTACGAAACAGAAAACAGTTTTCTTTTCCGAAACTAATGCTAGAAACACGCAAATATACCGGAACATTTTTTTAAAAACTTTTAAACGCCCCAACTTCAAAACAAAAGATGAATGACATTCGTACTAATAAAATCAAAAACCCAAACATAAAGCCGGAACAGTTTATGTCATCGAGTACTTCAACCGTTATGGTAATTCAATTTTTCTATATTTGATCATGCAACCCCTCCGCAGACAATCAAATTTTCATCCATATTTCCTCGCTCTCTTCTTGCAGTTTGCAATTTAATGGCAACATTATCTGCTATCTGCTGCAAGGAAAGTCTGAGAGTTTAAAGCCTTAAAACGACTTTCGAAGCAACAGATGTGCGTATACTTTCTGCGATTGGATAATTAGCAAAACAAATCTGCAAGTACGGCATCCCTTCTTGCAGTTTGCAATTTAATGGCAACATTATCTGCTATCTGCTGCAAGGAAAGTCTGAGAGTTTAAAGCCTTAAAACGACTTTCGAAGCAACAGATGTGCGTATACTTTCTGCGATTGGATAATTAGCAAAACAAATCTGCAAGTACGGCATCCCTTCTTGCAGTTTGCAATTTAATGGCAACATTATCTGCTATCTGCTGCAAGGAAAGTCTGAGAGTTTAAAGCCTTAAAACGACTTTCGAAGCAACAGATGTGCGTATACTTTCTGCGATTGGATAATTAGCAAAACAAATCTGCAAATACGGCATCCCTTCTTGCAGTTTGCAATTTAATGGCAACATTATCTGCTATCTGCTGCAAGGAAAGTCTGAGAGTTTAAAGCCTTAAAACGACTTTCGAAGCAACAGATGTGCGTATACTTTCTGCGATTGGATAATTAGCAAAACAAATCTGCAAGTGTCCTCCTTTCCCCTCTCTCACTCCATAATTATTTTACAAAAATGTATTATATTACTAAACTTAAGTGAATAATGAACGTGAATATTGATAAGCTTAAGCGTTCGAATTCAAACGAGCAGACGATGCTAAATGATTGTTTTAATGGATTCTCACGTTTGTACTAACAATTACGAATAATAATAACGCATGACACTAATAAACATGCAGTTGAAAAACCTGAAGATCGAAAGAGCTTTTTCATTTTCAGACGATTACAACATTCCACAAGAGCGAAATAAACGTCTAAAAGTGATTAAAATAAATATCCTGAAAGGGATCAAATAAATATTAACGTGAACGTCGAAAATCGGCCAAAAGTGCCTAGAGAATAGTGTTAGAGATACGAATGCAGCATAGCACATCAAATCGCTCTTACAGGCAGCCACGTTACGAGCGAGCGAAACGCACAAAACGGCTCTCGAGCTAATATCCGAGCTAATCATTAGGCGAACGCCTAATGATTCGCACATTGTGACAAACGGCTATCGCGCACAATTCCACTTTCTTACTATACCAGTCACTGATCAACTATATGCACTCTTGTATCAACGTCTGTTCAATTGGTTAATATTTCAGAGATCTTTCAGCCCTCTTTTAATCTTAATTGCCATATTCAGTAATGGTGCTTTAAAATTCTAAACTCTACAAAGAAGTTTTGCCTCCAAATGAAGTAAAAGTAAATATGAGAAATAATAAAAGAAATGATAAAATAAAAACTCGAACTGTGAGGGAAAGACGTTACTCAGTGAGTGGAACAGTCACAAAACAATGCTGATAACAGACAAACGTTATGCGTGAGAAGTGGAATTGTATACTGGTGCCTTATCATCCAGCATCGATGCTACTCCACCTCTCATCGTTTTGTATTGCATTCAAAGCATCCATGAAGACAACGATAATATAAGAAATTATAAAAATTGTTTTCCTATCTTTTTTAAATCAATTTTGATTACCTATGCGTTTTCTACAGAGTGCACCATTGCAACATAATTGAAGATGTGATCAGCAATACTTTCAATGCTTATGTTTCTCATGTACTTTTCAAACACAATAATGGACTTTTTATTGCCTTTTTTTCGTACTTATTATAGAGCAAAGCAATTCTCAAAGTTCTTTCTGCAATTCTGATGAGTTTCACCGAACCATTTCCTCCTTCAAAGTAGCGGGCCTATGTGGAGGGTTGATCTTAAGAGTGTTTATCAACATATGCTCTATCAGCAATAGCATCCAAAAATTCAAAATAAACTTTTTTTTTTCTCCAAGTTAAGCAATCACACCAAACAAGGAGCCAAGAAAATCGTGTTAATTTATGATTTCGTCGTCACGTTTTTTTTCCGTTCATGAATTAGAAATCGAAAACTAGAAAAAAGACCAACTCATCAAACGCAGTAATTTTAAAAAACTGCCCAAAAATTCTCAATTATGTCACTGCCCAAAATAAAATGTTCACTTGATGACTATTCCCATAAAAGAGCAACCTCATCCGGCCAAAATCTCTTCACTCTCCAACTCTTGTTACTTTAACTTTCAGTTAGATCAATTTGTGCGCATATATTTTTGCAAAAATTCTTGATTTGTTTTATTTTGCTTTTCACTCTCTTCGCACATTAATTTTCAAAGCCTTCCCCCCCCCCCCGCCTCCATCGCCAATCCAATTACACTTATCCTATTCGTTGATTCCTCGTTCAATTTTTTTTTTCTAATTTCAATACGGGTGGAACTCGTAGTCAGTTTGCTCCTCATCGGCCATTGCTCTCCATTAAAAATCAATATTCGCACCGCACTAATCTTGATTGCCAACAGCAAATCACTAAACGATTGCTTCATTTCGTATGAACAAATTGCTTAAATTTTTTTAAAATTACCTCGCCTTCGTATACCTATGATAACGCATTCAACTGCACAGCGTGCCTATCAATGCCCACATAACCAATATCCAACATTCTTCATCTGTGATCTTTGCCAATCTCTCATTAGCAACGCCTTTGAGGTAGCCGCAAGTGAGCGCTTCAAAAAAAGTAAATCAACTAAAAACGCTGGATAGCGGCCAAAAACATAACTGCACACAATAGGCGGAACAGCTGCAAAACGCATTTCACACATTGTTTCACCGCACACATATACGAAGAGCGC
This sequence comes from Toxocara canis, assembly GCA_000803305.1. Classification (NCBI taxonomy): domain Eukaryota; kingdom Metazoa; phylum Nematoda; class Chromadorea; order Rhabditida; family Toxocaridae; genus Toxocara; species Toxocara canis. The sequence continues at coordinate 1,230,748 of JPKZ01022848.1, forward strand.
CTAAGCTCATTAAAAATGGCTCATTAAATGTGATTTATAGACGCTCATGATTTCACATGCAGCCCTAAACGACCCAACTAATAAAAGAACGGATGTAATCAACATGTGAACGATATGACTTATAGTTGGCAACGATTTCAAAAATTCCTCAAATCATCGCTCTTCAAAGACCGCAGACAATAAACTTGAGCTTCAAAATTTCTTTACTCAGATAAAACTTCGAAATAAAAACTGCACGTCCCTCTCAAATTTGTAATAATGATTTCATGTAAATTAACAAAGAAAGTGCGGAACGATAGCAATTATGATGAAAAAAGTGTTAGACATTTATGAAAAAAATAACGAATAAGGTCCACTGTTGAAAAACTAATAGGATTCACATGGAATATAAAATTGGTATACTTTTCATGCAAGCAATTCCATTGTAATTTTCCAATTTTATGCCCAACCCAAGTCCTACCCTAATAGATTTTCTGAGAGCTGAAACACAACTAAACTGCATCAATAATGGAAACGATACGAACAACTGGACAAGAGAACACAACAAAAGTAGAATCATTTAGAAGCTGCCTGCGGATTATGAATCACTGCGGATCTGAGGGCGATATTTTGAAGATACGTATGCGATTCAGTGCCCAAACAGACACAACATATGTTATCTCAATAAAATACCTTCTTACTGTTGTTCAATATTTATGGAAATTTCAGCGGCCAGACATAGACAAAAAAAATTACATTTACATTTAAATATACTGACTTTTAAGTTCAAGCAATGCAAAGTAGATTTTCGTTAGAGGATTTCGTACGAAACATATTGTGAGAAAAAGCAATGCCGTAAGTGCTGCTGAAGAGAGATCGATTTTGAGTACAAACAGTTTTCAGAGAAAAAAAAACCTCTATTGACGGAAAAGAAATGATCTTTCCGCTTTTCGCCCCGAATTTCCGGACTTCATTGCGATCTCATCTTTCAACTAAATCGATTTGCAGCTGACTTTCTGCTGAATTTTCTTTTACGTTGATCTTTTATTTTTTTGCCCCCTGTCGTTCCAGCTCTGTTTTCATAAAAATTATTGAAGCAAGTTCGGAAAGCAGCTCGAAACTTGTTAAGTTTTTCTCACAAGGATGGTGGATGGGAATTGTGGTGAGGGAGGAAGGATACGAAGCATGGAGATGAAGGGTTGCAATCAAATGCGATGGAAACGCAATGGTGTGCATGTGAATTTCTGATAGCATGATGAAATGACGAAAAATTTTCTCATTCGCCGACCGTTCAAGTGATATGGCACTTTCATGAGAGCAAAAATAAAGGCATTTTTGAATACCCAAACATGAAAAATGAATCATTCAATATGCACCTTATCTGCAGTGTGTGATCTTAAATCGAACCGAAATGAAGAGAAATCAGTGCCTCATTCAGCTGCACCGTTGATTATAGCGATTCCTACTGGACAGTATTTCGCTTCCACAACCAGAAACAGTGAGTAACATGCCGTTCTTTTTGAAAAGAGCGAACGGAAGGGGGGTGGGGAATGGGACGGGGAGAAAGGAAGAGGGGAACAAAAAAATTCAACACAAACTAAACATCCAATTTCTAAAGAATTACTATTTAGAACCACGCGTTAAACCCATTAGAAATAAGCGTATCGACTGCTCACCGAAATACCAAAGTGCCACAAGAATTTCATGATCCTCATGGGTAATACCAAACTTGCGATCTGGAACTAAACACATGGCAGAACCATCGAAAAATAAAAAACAGTAAGGATGTCATCTGAGCTTAAACTTTCAAACAAAGAAGCGTAATGCGTACAGCTAGCAGATATGGGATAAGCAGTGGACATGTCTGTTATATAATGGCGCCACGCTTGAAGATATGCGGAAAGCGATTTGTCGAATTTGTGTCCGGCACCGACATTGGTGAGCAGCAAAACGCTACCGAAGATAAAAAAGAGAAGTGGGGAGGGGGGGAGAGAGAGAGAGAGAGAGAGAAAGAGAGAAGAGGAAGGGTTCGAGAGTGTTAGAGTCTTAAAAAAGAAGTACGACCATCAGCACTGAAATCGTACATTATCAAATAACTCTACTAATGCATCAGTGATATTCAACAGTAAAAGACAAATACTGAAGCTCGAAAACGTCTCTCTACTTCAACAGCATTGCTAGAGAATCTATGTAATCTGAACAGAACTAGATCCTGTAGATGAAATTGCATTGGCGATCGCATATGATTGCGGAAATTGCCATAAATAGCCAAAAATAAGAAACCAAATCAACGAACCACATGAAAATGTGGCCAAAACGACAGCTTCTCGAAAGGGCAAATTTAAAAGATACACATATCTTGACAGCTCAAATGTTGGACAAGGTTATCTCGTAATACGGCTATCAATATACGATATTTCCCGCTGAGATCATATCATAGTTAGATGTGAACTTTGATTTAAAAAAAATTAAAAACAGCAATGAATTTTAGCTTCACCCTTACACGTTGCAATCAGGGCGTATATCTCTATCGTCGTCAAAGTTTTAAATAAGAAATCAATTGTGTAAAGTAAAAAATGAATTATTTTTTTCAAATACATTAGCACATTTACTAGAGTATGATATTTGTACTCTGAACATTCAAATTCATATTGAAGAAAACGTTCTGAAAAGATGGCAAGAGAAAAAAAGGGGGGAAAATGAAAATGCACGGGCAAGAAAACACCGTAAAGTGAAGGAGGCTGCCAAATAAAATTGATATGAAGAAGCACCTAGAGCTACTTCCGACTTTATCGGGAATGGTCTAGCATCTAGCAGCTCTAGCACCACTCTTCCATTTACGAGTTTTATTGCGTCTCACATATGTCCCAGCCATCCGTCGAGTCGAACAAACGATACATAACTAAGCTGAAGTGTGGCAAACAAAAAATGAAAGAAACACATATACACTAACATTTCCCCCCCGCCCCCCCCCCCCCCCCTCCCCCCCCCCCCCCCACCCCAA
>JPKZ01022848.1:1233983-1246824 GCA_000803305.1 Toxocara canis
CCCCTCCCACTCCCTCACTACACCGTAGAAAATTGGTAGTCACCTTTTTTTGTTTTCCAACCTGCTCTGGTTTTCTTTCATTACTCATCACTCACTATATTTTTCGAATTCTTAAGCAGATCATGTCTCGATATCTCTAGAAAAAGGGATAGCTTTCTCGCATATGAGACAACAGGGGAGGAGGATGCCTACTTATAGAAAAACTGAACGAAGAAGATATGAAACTCACTAACGCTCGCAATACCCGCAATACCAGAATAGTGGAAGCAAATTTTAAACATTTCCGAATAAAGTAATTAATATTACTGACAAGTAACCAAAGTCGCACACAGAATTAGTAGCGAACAATTGCAGAGACTGGAAAAGAAAATACGAATCAGATCAAGTTCCCTTGACTCAAGATCACAAATCACCTCTTCAGTGAAGAACGAATCGAGATTGTTGAGGCAGTGAAATTATAGTTGTTTTTACTTAACGCGTGGGAGGGTAGAAGAAAGAGAGCTAGCTCTTTTTTTTTTGGTGAATGAATGAAGTTTGGCAGTTAGACCAATATGGAAAAGCGCTAACACAAAAGCGCTGAATAAGTGAACAGCCCAATTCAGCAATACTGTAATAAGACCGGCAATTCGAGTTGGCAATAGAACTGAATACTGCTGATACGGAACGGCGCAATCTAAACCGAAATAAACGTGATCGCGTTAAATATGGTAGGCGATTCAACTAGAAAATCGACAAAACAGTGTATGAAACTCGAACGTGGATACATATCAGATATCAGTCGAAGTGATTTGAGGCAGTTAGAGAGAGGAATTTAGTTCATCTCATTGCAGTAGAGAAGTAATTGGGCTGCAAGATGGACAGAGTAGTATTAGACAGTAATAATTATGGGAAGGTGTGATGGGCGGCTAACACAACTCAAGCAAAGCCGTTGCGTTAGTGGCGGCAAGAAGCGCCAAGCACTGGTTGATCACCCCGTTGAGCGATGAGGGCATTTGCCACATACACACATACACACATCTCACAATCTCTACATTCCCTCTCGCTTAGGCCTAGGCTTATTGAACTGAGATGAAGAGTTGCCTCACGCCGCTTGCTACTTGCTTCGGGCCAATACTCACCTGGTTGCCGCTTATCATCATCCATTTGTTCCCCTCCAGTATACCTCCTCCAGCTTCCAATATCACAGCCTTTCTCCCTCCCCCTCTTGCGTATTTCCTGCTCAGGAACGTAAGAATTCCGAGAGAGGTGATATCACCGGTATCCGCCCAACACTTACGGTAATCAAATGCAGAAAACACGATTATAGTTATTTGACGTGCATACGGGGCGGGAAGGATATGCACGACGCTACCGGATGTAACGAAAGTCACGTTCTCCAATTATGGCACGTGTTATGCTCGTCTACGAAGACAAACTGCCCATCGTTTCTCCAAATTCCATTGCAGTCTTCCGTAATGTTTACGTTAGATGAACAAAACGAAAAGATTCAAAAGAGCTAGAATGCAAAATGGAACGGTCGTAAGAATCACAAAAACAGAAAAAAAAAAATCAAATCCGCCCTTCATTCAGAATGTATGTCGTTATCAACGCAAATTATTATAGAGTCATATAAACTCTGAAGTATTTCTTATACGTTCTTCTAAAGCTTGTTTTCAGCCATGCATATAATGACAACACAAAAGCGTAAACATCCATACATTAATCGTAAGCAGTTTTTTTTTTCGCTTTATAATCACTCCTAACGTTGAAATGTTGCCTATCGTAGTAAGCTGTTCGCCATCAAAGTATCGCTAGATCCGACTAGCTAGCGGAATGAGATTTAATGCGGCTGGCGCCAATGGATTAGCTTTTAGTAGTTCAAACGATTAGGCTACGAATATTGTCTTCGAAACGAAATGCAATCAACTTTGCCTTTGCCAACCCTTCCACTCGTCAACCCCACTGCTCTCGACACCACTTCCACTAACTTGCGATTCGGATGGTTCGCGAAGAGTAAATTGCGATGGTGCTCACAATGATCTTAAAACTTGCTGTAATTCCATCCTACAAAACCTCTTTGTTCCCATAACCCAAACAACTCATATTCGAGTAGTTTTCACAAAATTCCGCCGCCTACTCCCCTTCCCCGTCCCTTCACCCCCTTAAGAAGTCGGCACCTTTGACGTCTTGCCTGAGAAGGGAGTGAAGGACAAAGAAGAAAATTTCAAACTCATAAGCATATTCATAGTAGCTGAAAACTCTCTTTAATGAACTTTAATTAAACCACATAAAAATGCCCCAGTTGTCAGGATTTCAATCTTGCTATTGCCGACTTGTTGAAATTCGATACCACTCAGCTCGGAAAATTTCGATAGCCGTCTAATGAATGAAAAAATGCTGCCAAAATAAAGCGTAATTTGTGAGCATGTCTTAGGAATTGGAGGTGGTGCACTTGGGACGGAGCATTCGACAGCCATATGATGAATAGCCTGTCGTATGATCGGAAACATTACATCGATTAAGCACGCGGATGTGCCTCTCGACCTGCTGCTGTTTTTTTATGCTTTTTAAATGTAACTCCATCTATCGTTTTTTTTTTTGAGACGAAACGTAACTACTAGAGATCGTTGATTGGTTGTGCGATTTAGTTTTGCAACAATTAAAATTGCCCACACCAAACAAATAAAAGGAACATCTGCTGAAGATTTGTAATTTGAAGCATCCTTTTCCAATGTGAATAATCTTCCAGCATATTAGAAGGAATATGTAAATACTGAAAGGCTACGCACCACACAACAGCAACTCATGTATTCAAATTATATTAAACAAAATCTCGGCTTTACGTGAGAGTATGAGCGATTCTTCTCCATTGACCGAACCAGTTCGCCTCTTCGAGATGACTGAGTGCTCCTACTGAGAAATGCTTGTACCAGCAGATTCATTTATCTTTTGATATCATATTTTCTTCATTCTCGAAACTTTCTGCTAGTGTTGGTGGGTGATCATGAGCAAAAGAATGCAAATGCCGTATCTCCTCGAATAGAAAAATTTGTTGGTTTCCCTAAATCCCGACAAGAAGGAGAGGCATAGCTTGAAGAAAACATGATATCTCAAAGAAAAGCAATTTCACTCAAAGGAAAACTGTTGAAAAAGGATTTCTCATCGACTCCGGTTTGTGCATAAGAGAGGGTAGGCACTTACTATTGCCATTATGTAAGTCGCTAGCCCTATATTTGCAACAGCTGCGACTCATGCTCGTCGATGGTGCAGATGAGAACTGTCTCTGATTTGCGCTATCTTGTTGCATATTTGGCACTGAACCACCGATCGCACCTTTCGTCGTTAGCTTTTGTTCTGAGGCGGACACCGGTTCTGTTCCACGTCTACTGTAACAGTGATGAATGAACAACGCTAGTTCGATGCTTTCAGAATTGTTGGAGCGAATACTTCTTAAAAGTGACAGAAACCAACCATTATGGGAATTAAAGCAAAACATTTACGTTCATGGGCAAAAAGCAACGCTTTTCTTGATATCACAACTATCGCGGCTAAAAGAAGACAGCAACTATATCAGATATCATTAAAAAGTTACTAATGCTATCATACTTTTAGACTGCATCGATGCAAGTAAAAAAAAAAGGGCAATCGTCGAGAATTAGGTGACTGAACACTGACTGTCCCTCTTTCTTTGAACGTTCGGATTCGACCAGCGCACAATTGCAACAAAGAAGGGCGACTGCGCTGCTCACTTACATGCTATAGTGCTCTGAATTGTGGATTGTTAGATGCAACAAAAAAAGAAAAACGCTACTGCGCTCATAACGACCGATAAGCCACCATTTCTTTGCAGCCGAACAACACATATACTACGCAAAAGTAACCGAATTCTCCAAAAGAATATTACAATTTGAAAATGGATTAAAGTAATACTGAAGTGAAAATAAATAACATGGCAGCAAACGTGATCAACGTTTTAGGACACAACCAACTACAGCTGTCTATCTCAGACTTTCAATAAACATTTGTATAGCGAGTGAGTGGAAGCTGCGCCAATAGAAAGGATCCGAATTTGCACTCTGTACTCTTTTCTGAGTTGATACTCCTTCAATTGGATGTACTACGTTGAATTCCATCCGTGACACAGATTTCATATTTCACCACACAAATAAAGCGAACTGAATTTTTGCAAATAAAAAAACATAATAAAAGCATGCATTATATACCCGCTAAGAGCTGGATCATTCGGCACTATTAAAGAGCGCTCGTGCGATTTCGCTCTCGGCTGTTGCAAATTGCGTCGTCGTGTGGCTGAAAAATATCTGGCTAAACTACGAAACCGTACATTATACGTCGAAGAGCAAAAAAAAGTACAAAAAATAAAAAATAAACATAAAGAACATTCGGAAAAGAAACATCGTTTTCATCTGTCTACAATCGTGTCCACAATCGAGCTCCGCTGAATACTTCCGTTTTGGAAAGTTTTGAAACCTTCATACCGTATAATTTCACTACCATATTCCTTCACTCCTCTTTTCCCAAATGAATGACTGCTGTACAAATAACGAGCGCAATATCCCACGAGGTATATATATTGATGAGCAAAGTCATTCAATGAATAAAATGCTCATTGCGATTAACCTGTACTTATTAACTCGTTTATTAAATAAGCGAATAAAATAACAACTCGGAAAGCGATGCAAAAGCGTTTAGTTGATACGACACATTACGATAGCACTTTCTTGACGTTTGTGTTTCGAACTAAGGAACAGGGCAAACGACTTCGCAAAATTTGCATAAAACGAATGGAATGATCAAATGAAGCGTTGCAATGTGGAAAGGATGGCGATTCGGAATCGAAAAACTATTGCGCACGCAAAATGACCCGCTACGCTTGTGCCTTATCTCAATAGAACATGGTCTAGTGAACTGCGCGCACCATAGATTACGAATTAGAAAAATGCCCTCGAAACCTCTTTTACCATTCCCAACCATTAATTCGCTTACCTGTCCACTACGATTCACTAAATATTGATAAAGGCTGGGTGAGGGTATGGTCTAGTGAAGTACTGAACTAGAATAAGTAACCTCTGCGATGACGTAGACGATAGACGATACCCACTTATCGTAAGTGTCATGTATAAGTTTTCTAGTCTCCTACCATTACTTATTGCAAAAATTTACCTCAGAAAGCAAAATGAAAATTCAACGATAAAATAACGATAAAATAACGGACGCAAAAACACTCGTCCCGACCCCATCCTACTTGTTTCTTTCAAAAGTGATACCGCTTTTGCGTCAAAATATGAGAAGCGTGGAATCATTATGCCAGGTATAAAGAAAAAATTGATTTAGGTGCAAAACAGCTTATAATACTATAAAAGATATCGTACCGAACTTCTATTACATTTACATTTTTAGTCTTTGGGATGCATGTGAAGCGTTCATCTATGTTCTTTTTCTCCTGCACCCAAGCCCATAATCTCAACACAACAGTATCGCTGCATTCCATCTTCTTTCATTAAAGAAGCATTTCGTTCACATTTCAAAACATCAGCACCTATAAAATTTGAGATCGATTTTCGCGTTCAGCTATTATAGTATAAAACGTGCTTTGTCCGCAATGCTCTGAGCGCTGTAGCGAACCGATATTCGTGAAAACCTAAGGTAATTTCTATAGTCAACTCTTTAAAACCGCAATGGATGAAGACGAACCAACTCATCTCATATGCTTGTTCTTCGTGAATCGAAGTTTTATCAGCTTTCTGCATGGCGCTACCAGTAGTAAATTTAGTGTCGAAACTCTTAAACTGCACCAAGCTTTACGTATATAAGCCATTTGAAGAACACTATTTGGCCAGCTCGCAAAGGTCAGCAAGAAAAACAATGGATTGTGTAGGCTAGCTAATAATGAAAGGCGTTATATTCTTTCCGGAAGTTATTGGAACTTCAGAGGAAATCATTAATCACCCTAAATAGAAAAATCACGAAAGCATTGCACTGTGAGAAGCATCAGTTAGTATTTTGCATACTAACTTAGTGATCTGCATGTGATAAGCGATATTTTGCGACTGTTGCACCTTTGTCCCTGTTCGTGATTTAATGGCTGTAGTCAAGCTAGACAACCGTACTCCTGGCGTTCAGCACGCCGAGTTCCGCAGTGCGCTAAATTCGCCGTAAGTACTATCGGTATTTGTGAGTGTTGTTTGTCACCAATTTGCACAAGTCAGTTCCACCGTTCATTTCGTTCCATGATTCCAGAACATTTCCGTCATTTTTCGTGTATTTTCGGACGCTCTTCGTGACAATCTTTTCGATCGCATTTTGATTCCAGTGAATTTCGCTGTCACTTGTCTCCTCTCGCAGTACGATAAACAAGATCCAGAAATGGGGCAGTTTTGCTGGTTTTACCAAGCTAAAGTGAGAGTAAACCCTTGAACATTCACATAGCCCCTCAAGCAAACGGAAGTGCATAGCTGTGCCAAAATTAGCAGAGCTGCGTTGCAAAATTTTGATGGTCGGAGTAGAAACGACAGAACTGATAGTCGGAAAATATAGACGTTAAATCTTTTAAGATAGACTGTGGCGGAGAACGAGAAATATCGATATTATGCGGTTCTTACGAATCACAAGAAATTGCAATATAAAATCAATATTGCATAAAATTTTAGAGCATACGACTAGAGGATCGAACATCATTTTAACTTGGTGGTGACTTGCTTCACTTACCTCTTCCTATCGAGAAATTCAAAAAAAAAGAAGAATTCCTTAGATTTTTAATGTATAACCTGGAGGAGAGTAGCATACAGAGGTAACACCATTCGCTGAGATTTTTCGCGAATAAGCCTGAGATATGGCTTTGACTTTCTTTTCTGTCGCACATTTCATTGCCTTTCTGAAAGGAATTATCAGCATTAAAATAAACGGATTTCTTTCGTTTAAGTATACCATCATAATTAAGATTACCTAGTGATGTTCCGCTTGAACCGAATAATGCATGCGAACAAATATCCCAGAACGAAAAATTTCCATTGGAACGTTTGAATTAGATAAGGAAATTTAGACGTTTTCTCGAAATGCTCGTATCTAAGCGTTCTAAATGATTTTTCTTTCCACTGTATTTTTGAGCCCTCCATTTATATGAATGCGCCTTGCAATGACCCCTTCCCGACAAATCGAGTAGACCACATGCGACAAGCTTGTAGCTTAAAGGAAAGAATAGCTAAAGTGAGAGAATCAACAATGACAGAAAACAGTTTGCGTTTCTTTTTGTTCTTTCCCTCTCACTAGCCCCTTTCTCCTTTGCATACACAACCATACAATAGTGAACTTAGGTTACATAGACTTATCGAAATCCCTTCAAATTTGTAACGAAAAACTAATTTTTATTACAGTTAAAAGAATGGGAAAAGGAAAATGTATCGTGGAAATTAAAAATTCACTAGTGACATATAAAAGGGGTGAACGTAATAAGTCTTTTATGGGGATAACAATGTTGACGGTTTCAGGGGAATACTAAACGAAGAATCGTAGTAAAGAACGGGAAAAAGGCCAGGGTTGTTGGCAGTTGATATGCTTTTTCTTGCACTCAACACAACGAAGATCAGCTAATCCCCACGTGGGATAACCAGATTGCTAGGAAAAATCACTGGTTCAGGCGCTGAAAATCGTTCGTTCGGAGCGAGTTTTTTTGCTGTGTTATTAGTTGAGCCAAATTTTAACAAGTAGATGTGCAATTTTTTATCCGACTAGATGTCTTCATCATAGTGATCAGTTTCATTGCATTTAACAAATGAACATCTCATTAAACTCTTCTTATTGCAGTAAAGGTTCTTCAGGTCAACGCCCCGATAGACCACAACTGCAATTTCATTGGACAAAAATCTCACGTATGTATGTAACATTATACGCCAGAAGGCAATTTCCTAACACAAGAGAAGTATCAAGAATTCAAGATGTTAATTAGCCCTGAATAACAGAATACCCATTTCAGCGCTATTACTGTGCTAATCCGATAAAATTCGCTATTTCCAAACCCGGGGGCGATGAACATAGTTTCACTTCACCATTCGCATATATTATCACTGTATGAAAAAACCTTTTGCTCGATATCAGAGTTTTTTTTTTCATGCTGTGAATTGAGAGTTGTCGTACAAGACTGGCCTGATGGCGTAGAGTTACCTTCACTTTTTTTTAACCTAGCCTCATTCTCTCACCTCTCATCGGCAAACAGTTTTCTTCCACACTTATGAAAACGACCATTGTCCCTAACGTTTCTTTCTGCAGCACTGCTCATGGAAAATTTTCGCCAAAAAAAAAGACCCAATATGATCATTTGTACGCTTCAGAAATCTTGTCACATGAATAGCCACTTTAAACGATCAAGATGAACTTGTAATTCGAGTCACATAGCATATATTTCTTCTCTTCTTTTCAAAATATCCAACAAACAAACGTTTCAGCTGCGTTAGACAGCATCTGCGACAGCGGTACAATTTCCAGCCTAACGGTTGACGCTTGTCCTCTCAGCAATTGTCTTGCTTCAGCCAACGTTGTATACTCGAGGCCAATACCATCCACCGAGATAATTTCGTCACCGCAGTGCAACGCGCCACACCTGTACAACACGATTTCAGTGATTCAGTAATTTCGTTCAAAGCGCAAAACATACAGCTGAAAGGAGCACATGAAAAATAAAAGCTTCATTCAAGCGAATATTTTTATTCAGCGATATAACTGGGAAAACCTTTTGTCAAAACGAATGGAATAAAAAGTAGTAACGAACGGCTCCGAACAACATGGAGCGTACTTTGGCGCCTACTTAAATGGTTCTTTTTATCGAGCTTTCACAGAAAAAAAAGTTGCAGAACAGAAAAGCGCGTTAAAGTGAAATAGAAAATTAAAATATTTAGGATATAGACAACGCAGCTTCAAGTGAAGAGGAGCATAAGGGTGCAAACTGGTATAACTGAAGTATGGAGATTGAAACTTGCAAGAATAAAAATTCAAAAGAAAAATTCAAAAAAATCTAACTAAGGATTATTCGAAAATGAGAATAAGCTAATCCGTCTACTTAGACCGCTCCGATCGGGGCTTTAAGCAATACAAGAGAGCACAATCGGCGCAGGAAATAATGGAGCAACTAGTTGGCGAAATGCAGAAGAATGATGCGGGGACTTCTGCTTTCTGGGTAAATAATGAATCATCGCACTACAGATTCATTCGATCGATCAACTGAATAAAGTGAAAATAAAATGAAAGTCGCGACTTCAAAAAAAATGTTTTAAAAAACGACTACGTGAAAAAAAGTGGGGGTAATAAACGGGAATTTTGCGGATAGATGCTAAAATTTTCAAAAGAAAAACATCCTAGGGACAATACCAAAGTCGGTTTTCGAAAACACAAAAGAAAACAACTGGAACGTTTGTATTATAAAATAAGCAAGTCGAAACCGCTTTCCGAAATGATTGCAAAGCACTCATTAGCAACATCTAAGCGATTTTGCGAAATTTGTACATTTCCAAAAGTTCAGCTACGAATTGGTTTTGGTCAAGCTTCTTTCCCTTCCTCTCACTTTTCTCCATCCAAAAAGACCTTTCCATAGGCCATTGTCAGTAGGCGAACTTAACGCAACGAACAATATACGATGCAAACATCCGATCGTTAAAGATGGTAATAACGGAAAATGTGTTCGTCAGCCGGCTGTCACGAATGCAAATTAGCATCGTGGGTGGCCAGTTTCATCAATCGACAATCCCATTACCCTCCCGTGGGTGCACTTAGACTAATCACAAAAGCATGCATGCATGACATAAGAAAGAGAATCTATCGTGCCGTTCGCTGATCCAACACGATTTAACTGTATTCTTCATTACTACACTCAAAAAATATATTCTTAACAAATATCTTCATTAGACGAACTGTATAAGTCCTCATGAACACTTATTAAATGAGTACATATAAGTTAGGAGCCTAAAGAGAAGAAGCCTGTAAAAAAAAAGTGCAGCCACGTTAGCGTAGCATTGTGCTAATGCTATTTCACAAATGCAGCGAATCTTTCCAGCACGCCAGCGTCCCAACAATCATAGCCGCATAGAACGATTACTTTTGAGAAATGACGGCTCCCAAACAATGCAACTGAAACGGATCGGCGTTTGGTTGCATGTTATTTCGTCCAAAACGCTTCATGCCTATCACACGGCTTACTTATCTTCTATAAGTGTGATTCCTAGGACCGTAACCGAAGCGCGTCGATTTGTGCCTTAGATCAAGTTTCGGTTCTAGCTTTGAAATCTTTGAAATACGTTATTTATCCCTAGAGTTCCGGGAATTTCGGGTATTTTTTAGGGCGCACACATTTTTTTAAAAACATCATCTTCTGACGCAACTTCAAAGTGTGCATTGCAAAAAAAATTCTCTGAAACATGAGTGGGCGTTTTGTCCTCAGCAGTCTCCTAATTCCTGGCACGTAATTGAGGAATGGTCATCACAGGTAGCCGCCGATCGACTTTAAATGCGATCATAACCTGCCGAAAAAAAAGGAAGGAATAGTGAGAAACGAGAAAAGACAGGAGAAGTGGAAGAATAAAGACAAAACGAGAAAAGAAAAGAAAACAAGGCGGCAAATCGATGGCGTTTTCGAATAGTAATTAAATCATGGATAGCAAAAAAAAAAAAAAGATTAATGTTTGACGGTCCCATTTAGAAGATAAAAGTGAAATAAACTTATGCCTGATACGAGACATGTCATGTTCAACTGAGCCAATGATGGAAACGGAAAGTGTTCCACATGGAATTAGTTCAAACAAAAAAAAGTAAACTGGTTTTCCTTATGACCCAATGAAACGTCCTATAAGCGTTAGTGGCTTTGCTTTCCGTTTCGAAAGCACCGAATAGTTCAATCTATTCAAACAGCCGCCATTTAAATTGACTATTTCGCACCATTTTTTTTTTTTTAGAAACCAATTAAATTCTTTTAATGGCCACCCATTTTTTTAAACTTTAAATCTGCTAGCGTTGGAACATTTTTTCCGCATACAAACGTTTCCGGCATCTTCTGTAGTATTTTAGTTCGGCAAGCACAAAGCTGATTTCTATCTTGCTTACGATTCAGCCATAAATTATGTAGTGCTGCTATCAACACGCTAAAAAAGAGAAAAAAAAATGAATCTTAGCTAATTTCTTGCTGAAAGATTGCCAACATAGAATGATTTCCTATGCTTAAAAGCTCATAAACTATCGCGGAGACAAAAACTTCGGCAGCTAATTTTTTGATAAGCAGCGAAGAAACAAGCATTTGATGAGATTACACTAACTGCTCTAATCAACCTGACTTTCTGCATCAAAAGAGCAACAGAAATTACTTACCACAATGATATTAAAAATTGACACATTGCACATAAATTATACGACCATAAAATAAAATCAATGGTTAAAGATAAACGTATATTCCTGTTTTCAAAAACTGACTTTTAGTCGAATGATATACAGCTACAGTTGCAGTAATGCCGGAAGAAACGCTTTCAGAACAGCAGAAGAAATGCAAAAGAGGCACAATTCTCACAGCACTCGCGCAATTGGTACCATTTTTATGTTGAAGAGTTACATAGATGGTGGCTAACCTGTCAGCGGTAGATGCAGGTGTGATACTGTCAATGACGATCGAACGTGGTGTATTCTGAGCGGGGTCCGCGTCTTTGATTTTCAGCATTATACCCAAATCAGTACCCGCCGCCTTGTCGATTTCCACCACCAGCGCACCGGTCGCCTTGCGAACACTCTCTGCAATTGACGATTTAGCCGAATACAGAATCAGCGCATACGGGAGGCGGATGAAGGTAGCGCGGACGTACATGCCTAGAACTTTTAAAAGCGCCTACACTCTCTTTCCTTGAGGAATTTTTTACTGATTGCAGTTAAAAAACGCAAGGCTTTATAACTTTTTTCACTGCCAAATTTCGCCAACAAATTACTTTTGTGTTTTTTTTTCGGCTCGCCACCATGTGTAAATGACATTTGTTTATTCGATTTTGATTTCTTCTAATAAATATACCCAAATTCCTAACTTATTATGTATCACGCTTCACATATTTTCGTAAACTATTTGACGGCGAAAAAAATATAAAGCTATTATGCATTTTTTTAAGTGCGACTAGCGCAAAAATGTGCAAGTCATATTGAATGAAACTATAATAAAATTGACAACACGTTCCGATATGTATCAGTTTACAAATAGCAGTTTACTTGCACTAATGAATTCAGATGCATGGGATGAAGCGATTGACACCTGAACTCTGCTTGCGATCGATTGGCCTCACATGTTAGCCATTCGATTATGCGCTTCGAAATTCGAACTACGGAAACAATGAAGGACGTTGGTGATCTGAAGTTGAATTTTCTAAGACAGCACACACCTAAAATGGAGACATCATATTCGATGGTAAGTGTCGCACTGTTCAACGATTCTTCGAGCAGTCTTTGAGCGACCGCTAGCGTTGCACTGAACACGTCAACACCGTTAATGCACAATACCCGATCTCCAACACGCAAACGACCCTCCCTGAAAAAAAAATAACACTCAAATTTTGTTTCCATCGGCAATGGAAAAAGAATTCAGCTTTCTTTTTGCAAAAAGTTAAAATTAAAACAGCTCACCTGAGCAGGTTTCAATAAAAGCTAAGTTCCATGAACTGAAGAGAAAAAATTTCCTCAGCAAAAAATTTTCAAAACTATTTTCTGCAATCGAACGTGAACACGACACTTTACATATGTTAACAACCAAATCGAAGAAAGCCTAAGAGAAACCATATAAGCACTCTTTCCATATATAACCCTTATATAAACCATATAAGCACTCGAAGAAAAC
>JPKZ01022848.1:1255010-1268281 GCA_000803305.1 Toxocara canis
AGAGTGTGGAGAAGGTGGAGTTGAGCTGAATCGCTAACCTAATCAATTCCGAAAGTCACTGGGTTGCAGACAAAAATTGACCAAAAATGTACGTCTACAACCTCAAACCCATCACTGTTCTAAAGCTCCGCTTTTCAGCTGCACTTATTTCATCCGATAAAAGCGGACTGCAACCAGCATGATCGAATGCAAAACTTTAATTTATTAAACGTCTATAACTATTTCCTGTGGCGGAATTTCTTAACACAAATTCGGTCTACTACTTCGCTAACTTTCTGCTATATTCTTGGCTTCTTTGCAAATTTTTAAAACCTTACTTGTAATGGGTCAATTTGAAATACTTTCAACTTAAAAGCAGACTAACAGACAAGCAATACTTGTATAAAACGGTTCAACAATGCTGACTACGAGTATTAAAAAGATGCGTACCAGCAACTAGAGCATTATTCTCACTGAATTAGACGAAGAGAACGGCTGCGTTCAGAAAATGAAACTTGACACTATTTGAGTATGATTAGGTTTGCATCAAAAAATGAAATTAAGATGTGCTCCAAATTTTCTTGCAGCTAAAATAGAAATGATCAATGAATGATCGACAAACTTGCTGGTACAACATGAAATCTCTGAGAGACCGTAAGCGCGTCGTTGCGAGTTGGGAGGATATGCGGTGAGCAAGAAGGATGATTGAGGCAAAAAGGTAATGTAGGGCACTGTGCTCGGCAACGGCATAATTAGAGAGCAGGACAACGTAAACTGTGGCTAGACTGGAACGGCCAAAATCACGTAGCAGGGGCTGGACGGGATTTTTGATTTGGAGAATCACTGAAATGCAAAACAGAAAGGGTCGGAAACCGAAATGATTCGAAAAAAAAGCCTAGTCAAATATAGAATTTCAACAGTACTACTCGGCTTTTTGTTAAGCGGAACAATCGGCTTCGCAGAGCTGCTCAGTCTCAGCCTGGAATCAGTGACAAGGAATTGTTACTGCCGTATAACCAGTAAGATAACTGGAGAAGATGGTTGCTCCGATTCTCGAACGGATGTCGTCGAAAACTTAATGGTAAAAACTCGTTGAATACCAACAGATTTCACTTTGAGCCCAGTGGAAAGGCTAAGCAAACAACGACGACGATTTGCGACACAGCAATAAGCGTTTTAGGTGGTTACCCAAACTCCTGCGGAACACCAGATTCCCCTACCCACTCCTCAAAAAAAAGTATGTGTACCGTGAACTGCATAATTCATATCAGAGGGAGAGAGATTCACTGCGCTAAGAGCAACCTCAAAGCGGGGAGATGAAATTGAAGACGAGAACGCAAGTGAAAGGGCCTGGCCTTTCATGAAGCAGTTTATCCAAACGGAGTGCGAGGATAAGATCTCAGAGGTACACTAAATCTGAGGACGATGGCTGGTACCAAGACCGAACTCGAGAAGTATGTGGAGAATCGAATTTTTGCGCGATACAATATTGTTGAAGTCGATAGTTTACGAAGTATTCGCCAACTTAACTCTCGAAAACTACCAAATTTGTGTGGATTACGGATGCCGATGTGTATGCTGAATGAAAGCAATGTCTTAACGAAATAGCAGGCGAACCGCAAATTTAGCGATATTCTAAAGTATGGAACTGCTTCAGACAACAGAGAGTGATGGTGAGGCGTACGTACAAAGGTGACTCTATCCGGCGTAAGCTGACATACGAGATGCTTTTGGGGCTTCAATTGGTTGTTGCTCGAATTCAGATGTGCAAATATTTGTCGAGATTTTTCGTCTAGAGAGGCCATTCGCGAAAACGTAAATAACAATGTGCCTGGGAATTTTGTCCTCTCTGTCTTTGTAATATGAACGATTACGATCAATTCATCGCAAGAAGGAAGCGTTTGATTTTTTATGAACGTTTTCTTTACCAGTCTCAACTGTATGCCTCTACTATAAGCTGATTCTCCACCTACGGTACAAAACCTTCCGGCATAACTTCACTTACTTACTAACTTTACTGAACACTTCAATTACTTGTGTGAGATTTCGGTTACTTTACGAGGAAAATCTACGGAGCAGAAGAATTTCCACTTCTGATCAGTGGCATTCCCCTTAAATTTGCGTACAAATGAAAAAATATATACGATTATCAAATTGCAAAGATGTTCGTTCAAAAGAAACGACAGAAAGTGCAACACTGAATCTACTTGGTCGATTGGTAAGAAGTATTTCTTAAGAAAGTCAAGGAAGATGAGCCATAAAAGTAACCATGTTTGTCGGCAAAAATTCATTCAACTTTTGATAAAGCCAATAATGAAGTAGAAGAATATAGTCAATTTTAAACTCATATACAATAATACCATTTGCGAATAAGATTGCTTCATTTCTAGTGCCGTATACTGCTAAACAAATGCAAATAAAAACGCTGCACGCCCTACAAAGGAAAAAATGAGAACGAAGCATCGAATTAGCGAATCGGAACGAAGTGCGTGAGGAGTGCAAGTAACGGTTGGGTGGGCCAGGGATTGCGGTTAAAGCGACACCCTTGGGGACATTAAGCAACAGCAAAAGCACCACCAACAGCAGCAGTAGCAGAGGCAGCAGTAACGCACATCGAGCTCTGCCTATGTCGTCTATCTATATGCGAAGCAATGCATCCATCGTTCGTTGCCTTCCTTTCTTGCAAGCAGCACAAAGAGCGCGAAATGTCATTGATTTATCGAAAAAAAAAACCTCGCCCTAGCCACAACTAAACCCCGCGCACACCAACCAACAAAACTCCACTTATTTCATCAAATTCCCACAAATACTATCAGTTTTCCCATTTAGAAAAACCAAAGTAAACATAGTTTATCCCACTTTCTAAAACCATAACGTTCCTTGCACTAACGATCGGTCGACTATCGCGTTTCTTTACAAGGGAAATAGACGGCTCTATTGAAATCATGGTACCCAAGAATACCCGAGAACAGAGGGTTATAAAATTTGTGATTTTCTCGAAAGCGAATATGTTCGGAACGAGAGTGAAAGATCGTATAATAGGGCGGATGACAGCATAAAATTGATATCCCATGTGAAATTCGAAAGACGGCTTACAAATGAAGAAATGCGATACATGAACGTAGCGCACTTTTGCATTAGCTGACAAAACAACCTCGTTTGGCTCACTAGATACGTTTTCTTTTGTTGACCTTTCAGATACTATGCGAAGGCTGCTCAATAAGAAACCTACTACTTGTTGAGTGAAGAAGAGTTATGTAAAAGTGATTGCTATGTGACTACTATGAAGTCAATTCGAGTAAATTTGGATTATTGCCACGATCGACGATCAATAATATATCTTTTTATGCGAATTATTGTAAGAAGTGAAGTAAACAAAAGAGTGTTTTTTTTAAATAGCCCCATTTAGGCAGCTTCCACTATAGATCATGTTCGTTTTAGTCACTCGACTACAAAGTAGATAAAGTTCGTAGGCAATTTGGTCACTCGAGTACGAACAGCTCGAAATTCGTTCAAACGTCATCAACGTAATGATATTGTGACCGGTTTTAATGATCAATGGTTCTTTTTTTTTCACGTTTGAAAAAAATGCAGTGCGGTTTTGCAAGCATGTCATAGTACAATGAAATAGATTTGCGGTGTCGGAAAAATCGAAAGAAGCCTATACCTCGTAGGACATAGTTCAACAACCAGACTATACCATACTTTATCATATCCTACCTTCGGTGGTTCTCAAGTTGTAGGATATACTGCTTCGTGCATTTCGCTATAAATGCTTATGATGACTGACAGATGCATAGAGATTATGTTTAAACATTTGAACTAGGCAAAATTACTTTCCAGTATAAAGTATTGCAAAATGCAAAGTTTAGAATTACATGAAAAACACTGTTGCTGATGAAACATTGTCCGCAAATGCTCGAAGAGGATCCCTTACGATGACTGATAAACTTGAACAGGTTATAGGCGTACCCATATGGAGCTAAGCTTAATGATCAGCCCAGAAATTAGTTAAATGCCTATGCATTGGAAGCAAGCTTGAAGTTGAGGAAAAGAGGAAACGAATTATCAAATCTAGCATATTAGATGACTAAACGACAGCAATAACGAGTTCGATCGAATAAACGCTTAAATGAATTTTCGTTCTGAACGCTCCTCCTTGGCTCGTTTCCTGTGAAAGCCCACAAAAGTGACCAAATTTCCTTACTTGCATCGAAAGAGCAAAAACTCGCTTTTGTGAAGTATTTACTTACGAACGACAAGAATAATGCTCAAAATCACTGTATTGAATCTAACTAATCTCATTATCTAAAACGGATCATTCTGTTTAACATTTTAAACGAAATCAAGCATTTCGGTGCTGAGAAAAAATAGACTAAAAAAAGAATGTAGTAAGAGTGTTGACATTTTGCTAGAATTTACTTTTGCGACGACCAGAAAATTCCGTACGCTTACAATATCAATTTTTTACTATTTTAGTTGGCGTGATTTGCGCGGATTTCCACGGCGTAAATGTCGCAGCGGAAAATATTCAATCAATCCCACTAAGCACCGTCCGCAACGAATACTTCTTGGACGTACCGGGTACCGGTAACCTTTTCACCATTACGCTTCCAACGATTACCGTATAAAAACTGGGCGGACTCGACTCTGTTTGTTAAGGGGCCGTTGAAACACATACAGAGGTGGTCACGCAGAATTTTCCCATAGCAAAGGGAGGATAGATCAAATATAATCAAAAACTGGTAAGCGTCCAGGTGCTCACAACATTTAATTTCAATGATGGGAACCTCTCAAAAGAAATGTATGGGCTCTGAAACACTAACTGTCACCATCGAATCCCTTTTAATTTCAAGTAAATATCTGACAAATGCCTTAATGTTTGCTCTACTTTACTTTTTCGTCTACCGATAAGAAGAGGTAACCAACTAGTCTTATCACCAGCAAGAAGGTCGACAAAATTTGAAGAGTTCGTTCAAACCAGTAAAAAAAATTACTGATTCAACGTAATTCGTGAAATAGGCTTATGAAAATAAAACAGCACAATACTTGTTCCAAGATGCTTATGACGTTAATCGCATACGAACTTTTAATATAATTCAGCATAAAACGATTTTCCGAAGTTCCCAAGGAATTTCGATGGGCGAGATTTCTAACACGATTATTATTCATAAAAGATTTCTTTTACTCATCAAAATGAGTCGAAATTCTTTAAAATATCCAAGCAGCCTTCCGAAAATCTTTTTAATAAACTGGAAAGCAAAAGAAAATTTTCAAACTTGTATGAACCCCAGGTGAGCGAAAAATTTCTTCGATTAAGGTAATGAAGCGAATAGGGAATATAAGTTCAGACTGTAACAGCGAGGTGAGGAGGAAATTTGTAATCTATGATCGGTGAAGTGAACAGAAAAAAAATATCCCTTCAATCATTAATTTACGATTGTTCCTTGTGCTCGTTGGCCTCCCATTGAGAACGTCCAAACACAAAACCGTTTTCTCCATCTTGCATACTATCTTGAACATATAATGTATACTTAGCACCTCAATATTAGACCAGGAATCTGCTCCCGAACGTATCTGTTTTGGCATGGCACATGTGAAGCACACATCATTTCTTGCAATTTCCACCACATCCTTTGCATGGCCCTCTCTCTCAACCAGAAGGCGCAAAAATGACGTGGAGGTGAGATGAGAGAAGTAATGGTACATATATGGTCGTACCAAGAGAAAAGTTCACCGGAGAAAAACGCTGCAGCCAACTACAGCGTTCGGAAATTTCGTGGTACTTTGGGCCCAATGAATATTGTAAATTTCGAGGCGACTTCTGCGGCTCAAGAATCTTGTTAGTTGTACTACACTTTACTTCGCCTCTACCCAGCGTTGATAAGTTATTTGAATTTATACTTGATTTTACAGTATCTTTACATGTCACAAACTAATATTCCATGCATACATAACTTCAATTCCCTCTTACTTCTTCAAGGTTGCGTCACACTTGACCACCGGTATAACATAAATAAAATTTTTGAGAAATTCTTAGGGAAACCAGAGTAGGCAAAAAGTCTTAAGAATGTGATGATTTTAAAAAAAAACCATCAGAAATTCCTGCCAAGAATGATAAACAGTCAGAAAGAAAACCTATGAGTGGAACGAGAATTGAACGCGAAATAACCGTACGCGTAAGAGATGCCCTCCTGAACCATCCAACCATTCTGCTCACTCCATTTTGGTTGCAGCGAAAACTTGTTGTGGGCTCCGTCATGTCTAATCGCGTGCTTGTTTGCTTTTGTACATGTTTGTTTGGTGGTTTCAATTGAGAATCGAAAACGGTACACCGATGGACTCAGCAAGCACATTTTATGGTATTATTTTAAGGTATTTTGAGCGCTTAAAAGATAATCTGAGCATAATTCATGAACTTCTCGATGAATTACTGCGCCCACAAATGAGTCTCTCTCGTCACATATCTCGGCTTATTCGATACATAACTATGAAAGATACGGCATGGACTAAAATCGTGTAACCCGAATAATTATTTATAGAATGTTATTTCTGGAGATGTTAACTCTTGAACGGGTCACAGAAAGTTCGGCAAAAGTGAACGTGGAAATTGGGGGGGGGGGGGGGGGGGGGGGGAGAAAAGAATTTTATGTGCGTTTTCTGTGGAAGCTGCCGCTGCATAAACAAGATAAGGTGACAGATGTTCATTTTTGATTACTTATGGACCGTTAAAGGTTACTGATAAAGGATGCCTACTGATGAAGGCAGATGGAGATTTCGGGATTCGATCGACTGCTTCAAAAATGTGAAAGAAATCAAATGATACATGAATGTTCAACTTGGAGGAGGGGGGAGAGGGTGCGCATAATTTTCCGGCTGGATAGTGAGGAGGGGGGGGGAGAGGAAGTAAACGGATCCTAACAGCAGGAACACTTTTTGTCTCCTGAATAAATCGTTCGGTCACTACGATATCACAGTACATGTTAAGAGCAACTGTTGCATCTTACGTCGGGCGGAAATTATTATTCTTAGCTCAAAATCCCCATTTAATTTTCGAGTATTTATTAAATCGCTTTAACTAGCATATCGAAAAACGCACATCGCGCCAGCCCCCTCTTAAGCATTTCACTTTGTTTCATTTAACTATGAGCAAATCCAAAGAACATTATTTTCACAGAAAACCATGACCGCATTCTTATGAAACGTAATTTGAAAAAGATAGTCTGGAATCGCAAATCCTGGAAAGAACCAAAAAAAACCTTCAAAAATCATTGAAAAACTTCACGAAAAAAACCTAAAACCACAAGCCAGAGATGATAAAAACTTATTATTTCAACAATCTTTTTGCGGCCTTAACAAGCGTTTTTGCAACCCTTGGTTCTGTAATTATAAACAAAGACCTTAATGGTGCACAGGTATCGCGCATACAACTCATTCCTTTACCAAAAGTTCTGCTCTATTTATCTAAAAGCAGTTCCATTACATCAAGTAAAATGAAGCACCGAAGCGTCAGGTCACACTTGGTATGAAAGACCATGTTGTCTTAGCCATTTGTTACGAAACCAACTGCCCTCACACCTGATATCAGCGATGATATAACCCAGCATGCCATCCTTGACTAACCGCCCTTACATTTTTGGCTAATCCTCACTAATCACCCTTACATCTGATTTGACCGACCATGTTGTCTTCATTCTTTTTATGAAATTTCTAACTGCCCTTACACCCGATATGACCGATCACGTTGTTCTAAGCGTTTAGTACGCAACCCACTAACTGCCATCTCAAATGATGCAACCAGTTTTGCTGTCCTAGCCGTTAATTAGGAAATTCGCTAACTGTTCTCACGCATGATGACAGACCATGTTGTCCTAGCAGCAGTTTTTACGAAACCTGCCCTCACATCTAATAAGACTGGTCATGCTATCCTAAGTGTTCATCATGGAACTCATTAACTGCCCTCGCACCTGACATGACCAATCATATTGTCCTAAGAGTTTCTTAAAAAACCCACTAACTGATCGCACATCTGATGTGCCCGACCATGTTGTCCTAGACGTTTCTTACGAAATACACTAACTGCTCAGTGCGTCCAGGCATCAGTGAAAGAATGTAAATTTGGCATGTTAATCTTCACCAACGCTGAAATCACTGGCACGCCCACGTTAAAGCACGAAACTATGCTGTCCACTTTTGGCCGTTCCTAGTCGATGACAACTTTGAAGACGTCTGCGACAGATAGAGACAAAACAAAGAAGTGACAGTGAGAAAAAGTATCTTCTAATTGTTTCCGTACAACTATACAGTAAAGAAGTTATGATTTTATGAAAATATTACAACGTGGAAAATCATATGAGACGCACTTTTTGAATGCGACCAGTGGGTGAGTGTTTAGTAGTTCGTAGTTTAACTTTTGCAGCATAAAATAAATTGCTGTAAAGATGTCGTCCGAACTACGATGGTTCGAGTCACTATATTTGAAGCTTACGATGATAATACTGATATGACAAAATCGCAAAAACATTTTGCGTTCCGCGCGGAATACAAAACGTAACAGCGGATGCGGTACGATACATTGGGAACGATGACGGGATGTACGCATCTCTCGCCTTGTGAGATGTCACTATACAGTACTACACGATACTGATCAATATTCTATGATATTCGTGGGTAGGCTAGGCCAGTTTCCGGCTTAAGATATTTTCAAGTTACGACCGGGTAGTTGTAACGCATCTCTGTCATAACTCGAGGACTACCTGTATTTAGTTGGTTGCTCTACCGTTTTTGACCTTCAAAAATTATAGATCTCCTATGTTGATTTCTCCAATGGCATTACTGTAGATGACCACTAGTAGTCCAGGTATATTAGCGGTATTAATCGACAGCCCACCTGCAATTCCCAAACCCAGTTGCGCACCGGCTTTTCTCGTTAACCGCACATTGACGACTCCCTTCGGTGAAACCGAGCCGTCAACGCTCTGTTTCTTAGTGCTCCTAGCATCCAAGGTCTTTTGCACTCCACCACGATCCCTGAAAATCAGGCACAATCGGGAAACCGGCGTCTATATATGTATACATATATATATATATGTATACATATATATATATATATGTATACATATATATATATATATGTATACATATATATATATATATGTATACATATATATATATATATGTATACATATATATATATATATGTATACATATATATATATATATGTATACATATATATATATATATGTATACATATATATATATATATGTATACATATATATATATATATGTATATATATATATAATCTTTATGGAATTGTTGTTAAAACCGTATTTAAATTATGTGACTCACTTCCTCCAAATCGCTCTCAATGTATTTTTTTTTCATCGTTCAACTTTTTCTCAAATCTCATTGTCAACAAACGAAAATGCTGATTCCATCTCAACTTCGGAGTTATTTGGAAGGAAAATAAAAGAAAGATAACGACAAAAAAAAAAATGATCAGCGTTCTAAAAAGAGCTGGAAATGATCCTTTTAGTTGACTTCTGAAACTGCTTGTTCGCTGGTTATCCTCCATCTGTAAAGGCCGTTCATAAACGTCCGAGTAATACAGACACAAGGATGCGAACTGTATTGATTATAGATTGTGTTTCTTAATCACGTATATGTGAGGGGCCGAACGCTGCCCATTGCTGCTTTTCTTCGAGAGTATATGAGATTGTGCAAAGCGACGTGTCGCATTCGTAAGGAAAAGAGCGTAAAACAGCTAGCTACAGCTAGCACACAAACACTGTTTGCCGTATACGAAGCAGCAATTGTGAAAGCGTTTGCGCTAACAGGACCGATTAAATTACGCTTCACCCTTTTCAAGGTCTGCAAATATTTCCGATCCTTCGCTTCACCTTCCTACGTTTCTTATCCAAACGAACTTCAACGATTTTATCTAAGTTGACAAAAACTTTTTGCAAATGAAATGAATACCTTACAATTGTCCTATATGAGAAGAAATTAAAAACCCTCGTTTGATAACAACGCCTATTAACAATCATTTCCTGAGTATTCTCATTGCAAAAAAATGCATTTTATGGGCAGAATTTTGCTGAAATTTAATCGAACTTTACAGTTGGCAAAAAAAATCTACGAATAAGTGAGAGTGAAAACTCGCCTTGACAAGTGAATGACGTTTGTCGATGCGTTGACAACGGCTTGTCCATCTCCGTCAGATTTTACGTCATCTGTAATTAACATGTTTCAGAATCGACGACATTCACCGTTCAACTCTCAAATGGGGGACAAGGTTTGGTGTCGAAGTTGGCAACAAGTTTTGGCCGACGATCCGTTTCATTTTCTTCTTTCTCATTTCGACCTTTGTTTCAATGAAATTAACTGAAAGCTAATAACTTTCGGCTTGACATGCGAACTGTGTGCGCTTTTCATGAAAGCAGCTGAGAATGACAAGTTTAGTAGCATGCTCAAAAAAATTCCATATTCCCTGCAATCCTTTGCTAACGTGCTTTTTGAGCTGCAAATGCCGAAAGTTTTATTGGCCGTACGTCGATAAAATTGACTGATTTGTGTAGAATTTAGATCGTGATGGATCAATAGCAAAATTTTGAAAATTATGGAAGAATTTGAAAGGAATTGATCACCTTGTCGAACGGGTATCCAATTCCACTAGCGAAAAGGAACTTGCCCTGATATATCTCGACGAACAAAAAAAGTAGATCATTACCGGTTACATCAACTTTTTGTTGGCTATTTTATAAGCAATGCGAACCACTTGAACTCATTGCCATGATTATGCGCGCTATTGTTTTTTGTTCATTGTTAAGCGATTTTCGACTGTTTAAATCGAAGACTTTCTATGAGAGGTATAAGAATTGATACACGAAGAAAACACGAGAAATCCCAGGTAGGCATTGCCGAATCTCATTTTTTTTTCGCTTATCTCACCCTCACCCATCCATCTCTCCACCTCCCCTTTTTCTTTTCAAAACCAATTGAAGGATGGAGTCCATATTGCGGAGAAAAGCTAAGTTCAATTTTTTTTCCAAGTGAGAACGGTAGAAAATGTTTTCTTCACCTATCGTTTCAGAAAACAGCCTTAAAAAATTTGGAATTGTTTGAAAAAGAGACGTCGACGGCATTTCTTTTTCTATAATGGTCAGCTTAGCAGCTTCTGAAGCATGCACTGGGTAAACAAACAGAGAACGCACACGGAGGTTGTAACACTCCCACTGGGATATCTGCATCAATAATCTTCCCCTTATCCAACCAGGTGCCATGTGAGAGCAGTCCAATTTAGCGTGTCAAACTTTTTGAAACTTAGCTTCACAAACTATCGAGATTGGGAATATACATATATTTTCTACCCTCCAGCGACCTGTGAAGCATGAGTATCTTTACGTCACAATACTTCACTTCTGCCAAATCGATCGAACACTTGAATTGGGCTAATTTTACTGTGTACTGTTCGTGCGATCACCCGTACGTTAGTGTTCACAGTGTCTTACGAAAGCTTTTCGAAAATATTTTCACCAACAAACTAAGAATGTGAAAAGTTTTCCGCTGTATAGCATAGAATAGCAGATGATAGCCGACAGCTGAACGTACTGCTTAATGCATTTCATAGACCACTGTGCAAAAATTTTAAAAAAAAAAATAAAGTAAAAAATAAAACGAAGTCCATCTCGCAAATTGTTCTCTTTCACAATAACTCACTCCCCTTTTCAGCATACACATAAAAAGAAAGTTCTTTGCAATAACTCTGCATCTAAAAAAGGCCGCTAAGTGTAGAAATTTTCATGGAGAAATTCGGCGGGGGGACGTTTTTGTTTTCAGCAAATTCAAGTTATCTAAGGTGGCCATGTTGCAATACTGATCCCATTGATGGCTCTAGAAGTACTTTATTGAGTGTTCTAAAACTAGTTCGTTTGGTGCCATAAGGTGGTGGTAAACAAAGGAGTTAACTCTGCGGAGGTCTCACTTCTTTGTTCGGGTGACTGCTTCAAGGCAGCTTTAAAAGCTAGTTTCAATGTTTGGTGCTGAAAAAAAAACAAATGCTTTTTTTAGCGCGTCAATTACAATAATTTTGCTTTCGTTTTTGTATTACTGCGCGAATACCACTGTGAGATCAAATGCGTAGAATTTGCACAATTTGTGTCGAAGTTTACAAAAAAAAAAACAAAAAACAAAAACATTCAGGCCGTATTCACGTCTCATGCTATTGGGTACAGTTGGGTGTTTTACGCTCAACAAAACCTGTTCCACGTAACGCCTTTACTCCACTATGAACCTACTGATACTGACCTACGAAAAAGTCGATTTGCTCTTTCTTTTAAAGTCATTAATTCATCTAAAGTCATTAATTCTTGTAAAGTCATTGTGAAGACCTATGAGAAAGTTGATTCTTGTATAGACCTCTACAGAAGGCGTTGTTGAGAACAAATGATATCAAAGGGAAGAGGACAGTTGGTTATGAACGATTTAAAAAAGCATCAAATCTAGTACAATCTTACAAATGAGCTCACAAAGTTTTTTCTCAGTTCTGATTAGGTTGGCGCGATCGCGTCATCAATAATGAGCAATTACCCACCCAATCGACAGTTGAGTATTCTGTCGCATGTAGGCTGCTTATTCAATGATCCTCCTCTACTACACACATCTGCTTGAGCACTTTTTGGTGACGAACCCCGTTGAGCGGTTTCGCTTTTCATCCGTCGTTTACAATCTTCAGTGCTCGTATTGTCGCCATCAATAGCGGACTGTGGCGATGATTGCTGCGCATCGACAACTGATGCCACAGTTGGTGCGCATTCACATGATGAATTAGAATTTGAGCGTGATTTCAAGTTCGAGCTTGAAGTCCTGCTTATATTGACACCTTTAGGGCATGTACATTGATCGCCAATAGCAGGTTGTAAATAAAGCAATTCACTGATGGCCGTCCCAGTGGGCGTATAGTACCATGTGTTCTCAATGGGTGCGATGTTCTTTCGTTTTGAGCACAACGGTGTACAGCAACATACGAACTCTCCCTCATGGATGTCACACATTTCCGCACAACGATTTTTCGACCCTCGGCTGTTCTTCCCTGTGCAAGCACCCGCCACGCGCAGCCCTAAACTTCATTTGTACAGCTTTCATCGTATATTTTCTATTGGCGATCACGCGACATTCTCAACTGTTTGCTTCCCGCATATAAACAGTTTCGTATCACTCGAAACGAGTGATACGAAAAAGACGTGATCACTACGAAAAATCAGACCATTGATCAGGCTCGTAGATATAGA
>JPKZ01022848.1:1274010-1290408 GCA_000803305.1 Toxocara canis
TTTTTTGTTTAAACCTGCGATCGATGAAAACTATCGGAAGCCAAAGAACTCATCGACTTCATTAAACGGATCAGAAACCTGTTCCTACGCCAAACTGTATGCTCATTAGTGGCGGCTCAATGTTGCATCCATCTGCTTTGTTGAAAAATATTCGACAATTGAATGCGGATTACCAAAAGAAAAAACATTAACCATATATAGCAACAACAGTGTAGTAGTGGTTTCTGACTAAATCAATTTTTTAATTGACTTCCCGATGGATCAATCTAAAATTGCTAGACGCATAAATAATCGCTTAAGGGGTGATGTTGACGATGAGGCGCTTGAGACGAAGGCAGAAACCGTCTTCGCAACGCGTATACAATGAAAGAAATAGTATTAATGCAAAACAATAACTGTTACAACAAACTGAAGCATACGTCTAAGAAGTTTGGCGGCAATTACTTAATCGTTTTTTTTTCACGACGGAGATTGTTAGAAAACAGAGATGGCAAAAAAAATGTAAGAAGTTGGAGCACTGTCAACAAAATCTTAGTTTAAAGAATCCGTTTGATGTTTGCTCTCAAAATACGCGCGATAAATGCAATTTGCTGAATGGACTATACAACATCAAGCAACGAAATAATCTGAATTAATAATTGGTAAGGCATGATCACGTAGTAGAAAGGTTTCGAAAGATTATAAAACGGAAATTGAGAAAAACTTCACTATCCCAAGTTCACTAAAAATATTTGCAAAGAGCAAAACTCGTTCGATTCTTTTCAGTGTAAAGCGCTCGCTTTTTCATTTCTGTTTACTTTTGCTGACCAACCCTCAATTCTCTTCACTTGAAATTACTGTTGCAATTATATGTGAACTTTAGAAATACTACATTTGCCATAAGCTAATCCAATTTTTCTTTCTTATTGCTGAAACTTCTGAGAGTACATTCACCTATATTTGTCGCAAACTTCACCCCGTTGAGTGAATGTCCTCTAAATTTGACAGAATTGGAAATAAACTTTAAGATCAACCAATAAACTGGCAATCAAAAAATGGCGTTAACACTGAGGCGATCGACGCGATGTTAAGCAAATCGTACGCGCATGATACAATAGTTTATCGCTTCAAACACAACGGGCTTGTAGTTCATGCAGTTTACAGCGAGTTTCACGGATTAAACGGAAAACGAAAACTAGTTGAACAAATCAGTATGACTGAATGAGCAACACTGCCAAAACGCTCAAATTTCAAACGAATTGCTGAAGCATTTAATGACCGAAGCAAAACAACAACAAAACTAGAATAGCAGGAGCGATTAACTTTTTTTTTGACTTCTTTCAATTTTTAATGGGTTTTTTTAATATATAGATGGAGTTGGCGAAGATAAACAGGAATATACGAGAGGTTAATTGCCGATGGTAACTAATGAGGAACTCAGTGGTATGAAAAGGGCTGACGAAGATGACAAGTTATATAGGTGACCGGACGTTTTTCGCACCAATTACGCAAAAACTCTTCATCCTTTTGCAAACTTTTTTTCACAAAATAATCATTTTAATAAAATCATCGTTTTGATTCATCTTTTGCATATTCCTCCGCATCACGGTATATTTATTCATATAAGAGAAATAGCGGAAAAACTGCTAGAAATCATACGTAAAGTTGTTTGCCTCAACCATCTTCTTTATCACAGCTGAATTCATCTGTAAATGACAGATAGCTAGCTAGCTACACTCAACATGTTATATGTTATGAGATGCTCTTGAGCAAGTCAGAAGCTTAGAAGGCATGTGGCATTTTATGGAAATAAACAGTTAGTTTTCTTCTAAATCGCTCACGCCTAGCAAAGTGATTCCACAGCCATGAAACTGTCGGTGATGTTTATCAGGTAAGTGTTCTGTGATCACGTTTCCTCCCGGCAATCTGTGAAGCGAATGCAGGCTGTTGATGGATGATATGAAAAGATATCGACCTCTATGTGATCTTCAAGATGATTTTCACACTCTGCAAACTGATCCTGGTAAGTTTGGTTAGGTTATGACAACCGAACATACCTCATGAAAAAAGCCGTTCATTCCATGGAACTCCCCAGCAGGATGAATTAGGCGCTTATGTTTTATTATCTGCTGATAAGAAGATATCTGGTCTTGGTAAAAAAAATGAGCTGGAGTGTACGCTGGAATTCGCATCGTTCAGAGATTGCCTCTAAGATCGGCTATTGCCAACCTTCAAGGATGCAAAGTAAATTCAATGAGCCTTACGACGCTCGTTTCTTAAGCATTACTGAAAATTCATCTCTAAGTGACTGAACGACAATAAGATGATCACATTTTTGAATCCTTACGACACTGTAGAGAAATTTGATTTAATTCCGTTGTAAAATCATAAAACGCCTTTTTTTGGGATTATCTATTTTAAGTATTTAAAGTATTTTAAGTATTTCTTCGTTTGTTGAGAAATGTGGGTAGCACATTTCATTAACAATTAATGAGTAACTTCACAGCGCCTTTTATAGCTTTCAATTCACACTTATCCGTATTTGGAAGAGTATTCTATTTCCCTTCTTCTTTTGCCACCTCGTCTGTCAGCTTTCCACGTTTCAAATTTGTTGCATCTTTCTCGCCAAATTTCTTGTTCCACTATTTAATACGTTCTGTTATGCAAACACTATGATTTCAACTGTTCCACGAGATTTCTATTTATACGGCCTCAGTGACTGTATGCTTTGCTCGTCAAGTGCTGCTTATTACTGTATGTCTGCATCTCCTTGCCGTACATTTTTGTGAATTTGTCAAATGCACATATATGTGACCTTACACAGACGCGTTTTTGTCTGTGATTTGCGCTTGCAAATTCATTGCCAAATGTAGTTTTCTTCAGTTTTGGGAATGAAGGTTGTTCGATTTTTAACTTTGCTGTTTTCTCGGGTTGCTTTTCTGCGGTGGTTGGGGCTGATTAAAATTCCCAAAAAAATTTCGGTTTTCCTTCCACGGCTTTGTTTTCCGTATTGCTTCCGTGTGAACATTTTTTTGATGTGCTCCAGTCGAAAAATAAACAGCTATTTTCAGAAAATCATATGCACATATAGCTTGCTCTAGATCACTCATGCGCCATTGCCCTTGTTGTCGCGAAACAAACAGTGGATTAGCCAAGTATAAAGCAAGCGCTCTTCTCTAGGACTAATGAAATGGTGATTTCGCTTCACCTCAGCTACCATCTTGAGCACTGTAAGAAGATTAAAAACACAGTCACGAATACCGCCCTCTCACACGTATCCAGCATTTGCCAATGACATAGGAATACAAAGCGTAAAGGGTCTAAGCGATATGCGCTTCTCGTAATTCGCCAAAAATGGTTTGATTCGATCCAGAAATACTCAAAACCAGTATAAGAACGCCTAAGTGCACCACACCTTTTGGAACCGAAATGCGACCAAGCAACTATGTTTAAAGCGCAATGAGAATGCAATCAAACAACCGATAATAAGATCAAAACGACCGGATTGTTGGCGTTCATTTTCAGAGCTTGATCTCTCGAAACTTTCCATGTTCCATTCAGAAGTACACTTATCAATCTGCTTATTGTTTGAGGGAGCGTTTGGAAGGGAACGTGACATTTTACAATCGATATTATGGTCTTAGAGGTTGAGCATGAGGGTAGTCAGTTATTTCTCTGATTTCAGCCCTGCACAAACAGATCAATGTGTGCTAAGACTTCATAACTTTTCAGAGAGTTCAAAATCGACTGATCAATCATATGATTTTGGCTCCAATGAATAGCTGGATTCGTTCATTCGCTTAGCAAGGCANGCTTGTTAATAGACGCGAGAATTCAGAATTTCAATAACAACGTTAGACCCTTTTAACATTTCGTTGCTCAATCCATTTACATTTCCAAACGCTCTTGAATATGCTTTTCATTCATGCGGCATCATCGCGTTGCACTCTGTATCAAAGTTGAAATGCTCGAGAATTTATCCTCTCAAAAACGATGTCCTTTATCGGCTTTTGCATTCTCATATCGGCCTCTCCATCAAAATTGTTTCATCGATCAGCGTAGGTTGGTGAAGTTCAACGATGGCAAAACGCTGTTTCTTTTTTTCTCCAGTTGCTGTGAACTGGAGAGCAATTATGAATGTATACGTTCGCCAGCTGTTACATCCGAATTGCTCGAACTATTAATTGCCTCTTCCACTTCACTCTAATGCCTTTTCATGACGTACCTGGCTACGCCTCAATGCCACTGAATGGTACGAGAAGGACTTATCGATGTCTTGGTCGAAATGGTGATGAAACTTTGCACAGTGATGGGGAGATTCTAAGTGTGCGGTCATTGCACTAATCACATACTAATCAGTTGGAGAAAATGGGCCATGAAAGCACTCATAATAAGCGCTTTTCGAAATTATGCCTACCAAATTAATAGATCGCACAACTGTTCGAAAAGATGTATTTCAATTATTTTTTTCTGCGGAAAAGGATGCGAAAAGCAATTAGGCAAAAAGCTGTTCGTAACGGAAATACCGTTTCATTCACATACGCTTCTGACACAATGCTTTCGTAAAATGATCAATCAAATAATAGGCGATAGAAGCAAAGAAAAAAAATCGAACCGAAAGAACGTGAACGCTGCAACGAGTTTTCGTCAAAAAAAGTTTTGGTTGCACGAAGATCACTTTGCGAGAGGCACGTGATACGACGAGTAGTTGCCGATCCTAAGCGGAAACGTGCCGACAAAGCCACCTGTGGCAAACTTGCCATCCTCGATGAACGCGCTGATTTCGGTGAGTAATTCAGTTTGGGCGAGTCGGTTATTTCAAGTGATCGAATTACTTTCGGCGAGTAGGTCTGCTTATTAGAACGAATCATCTCGGAAGAATCGGTCGAAATCCAAGAAAGAATCGATTTTGGGGAGTGTGTTATTGCAGCATCAATGGACCGACCCCCCTGATGTGGTATCAAACCGACTCGATTTTATATGAGTTTGTCAACGCGGCAACTTCACCTAGATACAAGACGTTGGTACAGCAAGAAGGTATTCTGCTCAATTCTTTCTTCGGTAACTGAACATGACGAAGTGTTTGAGGAATGTTCAAATTTCATGGAGTCTTCATCTGTATTTGAATATTTGCTAAACTTATTATGTTCATAATCATTGATCGCGCTTAAAATTCGTCCGGGAATTCAACATAAGGTGTTTCAACAGAATCAAATTGTTAGCTCATTGTTTAAGAGCATAGCGCAGCTAAGGCTTATACCAAATGAGTAATGTCGATGAGGAAGTCGAATTAAAGAGGTGACGGGCAGAATTATATCACGCTTAGCCATGCAAACAGTGCCATCAATCAGCTTTTAAACGTCAATCAGCTAAAATTTGCAGCCGCTGAGAGACGAATCGATCGGCAATACCAGCAGTGTCAACACAGTTATAATACTCATGAGAATGGCAGAGAATATCACTGTTTCGCTTCGACCAAAACAGGACGGTTGTAGATTAAATGAAAAATAAGCTTGAAGTATACACAAACGGAAATAGGTCTGAAGTGTGATCGAGAAGTCGAATGGTAGTGAAAAACAATTCGACCAGTAGAGCTTTAGAAAGGTATGGACAAATAGGACAACGAGCACGACATGTGCGGGCGCTGAAGAGAATGGAGTCCGTTTGGCTGTAACACAAAGACTTGGCCCGCAAAACTAACTGATCTCGCTCTAAGTACGATGAGCGCTGGCACTGCATTAGCTCGAGTGCAATGCAGTGAGCATCGTTGAAACGAATTTGTCTCAAAGCTGCCAATTGCATAATGGATAACACATCTTTCAAACTAACGCTTAGAGGTGGTAAACTGAGCAGAAAAAAAAAACGCATTACAAATACCGACATGATGAATGTCTGCCTCGTCTAATTGCCTACACTTACTTGAGGATGAATCTGTTAACAATATTAGTGTCCAGAAACAAACAAAGGATGCAAAGGAAGCTACAATTTCATCGATTCCGGCGATTCCCGTACCGATGCGGCTGACAACCATGCCCACACATGATTGTCTCGACCAGTTTCAGCCTGCAGACGATCCGTCGGGCAAGCAGCCGGGAATCGAACCCAGGTCTTCCCTCATACGAAGCGGTAGCTCTACCACCGAGCTACTGCCCTCCCTAGTGTCCAGAAACAGTGATCAAAAATTTCAATGCAAGCATTATTTCTGAATTCCGGATGAAGCTGAACTGAGCAATATTCGGCTTTTCATGCGCCCTTTCTTTGCTAGAATGTTTTGAGCGTTTACAGCTTCATAGAGTTCTCATTACAATATGCTCGCTTGAACCGTTTCCTTCTACGTGAAAGCTAGCTGCCTGCAGTGAGTGTTATTTCGAATCGGCTTCCGCTTCTTTCTTCATCCACGAACTGAGAAGGCAAAGCATAACGTGAATTTAGATGTAAAGTATGTGATATCAGTAACATTCTGAGAAATGAACCTCCTCAGCCTCTTTCTTAGCCGCTCTTTAATCGAAGAAGCCTCAACTCATCGTAGCGAGCAAATGAAGTTCCCTGTCGACCTTTTGGAAAAGCAAACAGGGCGTAGGAAAAGATAGCGCAGGAAAAGCAAACATGGCGTTTATTTCCATTCACAAATCTGCAAAAGGAGATCCTTGCATATATTTTGACGATTGGTCATCGGCGAGTGGATTCGATCAGTCCTTCCTGGTTATGAGCTTGCATCACCTCGCTGACCAATATGGTCTATTTGAGTGCTTCCAGTGAAGTGAAAGTGCTGAGCAAAACCGTGTATGAGTAAAAGTATCTTAATGATTTTGTTGATTGCGTTGGCGCAGAGTGCAAGTAACCAGAGATGTGTTATGAAGAAATCCAATTGCACAGTAAATATATTAATAGCAAAGATGCAAGTATGAGTACAACTGGACGTACGAGTATGAACATAATTGTAAATATGGATAGAATGAAAGGTGTAAATATTTGTTCGTTTCACAAATATATCAATGACGATCAGATCAATGAGGATTAAAAGTAGTTGTTTCCATGTCGGAAAAAAAGTAAGATGGAGATTGATCACGACTTGTGGATCCGATGAATAAATCAATTGCTCGACAAAAGCGTACGCGCAAATAAGGTTGCTTGATTTTTTTAAAAACGTTACTATTTTCTAAAAAACTACTGTGAAATGTGTCCACAACAAGCGTACATCAGTTTTGAATAGTAAGAAGAAAACGACTTCTGCAAGCAGACAAGTTTTTGAGCGTATGTTCTCGAAACAACGAACGTAAATAGCTAAGATGGTGCGTACTGTATTGTTTTCTCAATATTTCTTTATATAGGAGCTGTCTCTCAGGCAGATTCACTTCTCATGACGTGTACTTCATATGATTACGACGACTAACTAAACGCCCAACACTTCCGCTTTATATTTTGTTTGCTAGGCGCATCCGCTGCTGTACAACGTAACCGGCCAGCATCGACTGTTTTTGAAAAGACGATATGAGACAACCGAAAATACTAAACTGCCAAATGGTATACAAATTGGCAGATCTAACAATTGCAACATGATCTTTTTATAATAATAATAACAATAACAATAATAATTATTATAATTATAATTATAGTTATATATCAATACTAATAATAATAATGCTAACAATAATAATACTACTACTAATAATAATAACAATATAAATAATAATAGTAATAATAATTAGCACTCTATTCATTTCTTTCGAACTAATTAGAAATGGTGCTGCTATGCCCGATACTTATAAACACATCGTTTTTCTCTCATTACGCTTTATCTATCCCTTCGCGGCTGTGAGCGGTAAACCTTTTCTAAACCCTTTCTTCAACCAAATCCCGGCCATTGGATGCTATTTGTTAACCACTGTATGCTGGCTTCATTATGCGATTACTTAACAACTTATTATAATTCAACATAAAGAAAAAGTGGCATATTTTCTCGCAAAATATGCTCGCATGTCTTTATTTTGAATGACTGATAAAGAAAAAATTCATTGATATTAATTCAATTTGAATTTCACTGCAGGAACCTTTCCCAGGTGTGCGTTTTGCTTACGAAGCTTAAAATTTGTAATTTTTAAATAGCAACTTGTCAAAGGGTAGTAAGCAGCCGAATGGACAAAATCATAAACATCCCTTGCCATAAAGCTTCTTTACAGGCAATGAAAAAATACATAATAAATGAACCTAGAAGTGATTTCAAGCAAAACACTTCGACAGTGTTATTGCCGAGTCGTTTTTTCATCTGTTCATGAAGGAGAAGAATCCAAATATTAAATACGGAACGAAATGGAAGCATCTGTGCGAAGTTATTTCGTTATCCACTTAAGGATCGACGACTGATTATGTGTGGAGAAAATCTATAGAAAGGGCAAACGGAAGTTTTCGAAAGAAAATTCCCGACTATAATTGCCTGTGATGTGGAAATGAATTCGACTGAAACGACCGGGATCATAGCAGCCGGTCAGTGCTATCGTAGGACAGCATTGCGTAATCACAGTGGATGTTTCACGACGAGCAAGCCGAACGCATAAGACCAGTTCGTCTCTTTCCTCAGCATGGAGCTGATCAAGAAAGAAAAGCTATGACCATAGGCGATATGGTGAACAACGGAAACGAAGACCTAGCTAGCACGCTGTATTTTAAACGATTTGCCCGTTCCACGCTTATCTTATTTTTCTCACACTTTTCGCATATGAATAGAATTCACCGTAATATACAGAAATATGTGAGTATAAAGCGTTACTTTGGAACAATTTTAATGCTCTGCGGCTGCCTAAGCAGCGATAATCTATACGAAGGCATTCTCTTTGTCTTATAGTAAACTCCTGCCTTTTTGTAAACAACTAGAAAATACTACATGTTCTTTTAATTTGTAACCACACAGAAAATACGCAATACTGACCAGAAAAAAGTTAACCGTTTCAGCTATTCCACCTTTCTTATTGTTTTCTTTTAATGATTAACTTCTCTAATAAACCGTTTGAAATTCATGCGTTTTGGCAGTTTTGACCTTCCGACCACCTTACTTTTATTCAACCACTTTCCGTTTTCTTCCATCGAGGAAACTGCTATAAATTACACGAAATCCAGCCCTTATATAGCTGAACAGGTAAACTGTTCTACCACGCACGTTCGAACTTCTCAACTTCTCGTCGATTGATTCAAACAGTATGGTAAATTTTGGCTGCTGGAGGATGATGAGAGCAGAAATACCGATACCACATATTAGAGTACTTAAACAGCACACCTTTGAAGTAGGGATAAGAAGGAACGATGGCCGGGATCCAAAGCCTCCGCCAGCAACAAATCATTTCCAATGCACTGCGCTGTCACACGAAACACGAAGGTGACATTATTAGGGATATAAATCGACGAAACGTTGACATATGTGTTATGAGCATAAGTGAGAACAAATATTTACGAAGTGAGTTGGCATAACCCCCAAACAGAGAACATCACTTTTGCGGTGCATTCAACGCGCTTCGTGAAGACATCTGTGACACCAATGGATATAGAAAAACATCTAACATCGTGGAAAGTGAACTATATGACAAGCAACCCTACCGGATGCGACCTCATGGCGTTGCATTACCTACAGAACAATACGAAGTGGAACGTGAACTATATGACAAGCAACTCTCTCGACTTCACTGAAACTAGGCAAGCGGAATGTCTAAATTTTTAGCAGTGCTTCTTGTTGTTATATTACAAAACCAACAAAATATATTTTAAATCATAGTAGAGCTTGACAGTGATTTTCATAGCACAGTAGCATAGATTTAGCATAAAATGCCTAAAATGCTAAGTATAGTGTAGCGTGTACAGCACCACTATTATGTCGTTCTTTATTTATTGCTTTCGAGCATTTTTTCCTAGCCATCATACTTTAACCCCTACCGGCATATCGCAGGGACGATTAGATGGATTTTCAGCTCATTCAACCCAGCAAGAACGGAAGAGAGGAAGGATTTTTTCCCTTCCCGTGTATTAGTCAGAATTTCATTGTGAATTCTAGGACCGCAGCAAATCGAAGCGTACAGTGCGTGTATTACGCAAGCGCCTACTCGCGCCATGGTTAACTTCATTTTCAGGTGCTCAGGACCGTCACAGATCCGTCCTGACTGAGAGATTTCAATGTATGCAGAGCCTTCTGAGGAGCAATTAGTAATTCTCACGAACTGAAAACCTAGCATATAAGTTATGAAGAACCCATTATGCTCTATAAAAGAAATCAGTATGTCAAATTTATTGTTCGAGCTATCATCAACTGCCATTTAAGAAACTCCTGTTAACTGTCCGCAAAAACAGGATGAAAAAAATGAACACTTCGTCCATTATATTCAAAAAAAAAAAGAAAATTAATGGTTGAGAGAAACTTTTGATATATTTGAGCTTGACGTATTAGATACACAGCCAAGTGCGCGCCATTCGTTTTCAGTGGGGAAACAATCTTTGGTGTTTTGACTTGTGGCGAAATAAAAACGCATATTCGAATCTCAAAAGAACGATTTCCCCATAGCATGTGATGGCTATGGCTCAATTGTAGGAACACAGCTGCATCCTTCAAAAATGCAAAATAACTGTTGAAAATATCGCGCACTGAACATGCAAAAGCAACACCACAAACAGAAAAACCCAACCACAGTTTTTTTTAGTGTTTTTCCACCACTTTTTGCTTCATTTTTTTAAAAATCGTTTTCCGTTTGTGCAGTTCTGAATTCGATGGAAAAAAAAGGATGACCACAAACCATTGAAAGCGAACAGACCATGCGCCATCATCACGGTCTTACAATTAGTAAACGTCGAACAACAGTGAAGTGGATAGAAATTTCTTTCTGTTGTAAGAGAAATCTTTTAAAATTAAATACTTTTAAAGTCAATGAATCCTGAATGAACGGATAAATGAAACAATTGATCATTAGCAAAAATGAATTCTCTTCTAAAGCAGTTGTTTAGTTCACAGCGATTCCATCGTCCAAATACAATTTTTGTTAGAGCCGGCAACCAAATGAGAATGACTTTTGTTCCCATCTGGGCCGTGGCGGTATAAGAATTACTGGCTAAACCCCGCTCCTTTTCAACAGAAATATATTTTTATGGAGACTTCAAGGGTTTACACCTACCCCATCTCCAACTTTAACAGTTCCGCACTACCAAATAAACACCCGAATGAAATGACGATGAAATCGATGCTGATTTGAGCTCCTTAACAAATGCTCACTCATTACCGGCAACATTGTTAGATGCCACTTACATAAGCTAGATGTTAGTGCATTAGAAATGAAACCCTCAATTCAATGGTACTTACTAAGCCAGATATGGTGTTTCTTGCTTGAACGGCTGTCTCAAAGTTTTTTGATTGTTTATGAAGTTGTCAGCAACGTGAAAGGCTGTCAGCAATGAGATAATATCGTATTGGTTCTATTTTCACAAAAACTGGGCACTATACCGTTGTAATGGTGTTGTCGAATGGTTCCATAAAGTGGTTTATCCAGTACAATTGCGGCTTTCAGAATGATGAAAATTGTACGACAGAGTAAAACACGTATGCTGTTCTCGAGGCGACGCCAAATGGCGCATCTGACGTGCGCACACGAACAAACTGAACAACACTGCGTCCTCATCGCTTAACCATACTTTCTAAAAGATGCACATTTATGTGTTTATGCATCGATTTTCGACAACGATTTAGGCACGCTTCGAAACATATTCACAATAAAAACAATTATCCAATACCGCTATCTTCTGCAGAACATCTGCAAAACTCAAAAGAAGAAAAAGACAACAGTAAAAGCGCAACTAGTATTTTTTTAAACTTAAAAAAAGGACTGAGATACGTTCGTAGGAAGATTTATTAATTCGAAATTTATTAGGATTTATTAATTATTAATTAAACAGCAAATCATATCGCTTAACGAGGAAGAAAGAACAGACTATTTAAGTATAACCTACGATGTAACTTGTAATCATCGGTCCTCAATGACGTGATTTACGCCTACAACAAGTGCAGTCGAAGGTACTCGACATGAAGATCTAATAGTCTTTTCAGTGTTGTCCAGGAAACAGTCTTCTTTGTACGTCTATTGACGGGAATGAAGAAATCGACGTTCTTCCTCGAGCATGCAATAATTTATGAAAAAATATCGAGAAGAAATATGATTTTCGAATTTCCGGCTAATATCTGCACAATTTTGGCTCATTAAAATGTGGCCTTAAAAGTCGCATGTTTCATGAATAAACCGCAATTATGTGCGGTTGCTGTTATGCGACATTTTGACGCATTATATGGAAAAGAGGGCACGAAATGGTTGTTGTGGTTGAGAAACGATGCGCGCAAATAAGGAGGATGATGTGGGGGGAGGGGGGATTAGTGGAAACGCATCGACAAACGACACCACCCAAAGCAGCCCCGGGCGACACACTTAACGCACCTCTGCTTGAGGCACATTCACAGCTTGGACACACGATTATGGGCCAAATGATAGACTCCTTTACAATGTCTTATGCGCAAAATCGAAGAAAAAGTAGGCAACGAAAATTTGGGATTGAGTCAATATGAAGCGAAATATACCATCCATGGCACAACAAAAAGGCAAAAACACCTAGCAAAATCTCAGTTACAACAAAAAAAAATTTCATTGAAACACACCTCTCTATCATGGAATACCGTCATTTGGTAGATCTCTGGTAGATTCGGTAGATCTGGCAGATCATTTGGTAGATCTGGTGGGTTATTTTTAGGATGAAATATTCGAATTCGAAATGTCAACGAATTCCTCAGTTTCATTTTTCCCCTTCACTTTGAATTACGACAACGACCTTCATTCAGTGCGAACTGAATTCGAAACATAAGAGTGAAAAGTAGACTGGGAAAAATTAAATAAGTAAACAAATGGGCAAAACTGGGTCGATTGCGAGCGAGAAATCTCAAGCGTATGACAAAATGGGTCTCATAACCTCATATAAGTAGCCTAGTTTTGTTTTATTCAGCCATAAAAGAGCTGCTAATCAAATCTTTTTGTGAGCATTTTTTGCCTCACAAAAACTGCACTTCTTATAATTTCAGCAACGTACAATCCAAATATGCGAATCACAGTCGGCCATTGGTGAATGGCAAATGAAAAAAAAAATTCACTACTAAAATATACGACAAAAAATAACCGGATATTCGGTATTTGAAATTTCGTCGATGAATTGAAACTTTTACAGTGAAATTATTGTTGTGCAGAAAACGCATAAACCTACAACGACAATCGAACATTCAGAAGCTGAACTACAATAAACGCACGTCAACTTTGCGCGATTAAGTGCTTAAATAGAAAAAAATGCTAATTTGTTTTAAAATTAACCTCAATTCAAACAGGGATACGAACAAGAAGAAATGGTATTTCTTTTTTTTTCCATAAAGCTACAGACGGATAGATTCCCGATTCGGTCGTATGCGCATATAATCACCATCACCAAACGCACTTACATTTGCATTTCTATGGCCACACCCACTCCGTAAGGCGGAGAGACACCATTTGCGTATTTTGCACGCTTAACATCCGTTTTTAATGCGTTTCCACTGCAAAACTGTTTTGCATATTCACATACGTTTTCGTTTGCGCAAAAAGATGTGACAATCGAAGAGACTTGAACTGACGCCCATTATTGGTGCATGCTTGAAAAATGAGGAATGATACTAACACTTTATGCGATGCGCAGTGAGCAACAATGAAGTAAAATATTTAGTGCTTGATATTAGCCATGGCTATTTACATATATATGCTTTAACGAAGACGAAAACCAACGGGTTTTAGCATGCTCGCTAACTGCTTTCTCCAGCTGAAAGGCCGTTTTTTTTTTCCTACACAGATGAGATTGGTGCTAAACGGGCTGTGAGTACTGCATAGCAAAAACAATGCTACGCTAGAGAAAGAGTACTGGAGAGGAGCAGTGTCAACAGAATCGCTGCTTAATCTGCACACCAGACCCCTTCTATAAACACTTCGGGGTGTCGCCCAAATTGTGAAATCCGCAAGCAGTCACCATTTGACAGACGCGCAGACGCACTAGCTAGCATCGAAACATCAATGGATATGGTTGTCCTCAGCACAGAGCTAGCTAGCTTTATATGATACTTGCCTGTTGTTGTCACTTAAAAGTCTGCTAGTAAACGTGATTCATTCAACAAGTTTTAATACATGCCTGCATTTCCGTTTACCCTGTGCCTTCGTTAACGTGGACTCTTCCAACATAGCATAGTATTGCGCGCAGTACCTATCCTGATGTAAAACCATAACAATGCCAGTAGTGGTGCTTGCCGAAATTGAAACGTATTCATAATAGCAGTACATGCAAACGAGGTGGTCAAACTCTTCGAAGTTAACAAAAAAAAAAATTTCTGGAATCCTTATGGTCTCTACATGGCAATAGGAAATAAATTTTATTAGAGAAATTTGACTTGTCTTCTGTGCACCATAGACTGTTTAAAGTCTCTTAAAATTTGATTCTGACGTACTTTGAGGTACGTGAATAGTTGAAAGCCGCTGCGGAGAAAATGCGAACCTCTTTTGGCAGCCAGTCTTCTGAAACTGCATGAGTGCATTGGAGAACCTATCTGCCAGACAGCATCTGCAAAACTTATGCGTCTGCAGCTGACAGCCTCCAGAAAGCATGTAGCTCTGGGACCACAACATCTGAAATGAATTTAAGTTTTTCAGCCATAATGAAAGTTTCATTTTGCGCCATACGAAGAAATTGAAGTAGGGTAAAGCGGTGTATTTTTCCTAAAGTTGTATTATTCGCACGATTTCATTTCAGTTGTTTTTTCGCCAATTCTTTAATAACCGTTTTGCATTGAAGGCTTTAGGAGTTTTATGACCACGAAAACAGAAAAGCTTGCAAAAACGTCAACGGTTCTTGACAGTTTCAGTAGTCCCAAACAACTTAGGTTTCGATCAAGCACGAACAACTTAGAATAGTCTATTAGGCCATAATGACTGCCTGATTTCTAGACAACCCGTTCAGACAGAAAAGAACAGCGCTGAAGAGACTAATCCAAATTGACACAAATGTACCGAAAGGTTATATTTTATTGTATAGTGCTTTTCCTCTTCGTAAACAAGTTCCTAAGGCATTTAACCAGAAGTAAACTGGGTTCAGTTACGGCGCATCTTTGTAAACAGGGGAGGGGCCAAGGGTAAGAGGAAAATTAGCTAAGCTCTTAAGAAAGTGGAACTTTTAAGTGCAAAAGGGGTACTTCCAGGATATTTCCGGAGGTCATGCTGCTCCATTGGTTGCTTGTAAACGCAAACTTTTGTCTTCTTTAAGTTGAACGAAGATTTTTTTAGAAAAACAGCATCCAGAAGGACATAAAAACCACAAGTAGACGAAAATGTTGCGTCGGTGCCAAGTCAGACAGAGTTGTCCACTTTCTTTGGATGTTATTACAGAGCGAATTTACACTAAAAAAAATGGCGGCGCACTTTAAATCGAGGGAGGATAATAAGGAAACAGGTCACATTCAAGTCAAAATCGAAAACAACACAAGCTACAAGTTTTAGAGTGAAATTGATCACAGTCTTCCCATACCTTAATCTCTTGGGGATTCCAGTGCTCGGTAAAACTTGACTAACTGTTACCGCGTTTGTTTATCTGACTTGCTCGAAAAGGAGGGGATTCTTGTTCTAGCTAAACCACAAACTGGGTATTCTTGTTCCAGCTATACCACAAACTAGGTCGTTTCAATACTGCTTGGACATTTCTTTGAAGTGATGCTTATTCTAAAGGTGAATGCATATGGCATTTGAGCGTCGC
The DNA here is from genome assembly GCA_000803305.1 of Toxocara canis. Classification (NCBI taxonomy): domain Eukaryota; kingdom Metazoa; phylum Nematoda; class Chromadorea; order Rhabditida; family Toxocaridae; genus Toxocara; species Toxocara canis. Next base: position 1,289,815 of record JPKZ01022848.1, read on the forward strand.
CTGATTTGTGTGTTGCTGCGGCAATGTAACGACCTTGATTGAATGCATTTCAGCGTTTATGTGCTCTCTTTTCGGGCTTAAGAAAGCAATAAGCATTTTCCATGTTTGACATTCATCCAATCCTTATGACCTTTTTATACCAGAACGTCAACATTCGTATGCGAAACAAAATGTAGTAGTGAGCAGCAAACGGTTGCATCTACTTCCATATTGAAGCGCACATCTTGAACATCTCAAACTGTTGTGTACGAAGACAGTGCTGTTGATATGAACGGAGCAGACGAACAGAGATGAAATTTACAGGAAACGAGTTGAATCATCATAGGGTGGAGGATATGAGGTAAAGAAATGACCAAAACTTCATACTTTTTCTTTCAAAATAAAGGCATATTACTCACATCTACACTTGCCGAATGAACCAGTAATGAAAAACGAGCGCTACTTTATCGAATGAGTATCAGCATTTTGTATATTTAAATGGAGCAGAAAAAAAGACACTCCTATACTTAGTTTTATTACCACAGTTCAGAAAAAAGACCAATTTGTGCGTTGTTTATGACAGCATGTTGTGTTCTAGGAAAAGAATTTACATAT
>JPKZ01022848.1:1298658-1313258 GCA_000803305.1 Toxocara canis
CTCTCTGTTCCTCCTCACCATCTCCCTCTAGAAACTTTTCCCACATTCTTTCACGCACAAAAAGTGCTAATTATACCCACTTGTACGGAGAACGATGAAATTGAGCGTAGAATTGGGAACCTAAATTAAACACAGTTAATTACATATTGTTACAAGAAGGACCAGCTAAGGGTCATAAATAAACTTCAAACATATGGATTTTAAAAAAAAGCAATAAATATGAGAGAATACGGCGATCAAATGAAAGGGACACTTTTGAAAATCGAACAGGTAATCGCCAGTCCGGTTAAACATATTATAACCATCGCTTCGCTTGCAGTCGTCAACTATTCGGTCTGCTGCAAATTCGTCAAGAAGGACCTTCATATTCCTTTAAACTCTCATCGACAAAGAACCAAAAAATGGCACGATCAGCGAAATTGAACGGCTTAAATGAAGTATGTAAAAATTTTAGAGTGGAGGAGACAAGTAGTAATATGGAATTGGTGGGTGACATATTGATGCAGGCGGGCATGCATCCCTATTGTAGTCAGTAAGACAAATTTTGGAATTAGTGCTGATAAATGTTTGACGATTTTTTTAAAAATTAGTGGTGTTTTTGAAAGTTCACATTTTCGACTTGTTTTTAAATTCCAACTCAAATTGGTTGCATTTGTGATCGAATGTCACATCCGCTTGAAATCAAAAATGGATTGCGGAACTTTCCAACTTGACCACTCAAAGAAGACATGTTAAGCGTATTGGTTCTAGGCATTATGGTTTTTATACAACACCAGTTTCACGAGGTTCATATTATTGGCTACTGATTTTTGGTCTTCTGCAATTGCGCTGTAAAATTTCGTTTTCAGCTATAAAAAAAAAGAAGTTGATTTTGTCGCGCTGAAGCATGCACTGGTTCGATCAAAATAGCCCTCATATATATGAAAAAAAAGGATGACTTCGCAGTATAGATCTGTTTATACTACGCCGACTTTGCCGTTCAATGGTCGATAGGAAATTCGATGGATTCGATAGAAATGCCATAATGCTGTCTGACAAGAAGTTTCATGAGCAAAGTCTTTGTCCAGAAGTTTTATGAGCAAAGTCCACGATCGCACCAAATCGTAAGCAGCAGCCAAACGTAGGAGAAGCATATAGGCGGCTAACGTTCACAGTGCTTTAATGCGGACGCAGTTTAACGCAATTTCAATTGTTTGTTTGGTTGATCGCATTTGAAAATAAAGCACGTATTGTTGGATGAGAGAGAGCGTGCCATGCCGAGCAAACATTATGCATAGAGTGAAGTGTACCGATGGATTTAGGCCTATAACAACAAACGCAACAGCACAACATCGTGCCATATGCCTTTTGCAGACGAATACACATTCTCGTCGAGCGTGAACGAATGTGAGCATTTCAACCATTGTTGTCATCGACAACCACGTTAGGAAGATTCGACGAGAAACACAAACTTGGTGGTTACGAACCTCGAAATGCTTCATCGGATTAACTGCAACGGTCAATGCTTTTCCCGTTTCGTGGATCCAGCTCTAAATACAAGGTAATGAAACATAAAACAGCCACGTTTTTTGGCTTAAGCTAGAGCGAAATAACGAACAATGAATCTTGAAGCTTAGCAATTCGGCAGGGAAGAAGGATGCGCTTAAGAAAAAGCTATTGTAAGCGGAAAGTATAGAAGTTTGGCATGTGTAGAAGCATTTTGAGAAAATATTTTTCGATATATAGTTTTTTATTGGAAATGTAAGCAAGTCGCCAAATTTTCATACAGTTGATTTTTTCGCGAAATGACTGAGAAAAAATCTGGAATTTCCACTTATCGTTTTAATTTCTTGCATCCATCTAGTAGTATTTGGCGTTCATCACAATGGTGTAAGCATTCTACTGCGAACATTTATTTAATCTATTGCATACAAACTTGTTTTGCTTGTATGGCAAGGCATCATCGTCCACTGGATTTGATTTTGGATTCTTTTAACCTTCTGCTGAACATCTATATTGTGCCGCTTTTGTACTATTCAAGTACATTTTTTCGAAATCTTCAATTTGCTTGGAAAAACGTTAAGCGCTCTTTTGGAATGAACTCCCAGATAGACAAGAAATCTGGATTGGATGCGAAAAATGCTATTTTCATGGGCGAGGTCACATTTGCTGATGCTGAGGAGCATTATATGTTCACTGAGCAGTAGCAGTGCGGAACAACGTCAATCACTGACTTGGTGGCCAGTTTGCAAATTTAAATGAAGATTCTGGTGCACGGATATAGCTGTATGCAACAACTGGGCCAGTGACGAGCAGCTGTGTTTGTTCCGCTTGATCGCTTCAAAGGTGTCTGAGAGGGTAATAATGACGCCATAGTGATCCTATTATGTCACGCATGCACTCACAATGAATACAATAAACCCTACAATGTAGCACACTCTACGCTCTTCGTTATTAATGCTAGAGCGTTTCGAGTATCTTGCAATATCCTATCTACCTCTGCTGGTTATGTTGTATAGGGTTACCTTAAGCTCAACACAAAAACAAGGAACAATGCCAACAATACCAAACAAAGACAGTGTTAGGTATGCGCTAGCAACGGAACTTGATGGCTATACAACAGCACGGAAACCCGTCATAAGGCTCCTTGTGAAGAAAATTCCAATACCATTGAAGCTTTTCTGCACAAAAGGAGAGCAAATTGAAGATGCTAGGAGAAAGTTTCGCAGCACAAAAAGATTGTGAACAAAAAATTCCACTCGTAATTTCTCTTACTTCAAAATCGGGATTTCAAATTTTCACTGATAAGTTATTCACAATAGCGAACAACGAAGGCGCAATGAGCAATTTCAATTGCGTTGAAATCGAATGAGCATGAGCTGAAAGTGGCAATTATCACTGCAGTAAAAACGGGTCTATGGTAAATGAGGCGATACAATTGAAAACGGCAAACGTCTGCGTAATATGACCAAGTGTTGCGCAATGACATTGTTGGCAGACAAACTTAGGTATGACAAACGACTTGTTGGCAGACAAACTTAGATATGACAAACGATTTGTTGGCAGACAAACTCGGCTATGACAAACGACTCATAAAAATTATGATTTAGTTCGATGAGCTAAAAATAATTCATAACTCGATGTTGACGCAGTTGAAAGGAAAAAAATTCAAAGAGTGCAATGCAATCATTTTTTTTGCTCGCCATTCATCGTTTATACCACAGTTTATAAAGGCAGAAAGAATAAAAACTACTCTCAAAAAAGTGTGATGAAACCACTGGACACTTCCGAGCAAGGCAATCACAAAAATAACCTACCGGGGAAACTGCTGGTTGAAATAAGCGATTGTCGGGCGATACATCGACAGTCAAATTTCATCCTTTATAATCCATTGCCGGTTCTTTGCGATCAATCCGCCATTATTATTTAGCCTTCAAAAATTGTGCAAGAGTTATACAAAACTCAACAATAGACGACCCTAATGCATCGTCTATTCGTGAGGTATATGCGCGCGATTGTGCACTTCAACCAATGAACGTGGCATGAAAAAGTATCTAATGGAATGGTCTTCGTTCGGAAGATTTTGGGAAACGAATAGTTCTTATGAGTCATAACGCTTACAAACAATATTCTTCATTCTCGAGAACAATTCTCCATATGATGATCACTGATCGGAAGGCTAAAGAAAATTTTTGCTTTATTCTCGGTTTAAATTAGTGACAAATATGGTGTCTTCAGTGCGTATGTTGTGCTCAAAAAGTGCTTGTCGATTTGATTTTGAATTGGATGCAAGGCACATCCGCCTTGACCGGCTGGCCGTCTGATATCGGTGAGTAGATTGTTCCAGAAGTACAAATAAGCCAAACAAAAAATCTGTCCAGAGTTGACGACACTGTATCTTGCATCACACATATTTCACAAGATGCACTAAGTCATACCATTGTGGAGTCTAGTACGAAAATTTTAACACATTAAAGCAACGGCTTGGTATTACGCAACACTCCGCTTAGAAATCTAGTAGATTGCGCCATATTTTATGACGGCAGCACATCATCTAGTGATAAATCTGTAACAGAAATATCGCAACCTATAGTGTAGGTGCTTCACACGGAGCTTAACGGAAGTTGATGGGTACATTATATGTCGTTTCACTGCAGTGAAATTGCATCGTATTCCCGACTTATTCAGCTGAGTAGGTTCCTTTTCACAAAGCAATAAAAATTGCAAACACATCGACGTCCGATTCACGAAACGGGAGGTTGGAGAAGGAAGGCGAATGTTGAGGATGGCCTTCTGTTGGAGTGCATATGGTCGAGAAATTTTCGCGCTCCGATGCAATGGCTTTTAACTGAACGTAGATATGAGAAATTGTCGGGCACTTTTCTTGCTCAAATTTTGAACATGGCACAATTAGATGGGCAGAAATACGATTAACGAATTCACAACTAATTGATTGGCCGTAATTAAAAATGCGGAAAATTAATTCTAGTTATCCTAATTAAAATATTCGGAAGAAAAATTAGGTGATTAGAGCTATTAAAGACGATAGACAAAATTCCGAGTGAGAATAGGTTGACGTTAAAACATTTTAGCGCACATATTGCGCACAGATCGGCGAGCGTAATCATCATCCACCGTTGGGATGCACCAACGATCAGTCTCTCAGTCAGTGAGTCTATTCATTGTCGTAACACCTAGCAGCAGCAGCAGCAACTCGTCGTCAACTCAATCACACCTCTCCTTATCGCCCTCATATACTGTAATCAAGTCACCGCACCATCATAATCAATCAAATATGCTGTATTTTTCCCGTAGCTCCACCTGAAGCCGCCGCTATCTGTTTGTTAACGTTCCTCAAGAAATTGACACCATAAAGGAATTAAAACGTAGTTTGTATTTCGAATCGAATCGAATCGAATCTTTTATTTAGTCGATAGGCAAGAACTAACTTTATGAAAACGTATTTACCGAAAAGAGTTCCTGGAGAGAAAATCGAACTTATTGCAACTCAGGTTTTAAGGTCAAGTTATCATATAAAGCTTGTGCGTAATTACTGCAGTCAACTTCATCATCAATACGTTCATGGAGCTGCAATACTACTGCAAATATGGCAATGCCATTAGCCGAAAATCACAGTGTTTTGTATACAAAACGGTAAAATCGATAAGAGGGGATAAGAATGCATGAGACGCCCATTTTGAAGTGATGGTAAGATTAATGCTTTATCGTTTGTACGTCAAGAAAGCAACACATAAATGGAACAGATTAACCGTACAACAACAATTGAGTACTTGAAATTGTTATGAAAAGCTGCAAAGTAATTGGTGAGGAAAATTTATATTTTAATGAAAAAAAGATAAGATTCATATTGTTTCACTGCAGTCATTTTCCAGTACTTCAAACGTGAGATCACAAAACGGGATGAAAATAGTTTCAATTATCAATGATTGCTGTTACAGGTGATCCATTAATTTTTCATTTGTATCTCTTATCATCGACGTCGGTGAAAACGTCTTAGCCAAGCCGAGCCAAAAGAAAGGCGCTCTTGCAGCCTAACCTAAATGCCACTAGCTAATAAGGTACGTCATGAACATATGAATGAACAGTCAGTCATGGCCCGAACACTTTGGAACGATAAAACTGAGCTCGTTAAAAATGTTTATGATAAATCGCAAAACGTTTGCGCACTAAAATAACTCATGAATCGTCTCTCATAAGCTTGCAGTAGCAATGAAAGTGAATAGTCTTGAAAAATGTGATAAGGGATCACGCTCAACGCGATCTTATCAGCAAATGTCATTTTTATCGAACGTTGCTGATGTAGAATATCCGTAGATGGAAGTGTTAAGCGCCAGAATTTTAATTTACAACTGATTGTGAATCGTTTAAATTGCATGACACCTTCATTTGTAAGTGTCCAACGATCACAAGTTCATCTAACCCCTCTTCATGCCATTGATCTCTAAAACAAAATTTTGCTGCATAATTTTACGTTCAGTTACCACGAGAAAACAAACAGCTTATGAAAGAATGCACAAACGCGATGTGCTCGGATTTCGGTGAATGTTTGTTAGGGAAGCGCTTGGAAGTCACATGAAAGTGACAAAATTTCATGAAATAATTTTGTAGATGTCTCAGTATTATCGTTAAATGTGAATATGTTGAGTAGTGCCAAGTTTGCAAGATTTCTGTCTGCAAAGAAACACAAAATGAAAGTGTCATTGCTTTTGTAATCGGCGACAGCGCAACCAATTCTGCAATCATAAAGCGACATTAAAATTTGCATAACACAAGCAAATGCATATGCCCAATCGATTGTAGTGGTTTGCATTTGTATGGCAAATCGAGCGACAAAAATGTCGTTACAAAACGTTCATTAACCGTCTACAAGTGAGTTGCCATACAACTCTGAATCTACCGGTTGATTCGCCGATCCAAATTGCCATGCAACTCTGAATCAAGCGATTAATTCGCCGATCCAAACTGAAGCTGCAATCGGTTCATTCTAATCGTTGAAACAGCAGAGCAATTATATAAACACACAAAAACGATAAAATGAAAGAAATGGATGCAACCAGTTTCAGACCTAATCGGTATACTAGAAGAAATGTCTAATAGGTTTTATGTCATTCAGATTTTATTGAATGTTACGGCGCTAATTACAGTATGCAAATGCGTCATCCACAGTCGACAACAGGCACTGTTTTTCGGAATGTAAGCGGAATATCCTTTTGGAACAAAGTATTCCAAATGCAGAAAATAACTTCTTTGAACTCAGTTTAGTTTTACGAGGTCTGACGCCTTTATAGACGACTACTGCATACTGCCCAACAACTATGCAGGATTCAAGGGAAGCCTCGTTTGGGGCTCCAACTTTTAGGAACAACATCAGAATTCGCAACAACCTTAATATATATTGGAAAAAAAAAACGGTTCTCTCCATCCAACACCACCGAAAACTGCATGGCGCGAAAGCTTTCCTAGGGCACTCGTCCATTAGCGAAGATCAAGACTATCAAAAGCAATGAAAGTCAGATCGATCACGTTGCTAATTTGAGCTCTACGCATCGGAGCTGAGAAACGGTAGTAAGGGAGAGATGGCTTCTATTTTAACTGATCGAGAAAATGCTGACGTCCAAGAACTTTCGCAAGCAGAAGTTTTGTCTGGCTGAACGATTTGATCAAAAGAAAATGAGAACGAGGCCGACGGCGCTCAACATCAAACAAACATGTACCAGTGACTTCCTGTCTGAGATGAAAGCATGTGAACCTTCATATACTTTGACGTTCTCCCACGACTTCAGCCGCTAATTTAGAAAAGTCGCAGTAATTTTTATTTTTTTTATTCCGGGAAGCTTAGTTCATCCTTAGTTAAGACTCTGTGGAACTACAGTTAAGACGCTCAACTGCCTTCTTGCTACCCCCTCCCCTCCCTCGTCCCTTCCTCACCCCATCCTCATCCCATCACGGCAGCAATGCTCGCTTAACCAGAACAAACACTTGCGTTTTTCTTTTCAAGAGCATTTCGTCTCAGAATTTGTGACAAATTGTCCCCTGAATACGAACATTTCATAAAACACACAAAAACTGAACGAGAAAAATGAATTAGTAGACGAGAGAATAAGAACGACACAATTGTCGACTCAATAAAAAATGCGATCAGAGAAGTAAGAGCAGGCGGGCGTTGTCTAGAAGGTCACCTTGGACAGTGCGTATTCCGTATTGGTGTTGACATAACCCTGTACCCATAAAAGCGCTATTTGCTGCAATGAGCCACTAAAAGACGGCCCCACTCCGCAAAACACTTCCCGCCATTCTCCCCTCAAAGCACATCTCCATCCATACAGCAGCCGCACAATTTTTTTTTCCTATACAAAACCAGGATTCTAGAGGGGTTCGACCGATAAATATGAAGTTCATAGAAGTTTAGTTAGAATTTTTGTGTTGAGAGCCCAATATTTTTTTTAGGTGCGGCTCACACCACTTTGGTCAAACACGACGGCACGTACAATCAACACGCGCATTTTCAAAGAGTAGAGCATTCGCTCAGTAAGCGAGAGATCCGGGTTCGACTCCCGGCCGCTCCGTTATACTTTGCACTGACAGAGTTCACAAACAGTGCGTAGAAACTTTGAAAAGAAACAAAACTCTAGCTGACGTGTGCTAAAATCAGCGCTGTAACAACATACAGCGGCGACATCGATATGTAGACGTTTTGAGAGCACAATCGCTTTTCAACAGCTTGCAACAAATTTTGACAAAACATGATGAGTGGAACGATCAACATCTAAATTTTTCATTGAGGATAGATAGACTCTTCACAGTGGCGTGCATTAAAAAAAACAATCAAAGAGGAGTGCGCTATGTCCTGAAGAGAAATTCAAACGGGTGGTCGAAAAAGCGTCAATTAGTTTGCACCTCAAATGATTCTTTCGAAAGGAAAAAAATATGTTTTCTTGAAAAATGATTGCCCATCTGGACCATAATAGCTTTCATCACGAAGTCAATAGCTAGTTTCTGTGCACGCCTAAGTGCGATTCTTTGGTGTTTTTTGTCAGCCCTGCCAAGCGCGTAATGGAACGGTTGGGTTTATTGGTCTTTACATGTCCTTGTGTGTTGTATCTGTAAGACAGTTCCAACTCGTCATCAAGAAAAGAAATTTTGCGATTTCGTTTTACTCATATAGAAGGATCGTCATGCTGAGAATCATTCTCATTCGTCATCTTCTGTCTGAATTTAGGACATTCCATGAAAATTGCAAACCAGTTTTATTGCAAACCAATCGTAGTTACAGGGCACTTCTACAACTGAATTCCATTAACGGACATCTTCAGTCGAGTACTCAGACATATTTTAGGTTGATATGCCAGTTGTATGACTCACTGACATAATGAGTTTAGTCGGCTTGATTATTGTGCCAGTAACTGAACGATTCTACTACTAAATACGCAATTGAACGATCAACCGAGTGAACAATAAATATTATATGAATAAATTTTATTTCAAATGTTCAATCTTGAAAGTTCGCTTATGAAAATAGACAGAAGACCATGCGCAACTGCTCGACCTGCTTACCATAAGTCGCCTATCTTGCGAATCCCAGCGATAGCTTTCTAATGTCACGCATGCACAGAGGTGTATTTCGTTGAAGATTATTAATTAGCAAAATATATAGACAAAGCTGCTGTAGTGCCAACAGTTGTCACCATTTGGGGTGTATTGAGGTGAAAATCGAGACACTTAAAATCGTGCTGAATGATTTCTGTACCCTGATGTAGATTTCTGTACTCTGAAGTAGATTTCTGTACTCTGATGTTGAGATCCGTGTTGTGCAATGCGCATTGTGATCGTTCAAGAAACTGCACCTGAGTAATGTTCTGGAATTCGCATAAAACATGCTCAGTTTTGGTGAATGAGAATTTTTTTTTAAATCGGATAAGATGATTTAACGTGTTAGTTGCACACAAAAGCATATGATTGGATTATGGAGAAGAAAGCCAAGATCGTCAGGATTTCAAACAATCATTGACGTAAAATAAATCCGATTGGCTTCGGTCTAAATCAAACGTTCTTTTAGAGGGTAATTAGTCGACGTCGACGAATATGATGAACCTTCTCGTCAAGGAAACGATTTGATTTCATTGCTGTAGCGAAAATGTTGTCTATTGTTCGGTATAAGTTTTCTGCTAATTGTTGGAGCCGGACAATGCTCGAAGAGATGGCGCAGCGGTTGAGATGGCTGAATCCAGTTGCTTGGAGCAGGGCTTGGTTTTCATGGTGCATGGAAGTTCTTATCTGTCTGGCATCAACTCTTCATCGGAATATTCTTACATATGTCGATGAACCCGAGCCTTTCCTTTCATTTTTTTTTCTTGTCCTCGTCGAATCTTTTTCTTCCATTCAACAAAAAAACGAAATCATAGAATAATGTTCTCTCGAAAAATTTATTTTTCTGAAAGTTACGACCAACTTATGAGCAAACCACATGCATGCGATTAGCTGCGAAGCTATAAGAGCTTATTATGTTAAAATGATTTTTCTATTATTTTTTGTGAAATGCCTTCTTATGGCGCAAGAGAACAATTCTGATTCATTTCGATCTCTTTCATTCATTCACTTTTGCTTGCAGCATTAAAACAAAACGAAAAGGTGCTTCAAGAACAACAAACAAAACATCCTAGGTGAGAAAAACACTTGCAGCGATTCTGGCAATGTGATCGACCCTAGTTGCCACGTTCCTATGTGATAATCACAGCAGAATGATGTATGCATGAATTCTTCATGAGCATTTTGCTTTGCGGACATTTTTGTTGATCGTGCAACGTGTCATAACGTCAATTAACCGGACTTTACTACTGCAAAACTGATATCTGCAGTAAGAGAATTGAGAGTAGTTGGTTTCCTGCGGCAATAGCTCAGTGGTAGAGCCCCGCTTCGCATGCGGGGAAAGCTCGGTTAGATTCCCGGTTGCTTCCTACCATACCAGTGACAGCCCAGCTAGCGGCTGGTAGTTAACAACAAGCTACAACAGTCAAAGGGATGGCTGTTGCTCGGCGTACGATTGCCTCAGTAACATCGAGACATCGCACAGAAGGCCCGAGCGGTAAATATCAAAAACAAACTTCACCTTATAGAGTTGCGGCAATAGCTCAGTGGTAGAGCCCCGCTTCGCATGCGGGGAAAGCTCGGTTAGATTCCCGGTTGCTTCCTACCATACCAGTGACAGCCCAGCTAGCGGCTGGTAGTTAACAACAAGCTACAACAGTCAAAGGGATGGCTGTTGCTCGGCGTACGATTGCCTCAGTAACATCGAGACATCGGCCCGAGCGGTAAGAATAAGAAGAAGATTAGTTGATTTTATCCGCTCAAAGCATTCGTTGTTGAATTAGCAAGCACCAACTTCCTGAAGGATAGTTAGCTAATACCGAACGTTGCGAAATGGATGCCGCCTCCCGACATTCTTTTCGCTGTTATCGTTAATTGTTCATCTACGCTGATTGCAAACCGCTTTCAACAGTTTTCTCAAAATTTCGAAGTTTATGCAGAACCGATTTCGTCGATTTTTTTAAAGTTCACAAAGTTTGCCTCATTATGCACTCACTAACAAATTTTATTGGTCCAGTTCCAATGTAATGGCCTCGTAAAATGCACTAAACTTTCGGCTTAAACGAGAAATCTGTTTCATCTAAACGTTCAAATCTTCCCGACTGTTTCCGACTTGAACTCAACATGGGTATATTATTTACCCTTGTACGCTTCAAAATCAGCTCGAATAGCAGAAAAGCTATTCGACTAGATAGAGTACTAGAATTAAAAGAAGAAAAAAAAACCTTGTCTGTTATCTCAACCTGTATGGTTCACTCCTCTGTGTAAATGTAATGCCTTTTGGAATGCAAAAATACTTCAAAAATCCCTTTTCAATTCATTTTTTTTTCGTTTCACATTTGCACATTCCGTAGTCATAATGGCAATGTTTGCACATTTGTGCGTCTATTTACATTTCATGACAACTTCATGAAACTTATATGCTGCATTGATTCACTAATTTCCGGAACGCTGGAGGACAATATGCGTTACATAGCCGATCAAAGGATTGTTACCTTCCCGGACGATGAATGATAAATTTTTGAAAAATCGGTGAAAAAAAAGCGACGAAAATTACCGAGTGGAACGAGACATTCATTTTTGACTGAATAAAGTAGTTTGTTCCCGCCTAATAGCGCAAAACCAACAGAATTTTTGGATTCCCATTCAACAGAAAAGTCAACTGATAGCTAAACGATACCGCTATTTATTTCGCTCACTCATAAAACCAATTAGCCCGTCTTGAGTGGTACTGCAAAAAAGCGCATCATATCACCCATGCCGGTAAGCTTTCTCAGTTGATCTAGAGAAATTCCTCATGACAACTTCGATTTTATGGATTCAATGGCTAATATGAACTCAAAGTACGCATAAAATTTTTGTCTTATTGCAGTTATCAGCGGAGACGTTGCAAAAACCAATTTCACTGTAAAACAGTACTACTAGTTTATGCGAGAGATACGTACGATTTGCCGAAAGGCGTGGTTTTCGTTTGTAGATAGAATATTCTCGATAGCTTTGCATGCCCTTTTATGTGACTGAGAAACGAGCGAATAAAAAATGTAAAGGTCATGCGGATCATCGTAAAAATGTCTTTACAGTAGCCACCATGTGAACGAGGGGTCAAACACTGAGATCGGGTTCGATAAATATGAGTTGCAGAGCACTTTGACAACATTACGACCCCGTCAAGATTATTGAGTGATTTAACACACCGCACAGCCATTGTCGCCCCCTTTTCTAGTCTCGTTCGTGAAACCCTCCTCCACTAGCTCTAAGTAACCAAAACTGCTAAAAAAGAATAGTGAGCATCCTGCTCAAGTGCATGAAGCAATTACATGTAGAATATGCAAAAAGTGATTACTTTACAATTCTTCAAAACACCCGCTTCGGAACACCTTGTTCGGATAAAGTTTCACGTCAATATCGCTATGTGTGGAAGAGGCATTTTAGGAACACATGCGCACAGTTCGCTCACTCAAAACTTTGCTTTATTGTACTATAGAGAAGTCTTCAACTGGTCTCGTAATTTTCAGCTCAATCCAGTCAATAACGAGAAAAGCTAAACTTCCCGTCCAATCTCAACACAATCTCCAATCTTCCCTTTTCTCTCTCTCTCTCCCACCCCCCTATCTCCCCAAATCTTTAGCGGCTTTCTGCTAGTGTCCGACACCTTGAATTGTTGTCTTCAAAATGAGTCTATAATTGTCTTGTAATGGAATCAGATGACAAGTTTATCGCTTCATCCGAATCGAATCGCAGACTATGCTGGCCGCATTGTTTTCTTATATGACGTTTGGGCACATTTCGATATTTAAAACTCTTTCATCGCATCTACAACACAGTAGGGACCAGTTATCGAAAAATGATAAAACAGCGAGTAAATTCTTATTATGCACTTTTCGCTGAATACGGCATACGCTCAATTCTTTTCATACGATGGCCTATATAAGAAAAAGCAATGCACGACAAGTTTGTGTAATCGAAAAGATACTAAATTCTTCAATAAATATGTTTGTGCTTGGGCACAAGCAAGAGAAAAGCTAATAATATTCAATCACATTGTAGTGATACTGTACGATTTCAATACGTTCGCATTTAGCGAGTATCCCCAGAGTAAAACGGGTCGCATGACGTGCGCACATGGCGAGTGCACATATGAGTGACACCCTTCTGCTTGTCCTGCGACCATGGAGATACAAACTCGCAAATCTGCTGCGGCACTAGCAAACGCAATCTCGCGCTTTTCATTCTTCGTTTCGTTCACGTTCTCCATAAAACCGTTTTCGCCTACAAACTGGCACTCTACTCCAGTGCATCATGGGCCGTGGCTAATCGGAAACGTAGGGCAAGTGAAATATATATATATATATATATTTTTTTTTAATGGTATAATACAGGTTGAAAAAGTGGAATGAAGAGAAGGCATCCAAACAACAAACAACCAACAGATAATAGAGGCGCACAAATACGCATCAGCCTAACTCAGCGTTTAGAAGCAGATCCATCATACAGCAACTATATGTACGCATTCAGTGTTTTACCGAACACAACGATCTTCTACGATGGAAGAAAGGTAAAGCATTTAATATGATAGTTAGCGCTAAGCGAGCATGAAATTTCTCGGTTCAAAGGTTATGTCATGAAATATTCCCTCAATTCTGTGAATATTGTTCGAAGAAGGTCCTCATTCTTAACGAAAAACAGGCGGAATTGGACACTATTCGTTGACAAATCGATATTTGCATGTACAGTAATATAGCATAAGAGAGATCTAGAAGAATTGGCCGAGTGCCATATGTTTACAGCGTCAAATTGAGTTACTGAAAATATGCTGTGTGGATTGAAATGCTTGTTGAACCCATTCAATGCTGCCATAATTCAGAATACACTTCGAACGAGCGTTATAAGCTTCAGTTTTTATTTTCGGCTTCATTGCATTTTTCAGTCTGCCAACCAGAACGAGTGGTCGCTCAGCCAGTCTGATCTCATGAAGATAATTTGCAATATCGGAATCGTGCTCATTTAAAACTGAATTTATTGTTGCAACATTCTTCGATAGATACGTTTTTGATGGGTATATAATTGAAGTATTGTTAGAAGCTGCTTTTGAAGTGTGCGACATGCTCTTGGCTGGTTTCTATCAGTTTGAAATTAGACGTGAGGCTTTTTTTGCAGGTTGCTGAGACAGTTTCGAGAGGAAGCAATTTCTCGAGCGCGAGATATCAGGTTACCAGGTATTTCACCTATTTTTTACGACGAACTCAAAGCGAGTCCGGTTTGTCGGACGAAAGTGAACAAAGCGAAACGGAATTTTTCAACCACGATTAAACGAAAGAAACGAAAATTTTCAAAGCTAAGAGAACGAAGCGAACACAGACTATGCGAGATGAGACGAGATAAGTGAATTGAAAATTTTTAAGAATAGCGAAAGTAGGGGAAAATTTTTTTAGCTGTGGTAAGCGAAGCAAGCCAAAAATCTATATGGTCAGCATTGCGAGTGGGTTGTGGAGAAGGGGGGGGGGGGGCCGGGGGGG
>JPKZ01022848.1:1313817-1328533 GCA_000803305.1 Toxocara canis
GGGGGGGGGTAGGAGGGAGGAGGTGAATAATCATGCATGAGCGTTGTACTTTTCGGAACGAGTTATCACGCATTTGCGATCGAATTCGAGCTTTTCATGCGTACGGACTTCTGTGGACTCTTCTTGTTTTGCTGATTAGCCTCTTTGGAGACAAAACGAACAGGTCGATAAGAAACGAAAATGGATCCTAAAGAACAGGTGCAAGGAAGATAAAGCCGACTGATGAGAACATATGTCCTGCACAAGAACCTGTGCACCACCCATTTACAGCCGATCGCATTCGCCCTCAATTTCGGCACCTGCCTTTGTCGAATAACGTGTACAGCTCAATAAAGTGTTTTTTCTTCGTCTCAGACGACGTTCTTGAATTTAGCTGTTCGCTTCCAAAAATTCTTCACTAAAACCTAATTTCATATAATACAAGCGTTCGTTTCATACTTCCGATGAAAGCCTGCAAAAATTTCACCGTTTTATTTTGCGGCACCCGCTAATTTATTCTGGTAGCTTAGAACTTGTCAGCCTTGTGGTTTCGTGCTGCGCAAAGAATGCATAGAATGAAATTAACCTTAATTAAATAAGGAAACCAGAAACACCTCGTTCATTATATGAATCGAGTTCATTTGTTTCAATTGATGGTCATATTAGCTGTGGTTTTCGTTCCATAATGTTCATATCGAGGAGTCATTTTTGGATGGTATGCCCTTTCTCAGCATTTCATTTTTATGATGCATACGCATGCTTCAACCACTTCATAGTGTATTCATTGCTCATGAACAAGAGAAGCGTTCAAAAATAAGTAAACCAAATCTGCTGCGGCAACTGATCAAAACCGCGCAAATTGTTTTAATCAGCCTTATCAGCAGAGAACTATGGCGAAACAACAATAGGTTATTGCAGGGGAAGGTATGCTTAAGTGCAGGGGAGGATCAAAACGATGTAGAGGGAATAAAAATCCATTAAAAAGTCGATCAATAAAAAAGCTGTTGCCTTCTGATTAGCATTTCAAGCCTCACAATACACAACTCCACAAATGTATTAGAATCGCCTGAATGCTTTCTTTTTTTTCATGCACGACAGGAATTTTGCCCAATGGTAATCACTTGATCATGATAACACTCGTCTGACTGTCTGTAAAGGAATATCGGAATATTATAAGCTTTTATGCGCATTCAGTTACAAGTTGTGAATTGTGAATAGTGGGAGCAACATAAATGAACGATTTCATTCGAACTTCCGTTTTATGGTATTCAAGCGTTCAAATGAAGTTGTCATATTGCTTTCAACAAAAAAAGTGTGCGAATGGGTGACATGATGAATTTACCAGAGTATACTGTTTGGGAATTTCACCCACTAAGTTACCAGAGTACGCTGTTTGGGAATTTCACCCACTAAGTTACCAGAGTACGCTGTTTGGGAATTTCACCCACTAAATTACCAGAGTACGCTGTTTGGGAATTTTACCCACTAAGTTACCAGAGTACGCTGTTTGGGAATTTCACCCAATAAGTTAACTGGTTTCACGCACAGCTAATCAACAAAAATCATGCGAAATAATGCTTTAGAATTTCAACTAATCCCATTGCCTCAACCAATACCATACAATTTTGTACAACAGAATCGTTTTGTAACGCAGTAAAAGTGGCCGCATGACGCACCTCAATTTTCTTACAAGTGCCTATCAGCCGTTCCTCTTCCTCATTCTTCAAACCTCTTAATGAGTGAGTGAGTCGAACTGAAATCCGATATAGGAGCTCATTCCTACGAATAAATTACGTTATTAAATTTCAAAAGTCTACCTGAAATCTCTGTGCTTTTCGAGCTAAAACTTGGCACATATATGCTACGCATTCGGACGGATACGGCATTGCTCTGATGCGGATTGCAAATATAAATTTAGAGATCGTATAAAATGATCTTCGTAAAGAATGCAGCGCCATTCTCGTATATTAACGATATAACAGCAAAGAAATATCTAGAAGCATCACTTTGAAGGCAGTCAAAAGCAAAAGGAAAGCTGAGTCGAAAAAAAGCAGTGTTTAGATGAACAAGGAAGTTTGCAGTGTCATATAGCAAACATCTTGATGGGGTTATTCAAAGATGAAATTCACTCCAAAATGCAGCTTTATGCGTTGAGGATTTGAACAAAGTTTGATTTGGTTCATGTGAGAATTTTAGGCGCAAAATCTGTGCCTAAAATTCTCACCCGAACCAACCAAACTTTGTTTAAATCCTCAACGTATGCAGCTGCATTTTTACAAAGGAGATTACAAAGAGATTACGGTAAAGCAAAAAAAAACCATGTCCAAGCTGAGATGAGTGCCATATAGAAGCCGAACACCAAGACGAATCAAAACGATCGTATGCGAACGCCGAATGCTGTTCGGTTGCTCGTTATTGGTTGGGGGGGATGGTTGTTTTCGGAGTCGTAAGGAAAGGTGCGGTCAAAAGCGCGAATGCGGCATCAATTAAAGGGTAAAAAGACGCGCACGAGCAGGTTGTTTTGTAAAGGGGGGGGGGGGGGGTGGGGGGCATCCGAAAGTGAACAACATGTGTTACACGCCAGGTTCTAAATACGTTAGGCATATTGTTCATTGCGCAGCCGCAGCAACAGCTTCACTCAACAGCTACTGCTTTTGAACGCTTTACCAAAACATTCATTGAGCATCAATCGTTACGAATGCTTTCTTTATTTCCGTTCTCGAACTGCCGTCCACTCTAGTCATCGTCAATTTTGTGCGGACGAAATTCTGATGAGATGAAAATCATTCAGTGTTTTTCAGTGCGCAAAAACATTTGCACAACTTTATTTCTAAAACGGTTTATTTATTTGTTTGTAAGGCGGTAACAAAGAGCAAATGGCAGGAACACCAAGCGGAAAACCTCTGGCTGATTACAAAGCGCACAAAAAAGCTACAACTAAATTAGTGCGTTTTTTTCTGCCTAAGAACAAAATTTTTTTCGCCAAAAATGGCTGTCTTCATTGGGGTTACAGATTACTGTGATTTCCTTTAAAGGTGTTAGCCTATGTTTGTTACACCAGCAAAGGTGTAAGACCTGTACTTTTCCAACAAAACGCCCTTACATCACCTGTACTTTTCCAACAGGAAAACCCGTTTGGGTTTATCGGAGATCCGATAGTGGCTCACAACGACAACTGAGATATGTGCATATTACAAACACTGTTCATGCAATTCACCAAAGACGTTAAAAACGTTGTCGCGCCAAATTTCCTCGTATTTTCACACTTGTTTTCTGAACCCACATAAATATTAATACGTCGAGCTGTGTTTCATCAACACTTTAATTTTTAAGGTTGTGGATAGTATGAGTTCAAAATTTGGTCGTATGATTTCAACACGAGAGCCGTTAGCCAATCCCTAGCCGATCTTTCCATTCCACTTTTCTTCCATACGTTACGACTCTTCCAGAAATTCATTAAACGTTGTAATTTGCATGCGATATTATTGCATTTAGCTTCATATGTGGGAAGACCTGGGTTCGACTTCCAGCTGCCTGCCCGACGGATTGCCAACAGGCTGACCGTCAGGCGTTCCGAAACTGGTCAAAACAATCATGCATGGGCATCGTTGTTAGCTGCATCGATACGGGAATCGATAAAATTACAGCTGCCTTTGCATCCCGTTGCATTATTGCACTTGCCAAATTCTACCACTGTAGCTTTCCGAGTTTGTGGCTTGAAGCCAACAGATACACATGCACATAAGCATATTTACGTACATACACGACACAAACATATCATACATACATGCACATATGAATGTTGCGTAATGTGCTTTCGTTGCGATAGAATGCGCATAAAAAATGTTTCACTGAACAGTGCTTGAGAACGTTTCCTGTATTAGGCGATTCGTTGATTTGCTTTTGTAATCGCGTTTTGCTGCGCCCATTTAGCAAGTTTTTAAAGCAGTGGTACGTTTCCTCACAAGTCGATTCTCATCCAAAGTTCATCCAACTTGTTTTAATAAACTTCTAGAGCGCTTGGCGCAGCATCGTTCAAGCATCCTTCAGATGCAGAGAGGTATCCTTGCTGCGCCCATTTAGCAAGTTTTTAAAGCAGTGGTACGTTTCCTCACAAGTCGATTCTCATCCAAAGTTCATCCAACTTGTTTTAATAAACTTCTAGAGCGCTTGGCGCAGCATCGTTCAAGCATCCTTCAGATGCAGAGAGGTATCCTTAAGAAGGAAAATCACGAAATATGCGTTACAATTTGATCATGAAAAGACTCTAAAAACAACCAAAATTTGGTTTTGGCGCTTCCTCGCCTATAAGTCACACTGCCAAATATCACTGCTTAAAAACTGCCATTACTGATTATGCACAAAAATACCATTATGAAAAATCCGTCATGAGATCTTTGAGCTTTCAGAAATTTTTCGAACTGATGAGTGCTATTTTTGTGCCATTCGTGAGCGTAGCTGAAGAGGAGTGCGAGGAAGGAGGCACCCTTCTTTGAAGTTTGAAAAGTTTGAACATTACAGATACCCTCCTTTAAAATTTGCACTCCATCTCCTTTTTGTGAATTCATTTTACGTCTAATCTCTCATCAATTTTCCGTTCTCGTAATAAATCAGTGAATAGTCACTCCCGTCGTCCCTGTCCTCAAAACTTCCGACCTGGCCACGAGGATGGTAGATCATTCGTTTTGATGCGGGCGTGCAAGCTTCAGAGGCCTAAGCATCACCCGCCAATTTAGGAAATAGCTGTTTAGTTTGGTGATTTCGAGGGTGACAATTTTGATAGGTGTGTTAATGACCGCGACACATATCACCACGGAAGTTCCAGCCATAATACTTTTAGACCGACTTATAGCCGTGGCACACTTATGTCGTGGTTGGACTTTCACCACTGGTCATGTATGTGGCCGACAGTGTCCAGCACTTGACAAGAAAGCGCTTCATCCATATCGCTGTTCTGTTTCATCTTTCTTCCAACAACGCCATTTTGAGCTGCGAACAAAACGAAACACCACTTTTTTGAAATCATTTTTTTTGTTAGAATTTTCAAAGGAAGGGAATCTTTCAAGAATTGCTCTTTGCCAACGTCAAACACCTTGAATTATTCAGATGCCTATTCCGCAACTGCTGACTACCAGTTGTTCTTGAATGCTTTTTGAGTTCTTTCCACTCTCCCTCTCTCACATTGTATCGTTCAAAGTTCGAATCCAACAAACCAATTTCATTCGGCGCTTAAAAATCGTTGTCGCTGTTGCGTGTTCTTCGATAATGCATGAATGAAAGCCAAATGGTGCTGTCATTGCCTCTCAGGAGGACTTTTTACAAAGCCAACAAATAAGCGCGGCATTGAATGCTCGTAGCTTACGACTCTTTACATTTTTAGTAGTTTCTTTACAGATGTGTGTGTTCGTATAATTTAAAACAGCACTGCACTTTCGGATAGGAACACAACTCAACATAGAGCATACTTTTATTATTTTTAGGTAACAATTTTAATAATATAAACCGAAACCTCCCTCTATCGTGATTGGAAAGAACGTTAGAAAAATTTACTAGTTTGATGGAAACGAAAAAAAAATTCTCTCAATGAGATCCAAATTCATGACCTTGAGCTTCTGGCTCCGATACTTTTACTAAGTAATGTACTTGCAGTTCGATTAATTATTGTAAAAGTAAAGCAACAAAATAATTGTGACATGAACAATACAAAATACTCATTAATGGATGCGTTTTCAGTTAACTGAGAAAAGAAATGTGTGCGATCAAACGCAGTTGATAAGTGTATACATAATTTTATCATAACGTTGGCACTAAAAATTTGTATAACCGCAAACATTGAACGTTTTCCGTGAATATTGTTGACAAGACGATGGCAAGTAGTACGGAAAACTTATTAAGTAGGTAGCACCGACAAAAGGAACTAGCAAAAGAAACATTCGCGGCAAAGAAAAAAAACAGAAAAATGTTCGAATCGTACATTAGTAAGTTCTGGAATCCCGCATTTTCAAAACTCTTAAGGCCACTTAAGAAGAGATTATTCCCATAACTTATGGTACTAAAAATAAATTATCGATGAAAATTACAGAGGAAAATTCTTTAGAAAATTGCCATTGCCTCAGCTAAAATTGAAAAAAATTTCACTTTCATAGAAAGAGGAGTAGTTTAGTACGACGATGTGATCTCTTCTCAGCCATTGAGAAAAATAAAACTGATAGTTTGTAAATCGAGTTGCCAGTTCGTCAACTTACCGTAAGCTTTTGAAAGATCCTATAAATGAAACATTCATTTCGAATGCACCCACAGAGTCTGACACAATTGCTACTATAATTGTTTAGCTTTGCTAATTCACTACGCTTCACTTCACAAATCGCATAATTTTTTTTCCTTGAACGTCTGGAAGAAAAGCATCGTCGTGATTAGTTCCTCCTGAGTCGTCTGAGCTAAACTTAGATTTGGCATAACTCAAGATTAAAACCATTGCCTGAACGATTTTTTCTTTTCAATAATTCCTCACGAAAATGTCTAAAATACTAAGCTCCTAAGAATTTTAGGGATTTTTAAACGAAAATATATGTAACTTCAAAAAATTGTCGAACGAATTCTATTGAAGGTAATCGAATATACTGTACAAAAAATAGCAACAAACGTCTCTAAGCACATTGTGGAACAATAATAAAATAAAGATAAGAAAGACACAAAAAAACCACTATGGCATAATGAGGAGACAACTCACAGGGAAGCACCACCTGAGGCACACTAAATTTATCAAAGCACATTTTTGCAGCAGCTTGTTCTCAGCTGCTTTCTTTAAATTGCTAGAAAACAACATAATCAGACAACTGGTAAAAAAAAAGAATTAAATTAGGCGGGGAAGGCGAATTGAGTCCATGAACCGATTGAGGAATTTACGAAAGTGTGACCCTTCTAAGCCAGGTTCGGCTTTAAAAAGCCCAAATTAGAGCACCTCTTTCAAGAAGGTCGTTAAAGTCAGCCGTTGCTAACACTGCTTAAAATATTGCTTACCGATAGGCAAACTCATACAGTGCATGCCCAAAAATATTGATACTTGAAAACCGCTACCAAATAAACTCTTCTTTTACGAATGAGTAAACTCTCAGCACAGAACTTAAGTAGGGAAATAAGACGATGGTTTTCTATGAAAAAAAGATTTACTCGTCCGACCGGTCACCTAAAACGCACTCAAAATGCAATTAATAACGAATGATAAAATCGAGTTATGTGGCGCAATCAATGAGTGTTTCAACACCTAAAAATTTTGATCATTTTAATTAATTAAACAAAAAATATTACGATTACATAGGGACGTTACCATAACCATACACAACGATCAATTTTTGCAAACGCGGTGTTGTTGTTGAGGTGATTTTTTAGTAGTAACCGCTAGATGAAGCAAGACGCTTACTATCGAAACTTTAAAAACGCTTCTGAAAGCGATATCAGTAGTTATCATATCGACAGCATATATGCATCAGTAGTTAACCGTTCGTCCATTCCACTAGAATTCAGTAAAGCAGAACCAGATACTCTGAAGTATTTTTGGCATAGCAACTAACAATGAAATAACCTAAACTCTCTACTCAGTCCCTTGCCCCTGTCGTCCGGGGATCTTGGAGACGGAAGTTCACACGTCTCTTTCTTAACTGATACGCTTCCAATTCAATTTTATCCCCTAATTTCCAAATAGCATTCGATAATTCTCGCTAAATTCTCTTGATAAGTTGATCTTTCCTCCATAACGTTGAAAATGCACTAAATAAAGTCCTCACCCAATCTCTCCTTCCTTCAAATTTCGTCGCCATCTCTGGCAAGCTGAAATGCTACTGCCGCCAAGTAGAGATAGTTTATGATGATAATGTAAAGCGTTTCTCCTTTTTCATCTGAGTCACCGTATATACATATTTTTTAAAAAAAATATTACAATACAAATAATATACACCTTTGCTGTGAATTAAAACCTGTTACAGCCTAATGTTTCAAACGTGTATGTAGGTAATAAGTTTTAAATTTCGAAATCATCAAAATCATCTTCTTGTGCGAGTGGGGGTGCAGTCGAAAATCCCTCACGAACCACGCAAAGTGCATCCTCAATATCCAGAGTTTCCGCGTCAATTATGAATTCGTTTCTCGTCATCTCTTCTACCTTAAAGGGATTTTATCCACATATCAAGAAGCGGAAATCAAAGCATTTCCTTTATTCGATTCGTATCGACAGTCGAGCTGTTGCATTGTAATTAATTTTTTAAAATGTGCCGCAAAAATTCGGCAATCGTAAAACTTACTCGTCCACAAACAATCACTTTCCATCGCCCCTAGATTTTTAATGAATTTTTTAAAGAACGCACAACTGCTAATAGAAGCGCTGCCTGCGTATTTATTACTAGTACAGAAGCATGCTCCTAGTGATGGGATCGATTGCAAATGGATGTTTAGCATCAATGGACTGATCACAACTGATCATTATGTCATATGCCTCAGTGGTCGAAAATAATTAGCATATTAAATGCATAAAACAATCATCAAACGTATATGAAAAATTGTTTCTGTATCCACTTTTTGACACGCCAAGAAATGTGCATTTAAAAGGCGTTATGTTAAATTCTGTGCGCACATATAACTCTTTAAAAGCGCGTATTTCGTCAACTCAATTAATTCGGTGAAAAACATCTTTAGTGCAAAATAATATAACGAATTCTAGTAGCCAGAGTCAGTCGGTTCATGAACTTTAAAAGTAGCTTATAGACGCTCAAAAGTTCCTACAACTTTTCATATTTTAGAGCAATTTAAGGCCTACAGGAGAAAAAATATTTGCAAAAACGGTTTTTCTTCGTGGAAACGCACGGCCGATTGGTTGTGCAAAAATGTGAATGCACAAAGACATTTTTTGCCCATTTATCGAAGAGGTAGGTAGGTTTGATGGAAAAGGCTGCTGAAGCGTAACCTCGACAACATTCCCATTAGCTCACATCTGTTGCGACTTTGCCCGGTTAAAAACTTTAACGCATATATCCCAGTAGTTCATCTGCTCTCTCTCTCTCTCAAAAAAAGAAAACATTTAGCAAACGTGAAAAGACGCTGCCGAAAGGTGAGTCCCATTTTTAATTGGCTGCTAAAGAACGGCGAGTTAAACGCTTTCTTGACGTTAATTGTTGATGCACTCATTTATCACTCAACTACTGGAAAGCAATGAAGCAATCTCGAGGCGCTATCTCAAAGCATCAAACGCTTGAGAAAATATGTTCTACGCTGAAAATTTATTTCCTTTGTTATGCAAATTTCAAAAAAAGAGAAAGCAATAAGGGTTTACAGGAAGTAGCTGTGGCCGCATGATGTCCTCCTCTGCAGGCATTCCTTTCTGGTCAGCACACGATGTCAGCGGGCTGTTTCGTGGTCTACGAGTGCGACGAACGCGGCACATTTCGAAATTGAAAGAATTATCCTGCAAAGAGATAATTATCACAGTATTCATTACGTACAAGAAAAGACACTTATCTGGCCAACAGTTCTAATCCTTACATGAAAATTACATTTGCACGGATATCACAGAAAGTTAAAGCGAATCACGCCTATAGGTATATCAAGCCCTTCGGCCTTTGAACAAAACTCTGTTCTACAAATGCGATCCATTGCGATCGAGGAAGTCGAGAATTAAACATTTACGTTTTACAGACGAAATGCCCCTTCAGCTGTTCAGCAGTGGAAGCCTACTACTTCTACTGCCGAACAACTGAAGACTTGTGAAGTCTTAAATGAAAGTTGAGACAGAACATAGGTGAAATACTTATGAGGTTGAGTGCTGATATGCAAATCATTCACGCCTGCCTCTACCTCCTCCTTCATCCCTCCCTTCTCCCTGGTTCTCCTCAATCTTTAATCATGGGAAGTATTAGCTACCAATTTCATGACTTTTTGAGGAGTGACCAGCAGCTGACATGCCAATAACCACTGCAAGGAACAGAAAAGATCAGGAAACTTGCAAGAAGAACCACCCAAAAGTGCAGATATTTGTGCTTTCGGCGCTTTTATCAGTTGCAGGTCACAAAAGTATTTTGTTGATTATTTTGAGAGTGGTCCTCTTGACATGAAAGCTCAGATCTGCAAAAATTTATGGCCCAGAACCATGACTCGCAAAGTCGCCCAAAAATTTTTGACCTGAAAAAAATTGTCTAAATATGGTGAAAGGCAAAAAGGTTAGAAAACGGGGAAGGGTTGAACGGTGCGCATGCATGGCGACGAATAACAACAGCCTACTCAATATACGAAAAACGCACTTCGTTGGCACCGAGTTCGTCTTCTGACTCTGAACTTCCGTCGAAATATCCGTCGAGACCATTTGCTACCTTCTCGAACTCAAAATACTGCCCATTCGAGATTTCTTTCTTGGTAATGCTGGGCAGATTCCTGCAAAAATATTCCGCCTGATGATATCGCGGTCGTGCGCACGAACAGCTTTGAGATGACTCGGGATAAAAACTTTCAAATAAGCATCGCAAAGCTATTCCACTTAAAGCACCCAACTATTTTAGCTAAATTATGCTTTCTCGTTACACTCCGTCACTGGTCGTTAAACAGAATATCTTCTTGCCCTAGAAACTTCAGCATTTGTTTTTCTCATTTCGCTCATCTCATAATTTTTCCCTTTTTTTCCAATTTCCTCCTGTTTGCCGAATTTTGGTATGCTGTGTATCTTCCTGCGGTCCCAATCTGATCATTGCACATATCCATATGATGCATAAATGAACGCATCTAACGCACAGCCATAACGCAGCCAAAAAAAAACGACGTGCACAGAATTCGTAGTTCTTACTAACGGTATGTGGACAATCGCGCGAAACTAACGCGTAGTGGGTGGTATTATGCGATCTCGAATGTAACAGAATATTATGCTGTATCCATTACTGCTATTCAAAGTGCAACGATATGTGCAACTCATTTGTAGAGTAATGCAAAAAACTTCCCTAGGATAATTGTGCTCAGCGAAATTTATTCGATTAAGCGAACGCGCGATGCATATTTAGCATCTGCTTGCTTAGTTTGCGCAAATGAAATCCATATCTATTTAGGAGAGTATGCGTATCGACGATGTACATTGAGCGTATCATGCCTCCCCAACCTTCCCCCACTTAGAAGTGCAACTGAAGCGCGCGAATCGAATGGGCAGATGCTACACACATGTGTCGCATCCGGCACGAAGTCCTCTTGAACGAAAGTGCGCATTTCTCTTACACTTCGATATTTGAAATATAGTACTCGACTAACGACATGCAAGGACCAATTTGGGAATCTTCAAGTCGATCTTCGTATGGACAAATTGCGATTAAATATTTAACACCAAGGCACGGGAAAAAAACTAGGTGTCTTTCAGATAGTGCGCACTAAAAGGAGGAATCAAACCATGTTACATAGCCCGCCTAGCAATAACCTGTAACCCTACAACTTATGGATTCAATTTCACAATTTTTGATGTTCCCTTTTATGGCGATTCCCTTTGTCTATCTTAAAACAAACGACTATCTCTGGAGGATAATCTGGTAACGGATAATGATATGATCAAAGCAAAACAAAAACCCCCACCGATTGAGCGCGAAATTATGTCCATGTGGTAATAATTTTTGAATGAGAAAGGATGCAATTTCATCGATTTCCGTATCAATGCAGCTGACAACCACGCCCACGCATGATTGTTCTGAGCAGTTTCTGAATGCCTGGTGATCAGCCTGCTGGCGATCCGTCGGGTAAGCAGCCGGGAATCGAACGCATGTCTTCCCGCATAGGAAGCGGGAGTTCTACCACTGAGCTACTGCTCGTCCAATTTTTGAACAACAGTATTATAAAGTTATTTAGGACAACTGACGAAAGGTCGTTCGAATCGTCACCATGCTTTCCATATATCACCTACGATGAAGAGCTGCTACTAAAATTCGTTGTCAAACAATTAAGCCCCTTTTCTTTACGGCCAGATATAGTGAATCTAAACTGCCACCTAAAAGTGAGGTGCTATCTATGCCTTTGATCATATGTACTTTGAATGCTGACTGATTAAAAGTGCAAAATATTATATTGCTTTTTTTGCGAACTGTTTGATGCTCGCACTATTTTCGTTATAGCATCGTTTAACGAGTTCATAAGTGGCTCATCGTTAAGCCAATTCTATTTACATCTCCATCATAATTAAAAATAAACTTACCTAAAATTATATTGATTTCAAAAGTTCTCGTGAGCTGCGCTACCCATTTTCGTCTTCAGCGTACTTTTTTGACTGGTTAGAGCAACAAACGGATGCAGAAATGGGGGTAGGTTAAAGTAAGATCTTCCGTGCGCAATAAAAAAGTCATCAGCGACAGAGATGTGTCTACCCTGGCATAGTTTAATCCGCTCTATAAATAGTACGAAAATAACGAATGCTGCACCAAACACGAGGCGCTGCTTTTCCCCTCGTTCTTTTTTTTTTTTTTTTAAATTTTTAGCACTGCGTTTCATAAACACCGACTAATGGTGCTGCCTCTCGCTGACTAATAAACCACACTGAACACTCAGCGGATAGAGGAAGAGCATTAGCGCAATATGCTTCTCATCTGCTGCACTAGTATCACTACAGATACAACTGGTCGCATATACGTGGTGGATTGCACACATTCATTAGTGTACAGATCCGCGCATAAATTAATCTCGCTGCTACAGCACAAGTATAGAGAGAGATCAAAGATTTCGAACGCCTGCTATGATGATCGTTTCATAACCGTTTGTATGGCCACCATTTTTTGAAAAGGTTCCACCGGGAAAGAGTGGAAAAAATGAAAAATTCACCCATTCGAAGAACAAGCCGCCGCATGTTTGAGCGTCTTCTTTTTGCGGTCGGTTAGTACCTCACTGTCTGATTCCTCATCACCAGAATATGCAGAATTGCTTCCTGATTCTGCAAACAATAAATAATTCACAAGACAGCTTATTTCAAAATCGATTCGTTTGAAAAGCCATTTACCAGTACGTTGATGTCGACGATTCATTTTAAGATTTCATGAAGTCTCGTCTAGTAACTGATCACAGTTTACTACGTTTTCTAAATGAATATCCCAAGAAACGCTCAGTCGGTTTGATGTATTGAGTAGCTGAAATGCTATTGCTAAGTCTGAAAAATGACTACAGCATCAGCTATTGTAGCGAATCTGCGAATGATCATATCTTATCGGCTTTCATAATAAAATTCTTTTCATATATTTTCCCGAGCAACAACACAAGGTTTGTTTCAATACCAAATATCTACGGCAAAAATTCAGCAAAACAAAATGCGGCATTAAAAAAAGAAATGCATTAGTACTAGTTAGACCCAATATTTGCTTTAGGGAGGCGAGATTATTCGTGACTGACTCATCAAAGCAGGACAGCATTCAAACCAATTTGTTGACGTCTTTATAGAATCAGCAAAGATCACGCAAAGGCCTCTAAGAATAAATTTGCTCTGAAAATGGTACACTTACGCCCACCATTTCCCTGATAAACTATTCAACAAGTTCGCCGGCCACAAATTTACAACCAACGATTTCCCATCTCTTTACTAGTTCTGACTTCTATTTGGCGAACTGTTAGTTATAGCTGAACTAGCGAAAGATCAATTTCTGCTTACAGCTAATTTCTTCAAACATCACTCGCTGGGCTCACAAATTTCTTAAGCGATTGTTCATCCGAGAAACAACACGTTTTCTTTTATTTGCATAACTAAACATGCACTGTTTTACTTGTAACTTTCTAACAGATTAACTCACATAGATATAGTTAGTATAATTGATTACTGGCTTGCCTATAATGGAAGCCAGAACTTGCAAGAATGTTGCAAAAAGCGGACAGCACCGGCAGTGTGACCACTATCATTGAAAGACGAATGTTTCCGTAGAAATGATGTAGAAGTATTTGCTAAGAAACTGTTGAAGCATTTTACAGAACTATATTATTGGAGCAATGATTTGAAGCGTAAAATGTGAGCCGACAACCAGCAGCATCAAGCGAACATCCTTGTCGATACCCCGAGGCTGATAACTAATCGCAGCGGATACCTCCGATTGCCTCACACTGCTCATAGTTTGCAATAGCGAACGTGTTCTATGAATACGCCTAACTGACGACGACTGTCGCTGAAAGGTATCCGCTGCGAATTTTGCTGAATTGTGAAATTGTGGAAAATTGTGAATGTTTTCTTTGTGAATTTTTAAAAAAAAAATTGAAAAAAAACTGGAAAATTGTGAAATTTTGCTGTGAAAAAAAAAAAGATCACATTATCATCATTCAGTTAGAATTTCCGAAACATGCACGTCATCCAGTAGTATCGATTGAACAATATCGACGATTACCGATCAGGGAAGGGGTGATCACAGTCAAAGTTCACATGCCATGCACCCATCTGTACATAAGCTGATACGTATCGATTGGTGTCATAACGATAACAAACAGTGTTAAATCAAATGTTTCAGGCTCATAGTTCCGCTCAGTTTCAAAAAGACTCAAGAAAAATCAGTTTTTTTCAAACATTTACCCCTCTAGTACGCGTATGATCATAGTGTGTTCTAAATACGTTGAGGGTGTTCATCAACCGAAATATTTCAGAGTACGTAACATTCAGGAACGGACTCAGAAAGCCATAACACCGGATAATGCGGATAAATGACGAGAATGAAGTGATGGTCTTTCTCAAACACTCCTCATGAAATGCCCATGACAGAAGGAGTCA